>PVHT020000079.1:9613009-9769203 GCA_004024745.2 Catagonus wagneri
AATAAATATTTAGAAGAGGCAGATAACAGAACAATAAATAATCCACAAACCAAACAAATCAATGCTTTGCATTTTTTCTGTCGTAATTAAATCTGATTGTTCTGTACTGTCAAGAGAAAGTCTTGAATAGTGGGTACAAAATTTCATTTTTTATCTCTTGCATTTTTTATATTTTCTTACTAGAGTCATTTCTGCAAACGTCATTTATCAACCATTGTTCCATCTTTAGCTCATATGTTTTCCGGACTGAATTTTGTGGTTTTGAAATAGAAACTGTACACATGGGAATTTCTTTAATGAATAATTCTCAGGTTTGTTTATTTCTATTATTTCTAATTCATTTTCTGGATTCAAAAGTGAAAGTGACATTAATTTCTCCTTGGCTTAGAAAGCTATAATGTTGGTTCTAGGTGCTCAAGCTTCTCTGGCCTCCTTTCTGCTCTGTTGCCAACTTTGCTGTGAACACTTTCCTGTAACTTCAGTTACGGTCTCTAAGCTGTCCTCCATCCCATTATCCTGTTATTCCCCCTCCCACTTCCCAGCAGAGTTCCAGCCAATCCTATAACTCTGTGGTCACAGAGAACTCCATCCTGTTCATTTTTCCCTAATATTATCTCTTCAGAAGCCCTGCATCTTCCAGGAAGTCTTTTTTTGACCTCGTCATGGAATACAGAAATTCCCAAGTCAGGGATAGAAGTGGCACCACAGCAGAGACCAGAGCGGGGATCCTTCACCCGCTGTGCCTCATGGGAACTCCTCAGGAAGTCTTTGAGTAGTGATCAGAAGAGACCTCCCATCCCCATACTTTGGCTACATTTCACCTAAACTTTTTATAATCCTACCATATGCCACTTATCCTTAGATAAATTCATGATTGTATTTTAGTATCTACTACTTTTCAGTTATTGTGTCATATGACTGACACTGATTTATTCAAGTGTCTTAAGTTCTGATTTTATTTGCTTTTATTTTTATTTTTATTATTTTTTTTAGGGCTGCACCCGCAGCATATGGAGGTTCCCAGGCTAGGGGTCAAATCGGATCTGTAGCCACTGGCCTGAGCAACAGCCACAGCAACACCAAATCTGAGTCGCGTCTGCGACTTACACAAAAGCTTATGGCAACACTGGATCCTTAATCTGCTGAGTGAAGCCAGGGATCAAACCCGCAACCTCATGCTTACTAGTCATACTTGTTTCCACTGAGACACAACAGGAACTCCCACATGTTCACATTTTAAACTCTTAGAAGGTAGAATCTCTGCCTGAATAGTTCTTGTCCAGTGACTACTGTACATTACATGTAAATATATAGTTGATATATTTTAATTATGGTTCTATTACACGTTTTCTAACTGTAAGAGAGAATAAGCATTCAGAGGTACTATGCCATTCATTCAAAAATTAGAAATGTTAGTAAAAGATTCAAATCACAGACCATCATTTATTTCTTTTCCTTTAACTGATTTCAGGGCTTCAAGAAATCTGCAAGTTTTATTATTTACTTTCTTGATAAAGTACATGTATTCAGTGCGCTTACTTGTAGAGTCACCTTCTTTGAATTATAGGTTTCTATTTTTTTTTCCTTTTGACTAACTATAAGACTCCAGATCTTAGGATGGAGGAAGAAAAATCTATCTTTAAAGCTTATCTTAATGCTTGAAATATTTTATATTAACAGTTGTCATTGCCTAATTTTCAGTACCATTTAAGATGGTTTAAACTTTTCTGGAGGATCTGTGGCGTTTATTTGGATTGTAAGTTCTTTGGGGGAAATATATCACAGTTTTTACACTGACTGTGTATGTAAGTAGAAGTCCCAAGTATAGTTCCCCGCCAAGACTAACAAAAATGATGTAGAAAAAGTTGTTTCTTCAAATACCTAGTTCTAAATCACATCATTATGATTACCTTGTCTTTAATAGGTCACCGATACCTTAAAATAGGTTTACTTTTTTAAGACTAAAAGAAATGTCATTCAGAGGTGAACAATAAGATGTTATTAATACTTTTCAAAATCAAAGGAAAAAGCATTGGCATTTGAATTGATTTATGAGGTAACCCAATGTGATGGAAGGGAGGATTCTTATTAGTGACTTATTCTTGAGAAAATGCTTCCAAGTTTAGTTACAATATTAACTGCCTTTCTCAAGTTCCTATGTGAGTCTATGAGTTGAACTCTTCTGACCTTTGGGTATCTGAGTGAAGTGTTTTACTTCTACCTAAAGGTAATACTGAGGCCAGTGTTAATTCTCTTACTTTAACTGAATTTATTTAAGCTATGTGAGAGCAGCACAGAGGTACCTAAATACTTTTTAGTCTTAAAGGATAAAATGTTCTCTAAATGTAAAAATAACACTTAAAATACTTTCAGTTGTTTGTGAATTACTGTTTCTTTCAAGTGTGGGTCTTTGTGGTCCCATCTAATATTTGTGCCTCTGTAAAATGTATCCGAAGAATGTGTAGGCATCAAATGTAATGTCTTGTAGTACAGTGTAGTGTAGTATAATGCTGATTCCCTTGGTCCCTCCCAGGCCATCAGCAGCGTTCAATTCCCACGAGTATTGCATTAGCAGATGTACAACTACAGCAGTTTAGCTGGTGTGTCTGAAAACCGCCTGCTTCCTTAGCTCTAGATCTCAGCCGCTTGGTCTGTGCTGCAACTTAACCTGTGGCCACAAGGGCTCCAGGCCAAATGCTTTGCATTGCGGCAGGCCAGAGAGGAGGAATTTAACATGGGAGAGAGGATATGCTAGGCACTGGGCCAGAGGCAGTACCAACAGGGTCACGGTAATTTTGAAGCCAGGAGAATCTTCTCAGCTCATAAGTGTGCATGAGTCAGAATGTGTTAGTTTATTTCACCCCACCCTTAAATTCCTTTTTGTTTTTTTCCTATTTCTTGTTCTCTTAAAATGAGAAATATCCCTCTAATTCTGATTCCTCATCTGCAGTACCAGTGCCTGAAACATAGTAAGCACTACATAAATGTTTATTGTGTGAATGAAGACACTTGTGTGTAAACTTTAAGAGTTTAGACATTACTGCAACTGTACATAAACACAAGCATTCATGACTATTAGAATCCAATGGGAATGCTCCCAATTTCCACATAAAATCCCCAGTTTTTTTTTTTTGAGAACTTTTGGAAAATGTAGCAATATCAGAGAGAAGCAAATCCAAATCTCTTATATTTTATCCATGTTGTTGCAATATATATATTTGACATTGTTTCAATAAGTCTGAGTCACTTTAGTCTTGTCAAAATGCTCCAGTGTGATAGTATATAGCATTTTCCTCAAGAAAAGACAAAACTTAAGAAAAAATAATCATAGGGAATTATTTTCTCCCAAGGCCTCTCCAAGTTTCTGTTGAATTATTCAAGGCTCTGAAGTTACTATATTCTGAGAAAGTTTTGACTAGCTTCAAGTGGTGGCCACAATTATAGGAGTCAGTAGGCCTACTTTCTTGTATGGGGATCAGGCAAGATCTCTCAACAGGAAAATGTACAGGCCAGCACCAGAGGGCAGAGAATTTATATATTAGGCAAGTTTGCAAAATTCTCATTCATCATTCTTTATTTTTTGAAAAAAAGAGCAAAATGTAATTATGCACAAGACCCTCAAATTCCCTACATTTTTTGCAGCAGCATTTATAAGGAACGTGACTGCCTAAACTGTAATAGGTAATAGTGGATAACAGTTCCAGTGAAACTCAAACAGCCATAGTCCAAATGATTTTGATTTATAAAAATCTTACAAAAGAAAAAACTTTTTACTAATGAGGTGGCTAGAGGAAAATAAATGAATGGTAATGCTCCTACTTTTGCGTTCAGGTTTATAAGCTATTAAGGGACTCCATAGCACTAAATAAAAATGAAGACAGATTACTTAATGAGTTCAGTCAGGTATTGATAAGCCAGTAAAACCCCAAACCATTATTTTTTACAGTTTATTGTTCTCCCATCCAAATAAAAAAAAAATTCGGTTTTATATTCCTAACAGGTATCTGAGAATTTCAGACTTAATATGAGACAATGTAAGGTAAATTTTCTTATAGGCTATAAAGTTTGAGATGTTTCTTCTTGGAGAACGGTTTGATGTTTTAAGTTAGCTTGGCAGGCAACTGGCTGTGGCCATTAAAAGTGTTACAGTATTTGGCTGATAGGGAACAGTATGCTGCAATACATAAAATTATCAAGTATTCAAAAAATACAGTCTTGTTTTATATATAGTCTCCTGGTACAGGCTCTGAAGACATAGAAGGATTCAGTCAAAAATAGTGCGGAGATGCTTGGGAAAGTTCTCAGGTAAAATTATGCAAACATTCCCACATCCCTGGAAAACTATCACATCAATTATCTATAAAAATCATTTCTGGTGGTGGAGAAAATAATCTAGGTCACCTACCATGGAACAGACTTCTGTCCTACTCCTATTAGCCTGTTAATGACATAGAAAAAGAACATGAGAAATGTGGAATAGAGATAGGTAGGTAGAAGAGGCCTGACTGCAAGCCAAAGCTTGGTATAAAGCCCAGTCCAATACAACTAAATCATTTGCCTCCAGCCAACGCGCAGATTGGTGAGCATGGAGAAATATTTTTTTTTTCTTCTTAGGACCACACCCTCAGCATATGGAAGTTCCCAGATTGGGGGTAGAATCGTAGCTGTAGCTTCCAGCCAGCCCACCCCATAGCCACAGCAATGCCAGATCCAAGCTGCATCTGCAACCTACACCACAGCTCTCGGCAATGCTGGATCCTTAACCCACTGAGTGCGGTCAGGGATCGGATCCATGTCCTCATGGATACCAGTCGGGTTTGTTACTGAGCCATGCTAAGCCATGATGGGAACTCCAAAATAATTGTTATTTTAGGACACTGAGGAGTATAGGAGTGGTTCATTATGTAGCACTATTATGAAAATAGCTGGCTGATACACACGCTAATGGTGATCTCTGTAGAACTAATTAAGTGCTGTTCATCCACACAGAGATATTGAAAGGTACTGGCTTTGCTGATTTCACCACTGTATAAAAATGACATATCTTATTACTAAGTCACAAAAATTCTGAAACAACTCTCCACCTGTATATAAAGAATTAATCATTAAGACAGAATTAGGGCGTATTGAAATCTGGTTCCAATATGAAGAGTAATAGAGAACCAAATAACAAATTTAGTAATTTTATTTTTGTGGAAGCACTATTTATAGCTTACGTGTTTACTAAGATTTTTAATGTTAAAGTGTTTTTTTACTCTGGAATGTTTCCTAAAGAGTCTAGTCCACATAAACTTTTTTTTCATTCTCTAACATTCAACTATTCTCTAATAAAAAACTAATAGACCTCCAACAAAAAACTCTTACTTAAAAGTCCTTCTATTTTGAAAAGTGTTAAGAGATGTGATAAGTATAAGAGTAGGACCCTCTATAGAAGTTTATATGCGGTCTTTGAAAGGGGATACAAGTCCACAAATATATGCAAATATTGTGGAAAAATCATAACTCATAATGTGAATGTTTAAAGAATAAATGTTCTTATGCTTGCTGTAGATTAAAACAGTTTCCCACTATATGTAAATAAGGTGGTCAACAATTTAGGCTCATGTTTGGGTCCTTAAGTTTTATACTTGTGGGCATTAATATTCTTTCATCTGTCACTTAGATTATCTGGAGTCCAGGTTGTGTACAACTGCTTATGAAATTCTTATAAAAATTATATTAGTCATGGATGATTGAATAAAGGCTATATAGTCTCCAGTCTCTACAATAAGTATATCCTTGGATCCAGCTAGAATAAGAAAGCTGTAAACAATGAAAATCTTGTTTTAGTTCTTTATCCACCTACTTTTATTGGCTTATGTTTATGTTTATATTTAACTCAGTGAGCAAGAGGAGCGTGACACAATGAAAGCAGTATATTGTGAAGATAAGTCTCTAGTTTCAACTCCTCCATTCATGTAATTAAAGCACTAGAATGTAAAAAGTTTAAGCCATGTAAGTAAATAGCTTAAAAAATTAATGTAAACTTTCACTTCTGGTCAAGATGGACATAGATTTAAATTACTCTCCAGCTGGAAACATTCAAAACTGGAAAATGTATTTGAGATAACGTTTTTAAGACACTGGACCACAGTCAATGAAGGACATGATTCCTGAGAGATGGTAAACAAACAAGATGAACCCAGTGACTCCTCCAGCTAACTGCCTTGAGAGTTTCCAGGTGATGGCACAGAAAAAGGCATATAGAATCTGCCAGATTCCCTGAAATGAGGATATGGAGTTGAGAGTCAAGGGGCACCAAGGTTGTTAGAATTCTCAGAACAGAGTACAGGAAAGGAGAGAGCTGCACACAGAGAGAACTCCAGAGACAACAGAGGGTGTTCTCATGTAGTCAGTAGAATACTAATCAGTGCATGCATGTGAGGAAATACCCCGGCCCTGTATAATAACCACACCTTGAATTAAAGGAAATGGTGCCTGACGCTCACAGTGATGTCATCCCAACAGTCAGACTGGAAAGACTCATAACTGGCCAGAGTACTCTGAAGAGTCTTACGTAACTAGTGGGGAATAATTTGTCCTAGACCTACACTCTCTGATTCTGAAGTAGCAATCTTAAATGCAAGACCAGAATGGCTCACACTATTTCCAAAATTTAACTGCATCACAAAGCAAAGCTTAAGAATATTTAAAATATACAAAAATATTTTAAGAATATCCTAAGAATATTTTAAAATACAAAATTATCTACCACCTAACTACATAAAAGATATAATGTCTTGAATCAAATCAAATATTAATCAGCCTACAAAGAAGCAGGAAATTTTGGTACATGATAAGGAAAAAAAAAAGTCAATGAATTCAAACCAATCCTATACTAACAGTTGTTAAAAGAAGCAAAGATATTAAAGGTTATTATAACTGCATTTCAAATATTTCATATATTCAAAAAGTTCAGTAGAGACCTGAAGATATTTAAAAATTCCAAATTGAACTAGCAGAAATGAAACATGTAATTTCTGATAAAAAAAATGCTAGAATGGATGAAGAGATGATTAGACATTGAAGAAGAAAAGGTTAGTGAACCTGAAACCATAAAAATAGACACAATTTGGAATGAAACAAGAAAATAATAATAATAAAAAGAAAAGTACAACAGGATGACTTTATGTGGACTACTATGCATATACATGGAATACCTGAAAGCCAAAGAGGTGTGAAAACTACAAACCTACAAATTCAAAAATCTCAACAACATAAAGAAAACTACATCAATGAATATCAAAATTAAATTGATAAAAGTTATGATACAAAAATCTTAAAGCCAGCCCGAGAAAGAAGATACATTATACATGAGAAAACAAAGACAAGGAATTCCTGTTGTGGCTCAGCAGAAAGGAATCTGACTAGGATCCATGAGGACACAGGTTCCATCCCTGGACTTGCTGACTACTGGGTTAAGGATCCGGCACTGCTGTGAGCTGTGGTGTAGGTCGCTCGGATCTGGCGTTTCTGTGGCTGTAGCATAGGCCAGCGGCTACAGCTCCGATTCGACCCCTAGCTTGGGAAATTCCATATGCTGCGGGTGTGGCCCTAAAAAGCCAAAAAGAAAAGAAAAGAAAACAAAGACAAGGAGGATAACAGATTTTTAAGGGGAAAAATATGAGAAGACAATCAGCATCTTTCAAAGTATTAAAAATATATATATATATATTTATATCGACCTATAGTTGTATACCCAAAGGATATAGCTTTCAAAAACAAAATTGAAATACTTTTTAAGAAATCCAAACACTCAAATAATTCATCATCAGCTGACCCACAAGAAATATTAAAGACAGTTTTTTTAGGCAGAAGGAAAACTATACGAGAAAGAAATATTGATCTACACCAATATAGAAGATCAGAAATGGTAACCAATGTGTAAATAAAAAGTATTATTTAAATGTCTTTAAATATACAACTATTTAAAAGGCTACGAAGGGAAAATAAAGTACACTGTTAGCAGATTTTTATACGGGAAGTAGTACACTATCACTTGAAGATAGAATTTGTATAAATTAATGTAATAAGCCATTGTCAAGGGCAACAACATGGATGAATTTCAAAATAACTACACCAGTAAAATAAGCCAGACACCCCCCCAAAAAAGCCGCATAAGATATGATCCCATGCATATATACATCTAGAAAATGCAAACTAATATTTAGTGACAGCAGATAAATGGTCACTGGGGATAAGGGTTGAGAAGGAGGTACCAAAAAGAATGGGAGAGATACATACGGGGAAGTAAAGAAACTTTTGGAAAATGATGTATATGTTTGTTATCCCAATTTTGGTACTATTTTCACAGGTTTATACATCAAAATATAAAATTGTACTTATTGAGTATATATGGCTTATTGTATAATAATTATACCTTAATGAAACTTTAAAATATATCAGTATTAAAAAGTGACAAATATTTTGGAAATCTTGTTTTTTTAATCTAGGAAAGATAATTTCACAAGTTAAGGTACTCTTTAACAGTATATCTAAAATATTTAATGTATTTCAGGAAAGCAGCTAAACTAAGACTTAAGTGCCTTAAAATATTTTTTATAATAGGGAATCTAGGATTCAAAGGAAGTTGTAGTGAAATTAAAATGATATAGAGTTTTTCCTGAATATAGTTATTTTCTATTCAAATTTTAAGTGAGAACTAATTTTCAAGTGCCATTCTCTTCAATTTCTGAGATAAAGAATTTATCTTTAATGAATCTTCTATCATTTATCATGAGGATGCAGTTTTTTGCCTTCTAGTGATATTTTTCTGAACATCACAAGTTCAAGTTTCAATATATTTATTTTCTTATACAGTATTAAGAATATATACCAAAAATTAACTTGGACATTAAGAATCAGTGATATAGTTCTTTTGCACGGTGGTAGTTGATTATGGATTTCTTCATAGGAACTTAGCAAAAGTCTTACTATACTTAACTAATTTTAGAACTATGCTTTCAAATGTTTATTATGAATAAATTATCAATATGTGCAAAGATTTAGTTATAAGGATGCTCATTGAATTGTTGTTTACAATAGTGAAAAAATTGGGTACAGCTTTAATGTCCAATAACAAAGTATTATTTAAATAAATGTTGGCACTTGTAAATAATTAAGTATGCAGCACTGTCAGTGATGTTGATGTGTACTTAATAGGTTAAAACATATTTTAAAAAATTGAAAATGACAAAGTGCAATTTTCAAGACAACTTGCACAGAATGCTGCATTTTAGAGTTTAAAAGTCATTGTTTATAGCAGTGGATATACAAATATGTATACAGGCGATCTTTTAGCTAATCCTATATTTCAGTTAGATATTATTGTGAAACAGATTGGCCCAAAATGTTGTGATTTAAAATATTTTCTTTAAAACATGGCTGTTTGTTGGATGTGGCCACAGGAGTTCACCTATAGAGAGAGTACAGATAGAGAGAAGAGATCACAGTGCTTAGCTTAAAGGCATAACAATGCTTAGGGGTTGGTAAGAGAAGGATCCATGCAGGACACTGAGAAGAATGAGCTAGTGAGGGACCAGATTAACCAGCACAGTATGGTGTCTTGAAATCCAAGGAAGAAAAGTGCCTCAAGGAAGGAGAGAGTAGCTATCAAGGCTCACAATAGAGACAACCCCCCCCCCAAAAGAAAGGAAATAACTCTGACAATCAAATTTTAAAATATAGAGGTCTTTGGTGACCTTGTCAAAAGCCGTTTCATGGACTAGATGCAAGAGAGAATGACAAATTAGGATGAGACAGTAACAATAGCCAATTCTTTAGTTTTATTAACAAGCAGATTTGCTTTATGATATAGATGCAGAGAATTAACAAATTCTCTGAAGTCACCAAAATGCAAAAATTATTGATCTCAATGCAATGGACTGAATGTTTATCCCCCTGCCCACCCCACCCCTCAAATTCGCATGTTGAAATCCTGCCCCCAAATGTGATGGTATTAGGAGATAAAATCTTTGGGAGGTAATTAGGTCATAAGGGTGAAACCCTCATAAATAGGATTAGTGTCCTTATAAAAGGGACCCCAGAGAGCTCTCTAGCTCTCTCTCTTAAGCTTGCTCTTATCTCTTGTGAAGATATAAGGAGAAGTGAGACCCCAACCCGGAAGGGGCTCCTACCAGAACCTGGTCACGCTGGCACCCTGATTACAGACTTCCAGTCTGAGGACTGTGAGAAATAAGTTTTCATCATTGATAAACCAACCATCTATGGTACATTGTTATAGCAGTCTAAACTAAGACACCCAATACTTTCAACTTCTAGAGAGAGTACACTGCAGATTTAACTTAATTTGTTGACTCATTTATTGACAGAGCTGGACTCTTATCTGCCTGGCATTCCACACCCAAATTAGGGGAATGATTTGTGTTTAGGTCAGTGAGTCTTCCTTATGTATACTTTTAATTAATGCATGTTTGGCGCCTAGTCTCCTATCTGTATCTCCTCTTAGCTGGCCTTTCTTGGTTCCCAGTGTTCTGAGATTATAAAGAGAAGACAAGCTCCCTTTATGGCTCTACTTCCTTTTCACTTTCCCCAGGAAATATCTTCCTCTGTGTTTTTTTCCCTATCTCTGCTCTGTCTCTTCCAAAAATATGTTATAATTCCTTAATTACTGAGGCCCTTTACCTGTTCCTTCATTTATGAGTTTATATCTTTTTTTTTCTTCTTTCACTTTAATAAATCTCAGGGAAGAGAGGAGATAAATGAATTTGTTTAAACTTCAACTTCTAATCAAAAGATTTGGGTGCAATTTTGGGCGGGAGGGGCATTGAAGAGAAAGAGGAACTGTTATATAAGAATCTTTGCTCTCCTGCATAAAAGCATAATAATACCTTCTTTAAGAAGACAGAAGCAATTTTAACAATAAATTAATCATTCTTTGAATAAAGTATGTTGCTCTCAAAATTGCAGCTCATAGAATATACATACAAGCAAAAGATAAAAATAGTTATAGTTTTACAACCTACATACTTCAGCTTTTCTTATAAAGTGTTTGAATCAACAATTGATAGTATATACAACACATATCAATAATATATATCAATACTTAATAATATATACAGTGTATCTTTAGATGTGAGGCATGGATGCATATTATGAGCCCCAATAATTACTTCAAAAACAATCAAAATAGCACAAGAAATGTCAAAGAATTTTAGGGATGTTCTAGAAGGAACACAAGCCTTCATTTCATGGGAAATCAAGAAGGTAATGCAAAGGAAATTGATGTTATGCTAGATAGTCTCTACCTTAAGTTATTTATATGACTTTTGAAAAAAGAATAGAAGGAAGAAATACAAGTGGCTGACCTATCTATCAACTGAGAAATTCATAATATGTCCATATGTTGTAATAGATGCTGTAGTTTGACAGTTTGTAATCAATATAATATATAAGTTATATAGGTATTACATATATAAATATTACCTATATACACTGCTTACTATTGGTCTGAGAAACTATATTTCTATAACTATAATAATTTTGATATGTTTTAAAATATCTTTGTGCCACTTGTGAAATTTGTATTAAAAATACAGCATTCAGTTCTAACTTTTGCTGCATTGACAACAATGGTTGATCAGTTTGGTTAAGAAAGAAAAACACATGTAACATTTTTATAGTAGATAAAAGTAATTCAAAGTATTTAGAAGTAATTTCTGTCATCACAACAACAGCTTCAGCAAATATAAAAGTATTATGAAATTTATTTTTGACTTAGAGCTTACCTTGAAAAGAGATATCTGATAAAGGAAATGAATTATGACTGAGTTTCAGAATTCTTAGCTCATTGCATAGAGACCTTTCCATTGTATCTTAAGTGGAACTTTAAAGTGATAAGTGCAGATGTAAGGAAACCATGAATAAAAAGTTATGCTTGGAGAAAGAAAGTTTCTTTTTTTCCCACATTTTCTACTTATATTGATGAAGACCTAAAATGAATGATTCCCAAAAACTATACCTTTCTTGATTGACAGGAAAATATTAACTTTGGAAACCTTTGATAGTGGTGATTTAATTCAAAACAATTATGCTAAACTTTTTGAATTCTGAATCCTGGAAAACTCTCATTTTTGGAAACATAACAAACCAAAAGAAAACAGCTTTATAAATGAAAAAAATACCATTATTTCTGACACTGATGATTCAGAGTTTGACACTTTTGACAGACTGAGGCTTATCATTAGATCTTTGCTGAAGAAGAAAATAAGGAAATGTAAATAAAATAACTTGATTAAAGGACTTTCAAAAACTGTCAGTTCTCTACACTGATATAGAAACATCTACGGCTAATCATTTTCCCTCTTTTTAAAAGAAAACCTCCTCAGCGTTTTATGTAGGGAAGACTTAGATTCATTGAAAATGAAAATTCTCAGGTATTGGGAAGATTACCTTTACTGGAAGACTTACAGGATGAGCTCTCAGCTTGTCAAACAACTCACTGTCTTGTTTAACCATGTAGAAGTCCTTTCTGATGATACTAGTAATATCTTTCATAAGAATAAAATGAATTTGGGGGAAACATTTTCAACCTTGGTCAAGAATCTGTTGTAATAAAAGTCATGAAAATGGGTGGAAGAGGGCAAACAACAAAGTGGGGAATCCGGTCACAGTAGGTGGGAGGAAACCGTGTAAGGTGGTTGTGGAGCAATTGGAAAGGGGAGTTGTGAGAAGGGAGACTGGAGCAAAAATGGCAAGGAATTGGCAGAGTGGGAGATTTTAGCAGGTGTTGATATGGAATGTGGATTCAATCCTCCTTATTTTTTAAAGAGATGAAATACTGGAAAACAATGTTGACTACCTTTGGTTGCACCATGCAGCAGTCTGTCTTAGACAACCTCCTCCTCCTCCTTAGATAATCTCCTCCTCCTGTCTTCTTAGGTTGCCTGTCTTTTATAGGTAGATAAGAATGCTTGGACTCTGTATCCTTCTGGTCATGCCATTCAGCCACAGTTTGAACAATTGCAAGTGGCATAAATATCACCACCTGCATTGTTTTTTTTAAATGTGCTATTGTAAGGTCACACTATCCTACTCTCACTTATTTACCATGTCATAAGACAGTCTTTTCACTAGTTTGTTACACTTTCCTTATGATGTTAAACAAAGACTTAGGGCTTATTCACAAAACTCAACCTCAGTAACATAGAATGACATCATAGAGGCCCTTAAAAAGCATATAACAAAATGAGATTAAATGTTCAAGGATTTTATTAGGCGGAATAGCTGCATGAAATAAAACAGGAAGGAAGCTGGATAAAGCTGGGGCAGTAATAAAACTGCCTGCAAATCTGATTCTGAGTGAAGGGAAGGAAAAGAGGTTGGTTGCTGATGTTCTAGACAGCCCTGAGGTCTAAGGGAAGTTTGGCGAAGTGGTCAGAGTGCTTTCACACCAAAATTGTCCATGGGTGGTGTCCTGTGTCTCCTCAGTATTCCTGCCACTCTCAGTCCGTGGTAGCATAGCTGGGAGCAGTCTGTGGTTTCAGCATAAATGCAGTCAGTTCTGGCTTTCAGAGCACAGGAGCTGGCTGGGCTCCTTTGTCAATTACACTCTCTGAGGCGGTGGGTCTGCAAAGCTCATTCTCCTGGCACCACAGTGAGCCCCTTGAACCGTTTGGATATGCTTCTCCCCGTAGGTACAGAAGCAGCTCTTCCATGTTTTCTTGAGCAAAAACTAAGGAGGTCAGTGGAATGAACTAAAGCTCCCACCACTGCAGTTGATCCCTGGCCTGTCACCAGTACTCCTGTTCCTCCTCCACTCTTCATTCTAAATTCCTGTCATTCTCACTGATTCTCTCAGAAGACCTTGCTGACTTGCCTGGTGGTATGAAGTAAACGTTAATTCCTGAAATATCTCAACCCGCAATTATCAGACATTTTACAGTCCAGGTTCCTTCATATGACTGTTCATATTTACAGTAAGGCAAGGAAATACGAGGACCTAAATGCCTCCTCATTCAGTCTTCCCTCTCTCCACATGTGCAAGCAGCCTTACATCATTCTGATGATCGGAATTGGCTACTCCTGCCAATAACCGCACTCCTATTGTCTCCTGCTGATCCACAGGTGTCCCAAGTTTCCAGATCGTAGCCCTAACTTATAGTTTGATGGGATCCATAGTGTATTCCCTGGCAGAACTCAAGAGTGAGAGGATAGGAAACACGAAATCCTTCAGTGAGTTGTTAACAGCCCCTCCATGGTTTTAGGACCCAAGTATCTTTCCTACTGGGAACAAAGCACCATATAGCAGTCTCTGATTTGACAAACATACCTCATCCGTTGAGGGTGTTTCCTTGGCACTGACACTTCAGTAGCACATAGAGGGCTAGTCTAGCATTCTAAGAGGCTGGCTGTCTCTGAATCGTGTAGTATGTGTTATGATTATGACATTTTTCAAAGAATGAATAATTCTCAACTCTGTCTGACCTTACTCCAGACTCCCAGAGGCCTGTGTTGTGATTATCCATTGGAGCTTGCCGTAAATTCCACATTGCACCTTTTCTAATACTGCACGGTCTGCTGGATCCTCCAATACTAAGAAATATTGTATGCCCCAGATGGTGGGGCTGATGGCCTCGCAGCCTGGACCTGCTCTAGCACCCTTTCTTGCTCTTCCACTTTTGTGTTCTTGTACATTTTTTGTTGCTTAATTTTAGATGTCAAATAGCAATATTGTTGGCTGCCGATCACTTCTGCCTGTAAGGATGCCATGCTCCAGTAACCATTTCCACAGCTCAGCAGGTTAAATTCCTTGACTGTCTCTCCAACTTTACCTGTCATTATGGTAATTGAAGCCACCTAACTCTGGCAATTAAGTGTCATCACCTGGCTTCTATTACTCAGAGGGAGGGCGTTGTTACCATGACTGTTAAATAGCTCAGCTCTGTAGCCACTCCTCCTGCCATCACTGGCCTGAGAAGAACCACCACTGAGCTTTTTGCTTGTTCCAGCACTGCTCCACCAGCGTGTTCCTGGTAGCCGTGGTGAAAGGTATGCCCTCTTGACTCTTCTGTCCTTACATAACTTGTCTTTTCAACGTACTCACTTTCCTCGGCCTCATTATTCCTTTTTTTGCTACCTGCCAGAACAATATTGGCACTTTTATTTTGCTGAGAGTTGGTCATTATTTTTCTAAAAGCCACCCCATCAGCAAGCTTGTCCTGTCACCTGGAGTTCTTGCCAGGATGTTAAATTCCAGCTTTAAAGTACATCTAAAGCAATGAATTCTTGCTTATCCAGCTATAAATTCTGGCCCCCTTGATCAAACAGCCTCAAAATCTAATCCAAGTAGTACTCCCTTTGCCCTTGCCAGGATATGGCAGCTGGCTCTTGCAATTTTTTTTTAAATGTAGAGTTTTTCTTTCCTTATGAGTCCTAGCATAGTCCTGGTCAGCTTATGCTGGGATTTGACCCTAGTTATTAGCCTGACAGCCAGAAGAGGAGTTAGGGCAACTCCTGAGGGGGGTTACTATTATCTTGTAAGAGAGAAGCTTCTGTATTATCATCTATCTTTCCAGCCCACGGAGGCCAAGGGTGACCAGAAAATTAAATAGTTGTGAAGGTCATCCCTTCAGATTTCTGCCCCATTTTTCAGGAGCCGCTAAGGCCCTCATCTTTGCACAGCAAATCTGCCTTGGCCAACTATCAAATATGTCTGGAGTACTGCTGTGTCTCTGACACCCCGCTACAGGTGATTAGGACCTCTTTGTAACTAGATCTGAGCTTCTCCAGGTTCACACACTTAGCTATAAACTCCTTGTTAACAACCCTCGGTCTCTCATTATCCCTCTGAAGGGTATTCTACTCTGCTTCTCTGTACACAGTTTTTCTCAATATTTTTCAAATATCTGCATCATTACACCTGCCATAGCATTCCATTCCACTGGGGCATTTTCCCAGGTCCTCATTGGTGAGGTCTCTAGCAAATGAGCTACTACATTCTGCGAAGGACTGTTCGTGCCCCACCTAGTAACCAGGATGATGTCCTTTTCACCTGCCAGGTGGTAGGTGAGCCAGTCCCAAATCCTCACCTTACTGCGCATTTGCTCATACCGATTTTGATACTGCTTCTCTTGTACACATCTGAGAAGTAGACTCTAAGATGGGGTTAAACATGCAAGTATTTTATTAGAGAAAACACTTTTTTGGGATAAAATGGTAAGGGAAGTACTTAGCACCTTCAGGCCACAATGTGAGTGAGAGGGAAGGAGGGACATGGCCTTGACAGTCAGTGCTGTCCAAGGAAGTTTCAGCAAGAGCTTTAGGGAGGCTTCAAGCCAAAGTCAGCTGTTGAAGGAGTCTCATGTTTTTTGTCATGCTCTGCAATTGGCTGGGAGCAGCCCATGGGAGGTGCAAACAACACAGTGGATTTCATGGTGCAGCAGCGGGGCCCTTGGTCAGTTACATTTCCTACAGTGGGAAGTAGGCAAGGAATAGTCTCATGGCTTTCACACAGAGACAGGCCTTTACTTCTAAATTTCTTTTGTATTTGCCCTCCATTTTCCTCATTTTTGGGTTATAATTCATCAACCTAGTGATTGTCTTTGGAATTTTTTTCTCCTAATATGAATAAGTGGAAACAGCAAGTGTTTCCCAGTCAAAAGCACCTGCGCTAAATTACTGCCATATTAGAATAGGACTTGGTGAGAAGTTAGATGATACCTCTAGTTTGCGATTTCCTCACTTAAAAAATAATGAAGTAGCAAGATTGTGTTGAGAATGAAGGAACCCAGGTTTGTAATTAGACATAATATTATATACCAATTTATTTGTTCATTGTCTCTTTTCCTTCCTCTCTCCCCCAGCTCCAGGTGCTTCCACTGGTATGTAAAAATCCATGAGTCGCAGGGACCTTTCTGAATTTTCAACTTCTCTATATTGCCAGTACCAGAACTCTGCCTGCTGCATAGTAGGCACTTAAACAATACCTGTTGGTGGATGAGTTGTTTGGTATTTGAGAAACAGTAGGTCTCCAGTATGTGAAGTGTCTAATTTTTCTGCAGAGTCTGAACAAGCACATTTTCTTCCAGTATACTTTATTTTCCTAAGTTCAAACAAAGAATGAACTTTCTGATGGGAAAAAAACAAATCAAGAAAATAGTTTAAGAAATTTCCTTGATGGCCAGAAATCTCGGAGACCATTTGAACAGTGTTGTGAAAATCCTGAATGTGGATAAATCACAGTAATAATTTTGGGGGCTTTCTTTTAGAATTTAATCATCTTGTAATTTTAGACTAATTGAATATTAGAATTAATATTAATATAGACTTTTATTTCAAATACACATTTTTAATTTGCCTCACCATCCAACATAAACTTCCTACATTTCAGGCACTGAGCTAGACTTATAAGCTTGCACACATTCAGAAGTTGGCTCTTCAAATATTTCTGGCAAGTTTTCTTAAATAGCAAACCAGAAAAAGACAAATCATTATTAGAATTCCATTCTTGACACAGAACTTTTCTTTATTTAATATAAGTATATGTTATTGTGCCTGGCCTTTCAGCATGCCCAAGGCCCTGGTTTTTCAAAAGACTGTGAACTTTATTTCAGTAGTATATCAGGGCACAAGAGTATATCTTAGCAATAGTAAACAAGCTCCTATTGAGTGTGTGCTCTAATACTGAGTTTGAGCAGGAAGAAAACCAGACCAGTGCTATAGATTGTGAAACCCACTGAGCAGGGACCATGTCTGATTTTATGTTCAGTACTTGATTTTTAAATGAAAAAAAAAGAAACAATTTCATTTCTGACTATTGGTGTTTCTCATTTGAGGAAAAAATAAGGTTTTCACCAAAGGTTAGTAGAAGACTGCACAGTAGGAGTTTGAGAGAATAGAGAACGTATAACTTTTTGTGTGATAGTTATTTTCTTCAAATTGCTGGTTGCTTTAACATATTACTACTTTCCCTTAAATAGACAACAAAATGTTAATCAAAAATTTTATTTATCTTAAAAATGAATGCTAGACAAATGTGCTTTAGAATTTGTAAATGTATTTATTAAACATTGATCGGAGCTTAGAGTTTTTTCCTTCCGGTTTTATTGAGATATCTTTGGCATACAGCACTGTATAAGTTGTAGGTGTACAGAATGATTTAACCTACATACTCATGAAATGGTTATTACAATAAGTAGAGGGAACATTTCATCATCTCATACAGATATAAAATTAAGGAAATACAAAAAATTCTTTATGATGAGAGCTCTTAAAATTTATTCTCTTAACAACTTGCATGTAAAACATACATCACTGTTAATTATATCTATCATGTAGTACATTATATCCTTAGAATTTATTTTCCTTACAACTAGAAATTTGTACCTTTTGACTTCATTCAGTTCCCCCTTCCCCTACCCCCCTACCTCTGGTAACCACAATATGGTTTCTTTTTCTGTGAGTTTGTTGGTTGGTTGGTGTTTGAAGTATAATTGACCTACAACACAGTTCCTGTTACACAGCAGTGATTCAGTGTTTCTATACATTTCACAATGATCACCACAGTAAGTCTGTCACAAAATACAACCATACAAAGTTACATGGTTATTGACTATAACCCCCACAGTGTACATTCCATACCCCCGACTCATTTGTTTTGCAACTGAAAATTTGTACTTCTTAATCTTTCTCCTGCTTTCCTCCCTTTTTCTCCTCCCTGCTCCAGGTACCTATTTGTTCTCTGTATCTATAACTCTGTTTCTGTTGTATTTGTTCCCTTATTTTTTATATTCCACATATGAGTGAAATCATACAGTATTTGTCTTTCTCTGCCTGACATATTTCATTTAGAACAATACCCTCTAGATGCATCCATATTGTCACAAATGGCAAAAATGTCATTCTTCTTATGGCTGAGTAGTATCCCATCCCCTTCCTCCCCCCCCCACCACCCTGACACAGACACACACATGCACACCTCACATCTTTATTCATTTATCTGTTGATGAACATTTAGGTTGCTTCCATATCTTGGCTATTTTAAATACTGTAGTAATATATAGGGGTGTATAGATCCTTGGTAATTAGTGTTTTCATTTTCTTCAGATGTATACCCAAGAGTACAATTGCTGGGTCATATGGTAGTTCTATTTTTAATTTTTTGAGGAATCGCCGTACTATTTTTCATAGTGGCTGCACCAGTTTACATTCCCACCAACAGTTCACAGGAGTTCCCTTTTCTCCACATCTTCGCCAACTTATTTGTTGTGTTTTAATAATAGCCATTCTGACAGGCGTGAGGTAATATCTCATTGTGGTTTTGACTTGCATTTCCCTGACGATTAGTGATGCTCAGGCATCTTTTCTTGTGCCTGTGAGCCATCTGTGTATCTTCTTTGGAAAATTATCTATTCAGGTCCTCTATTTTTTAATCAAGCTGTTTTTTGTTTGCTTTTGTTTTTGATGTTGAGTTATATGAGTTTTTGGTAATATTTTTGCTTTAATATTTTTGCTTAAAAACACAACTTTTTGTTGCTGAGTAGAATTCCATTGAATGTATTGAATGTATATACCATATTTTTTCTTTCACCTGTTAGTAGATGTTGGGTTGTTTCTAACTGTTGCTTTTATAAATGATGTTTCTAGTTCAGCTACCCTGATCATTTGTACATGTCTTTTTTTAAAGACATAAGATTTCATTTCTTTTGGTTAAATACCTAGAAGTAGAGTTGCTAAGTCATATGGTTTACTTAATGAGAAACTCCAACTTGTCTTCTAAAGTGGGTAAACTGTCTTATATTCCCACTGGAGATGCATGAAATTTTAAGTTCTTCCAATTCCTCACCAACACTTGATACATAAATATTTTTATTTTTAACCATTCTAGAGAATTTATAATGGCATAGCATACTGATACACGCAAAAACATGGACAGAGCTCAAAACCTTTACACTGAGGGAACTAATCATGCACAAATGAATATATACTGTATAATTCCATTTATATGAAATTTTAGAGGGCAAATTTGATCTATGGTTATATAAAGCAAGTCAGTATTTGCTTGGTGCCAGGGATGTGGCTAAAGATTAGCTACAGAACACACAATGCATAGGAACTTTTGAGGCTCATAGAAATAATCTGTGTTTTCATTAAAATAGTTGCATCAGTGTAAAGATTTGCCAGATTTCATCAAAATGTACACTTGAAATAGATGCCTTTCATTGTGTGTAAGTTATACATCCATAAAACTGAGGTAATAAGAAACATATCAAACTTGCTTTCGATTACTAGCAAAATGTCTTAAACCTATTTACATGCTATTAGGAATATAAAGCATTTTAAGAATGTAAAAAAAAAAAAATGTTTACAAGCAATCCACAAAATCAAGCACTGTGCTTTCCAGGGAAACATGTCTGTAAAAGCTCTCTGAATATCTTGTATTCTGTCAGACTCAGTCAAGTCCTTACACCTAGAGAGTAAAATTCTGATCAAATGTTGAATTGGGTTAGGTTTTGATAATTCTATTTTACCAAAATATGAGTATTTATTAATGACTATTAAATTAATACATGTTCTCTATAAAAAGAAATGCAGAGGAAAAGAGTATTTATCATTCTACCACCTAAGGGCAATTATTTTTCATATTTTATAGTATTCTTTCATTATTAATGCAATTTTTACGTCTCATAATCTGGTAAGTGCTATTTTGTAAGTGCAGTTTTTACTCAATATTAAATCATTAACATTTTCCCAAGTCATTAAACATTCCGTAAACATCATTTTAATAACTGCATAATAGCTCATCATATGCCTGTCCCATAATTAACAATTACTCTTTTAATGGCATTTAGGATTTTTTCTAAAATACAGGCCCACTGATTCTTCTCCAAAAATTTTGTTGAATGAATGAGTCATAAGTAGTGTTGTGAAGAACGTCTTTGTGTTACAATTTTTATATTTGGTGGGAAACTTTATGATAAATTCCCAGAACTAGAATGTCTGTGGCAAATACTTTAAAAAAAAAAAGTTTGAGGTACTGATTCATTTGTCAGAAGCTTTTATATTGGGAGAAAAGAACTGATATCATATATGGGTCTTTAAAAGTTAACATTTTAAAATAAATGTGTTTTAGAGAGTTATAGATTTTTTTGACTGACTGTTTCACTTAATGGTGTTCTAGTAAGATCAATTAAAATTCTGGCCATTTTCTTTTTCTTTTTAAGTAACTTCATGGTAGTCCTCTCTCTAAAACATCTTGATTTTAGATCATTCCAATCCCACAACATTATTAAGTCTACTTTCTAAATTCAAAATCTGTCTTGTTTATAGCTCCCGTTTGCCATCACTGCCTTGTTTTATCCAGTTTGGTCTTTGTGTAAATTCGTTTCTACTCTGGCCCTTACTGAGTCACAGACACTAAGAAAACACGTAGTAACTTGTCTGTTGTGGTGATAGTGCAGAGTTGACACTTTTTACTTATCTGCTTTGGCTTATTTTCCCAATGTAGCCTCAGAGCCTGAATCCACAGTCTGTTTTAGTGTTGATTGCTTTTTACATCTACTTCTCAAAGTCAAATTTTCTCACTGCCAAAATGGTCAGGTCATTGGCCTTAATGAAATTAACGTATTTTTTTTTTTTTGTCTTTTTGCCTTTTCTAGGGCCACAGCTGTGGCATATGGAGGTTCCTAGGCTAGGGGTCTAACAGGAGCTGTAGCTGCCGGCCTTCGCCGAAGCCACAGCAACGCGGGATCCGAGCCACGTCTGCAACCTACACCACAGCTCACGGTAAGGCTGGATCCTTAACCCACTTGGCGATGCCAGGGATCGAACCCGCAACCTCATGGTTCTTAGTCGGATTCGTTAACCACTGAACCACAGTGGGAACTCCGAAATTAATGTATTTCAGATCTTGCTAATCAAAAGTTCTAGCTGATTATCTGGATCTGAGGCTACAGCCTTGCGGGATGCTGGCCCCTACTCATACCTATTCTGACCTTGATTTCTCCCCCTGGTTGGGGGAGGCTCTCTGATGTAGTAATATGGAGCTGGAAACAAAGATTCTCTGGCCATATTGATGCTAGTTTGTTAATTCTTGGAAAGCTCTTAATTTCTTTATGGGCTTTCTAGTCTCTTCATTTCCAACTCTCTTCTTTCTTCTTAATTTGGGACAGTTGATTAACATAAAAATAATGTGGTTTATTTTCAAAACAACTGCTTTCCTGGAGAGAAGTCTCCTTTGACACTGTTACACAGCTTCTATAAGGCATGCTTAGGATTCTGTATGTACATGACCGAAATAACCAAAGTAGCTATTGTGATTAGCCATTATAAAAACTAAATCTATATGCTACACACGTAGTCTGCCTGGATGACTTGCAAAGATGAGTCTGAAAAAAATAAAATGATTGGAGCAACTCATGTCTAAGTGGCAGCATCTCAATATTTTCTGTGTGTTTCAGTTTAGGGAGGAACATTTATTCTTTCATTTTGAATAGAGTTCAGTAATTTTGCTTTATTGAAAATTTAAAATTTTAATGCAGATTTGCAAAACCTATGAGAAAAAACTGGCTCACTATTTCCTTCTAGGTTAAGCATTAAAACCAAGGTACCAAAATCTGAATGCTTTTGCAGTAAGTCTCAAATTATTTTATAAGGTCACATTGCTGACATGCAACAGTGAATAAAACTGTGATATCTTAAAACCCAATTGAAAGCTTTTTAAACTAATCAATACTACTCTTCAATTTTAAAAATGCATTTCTCTACATTACAAATGAGGTGAGAGATAATATGTAAGTAGTTGGTCAAAAAGTATGCCAATTCCCTTGGCAACTGCCCATTTCCTGGACTCTATTGCCACGCACTTTGTGAGGGCGTGTCAGTGCTGCAGGCCCAGTAAGGGTCAAGGGTTTGGGGAAAACAGGTGTCGCTCAGACCATTTTACTTGACAGTAGTGAGCAGTGAGGTCACTGACCCAGCAGAAGGAAAACAGGCCCAACAATAGTGGCAAGCTGTATGTGTGACATTTTTTGCCCTCCTTTATACATCCATTTCCTTTTCAATTCACACAGAATCTTTTCTTTTTCAACAATGCTGGGAGGAGTGCTTGTTGCTGCTGGGCCCTAGAAGGACTCAAGCCTAAAGATATCTGTGAATTTTGAAATTTCAAGACAGGATGAAAGATTGTATTAGGCCAGTATTTGGATGATTTGATGATAAATTCTGACTCCTGTCAAGAGGTATAAATACAATATGCAGATGAATTAGGCAATGAAACAGCTGTTTTTTTCTTATCCCTTTTAGTTTAATATGCTTTGGCTTTAATTTTCCTAAAACATGAAGTAGATACAATGTTTAATTTTTTATTCGACTTTCTTTTATTTGGATTTCATTTTCTTCTTATTTCTATTTCTCTGTTTATCTTTCAGGCTCAGTCTCACTTATACAGACACACAAAATCACGTTTGCTTCTTTAAAGAAGCAGATTTTATATAATTTTTTAGGTTTTTATTTCAAAAGTGTTATTGCTCTTGAAAGTTGGGTACATTTTACAATATTTCTTGGAAAATATCTGTAAGTCATCTTTCTGCTCGATGCTTATCTCACAAAATTAAAATATTCCTGCTTTTTACTGTACTTTTCAATTCCTTTTAAAGTAGCAATTCTCTGTAAAGATGCCATCAGGAGGCATTAAGTGACTTTAAATAATTTTGTAAAATATCATAAAGAGTAGATATTTCACTAGATACTCCAGTAATATTTTATAGCTTATGTAGTTGGCATCCTTATAATACTCTAGAGTATTTATGAAGACAACTGGGAATTAATTTAGCAATATTGAGTTTAAACCCACTATAGTATATTATATTGCTTGAGTAATATCAGTATAAATGAAAAAAATGTTAGAGTGTATCAAGATGAAAATGGTAGTTAAAAGAAATAAAACAATGTACTGTGATGGAATGGTAATGTTATGAATATCTCTTGGTATATTCTAGCAATTAAAAGAATCTGTTTTTTGTAAATGCGGTAGATACATTTAATCCACATCTGTCAGATTCAGATTTGAACAGCTAAAGGAAAAACTAAAGGCAATGATTGTAGATTTTTTTTTCATATTATAAGGAAGTATTATATGGTTCAATTTGTAAGCTTCTTTTTTGATAAAGTGAGAACAGTTTATTTCCATAAAACAGGAAATAAACTGTTACTTTTACATTTGACATTTAGTTCACATATGTTTCTTTGTTTGATTTTTCAGTTTCAACTTTCCTACATAATTCAGAGCTGTGGCTTGGGCAATGCCAAGAATGACATCTGCACTGAAGTCAATTATCTGTTTGGTAAGTGGAACAGACAATGTTTGATAGATATTTTTTTAGCTGCAGTCAACTCCAGTGGTCACATTTTATCTATAATTTTATTGAAGACTCTTAAGAAAATTTCTAAGTATCCCTTAAGATTTTTTGTCCAAACTGCTTTGCATTCTGGCAGGGTTGGGGCCCTGCCTTTATGGATATGTTTAATCTATCATGCTTAAAACTAGGAGGTCTAATATGCTGCCATTCTTAAAACAAACAAAACCTGTGAAGACTAAAATACATGCATTTGTATAATCCACTTTGAATCTAGTACTTTAACTTTTCATCAGAGTCAAACTCAGAGAAAATACTTCTAATTGATCACATTGAAAAATTATACCTCTCGTGTCTTAGTCTGTTCTGGCTGCTGTCATGGAATACCATAGACCAGGTAGCTTACAAACAAGGGCGATTTATTTCTCACAGTTCTGTAGGCTGGAAAGTTCAAGATCAAGGCATTGGAAGTTTTGTTGTCTGGTGAGAGTTCATATACAGTCATCTTCTCACTGTGTCCTCACAAGGCAGAGCAGCAAGAAGATCTCTGGGGTCTCTTTTATAAGAGCTCTAATCCCATTTAAGAGAGCACCTCCCTTATAACCTAATCACCTTCCAAAAGCCCTACTTCCATGTACCATTCATACCTGGGACTGAGTTTCAACATATGAGTTTGGGGTGGAGTCAAAAGCATTCATCTTATAGTATCACTCTTTGCTGGTATTTCTTCCTTTCTTTCATCACTTTATTTTATAAAAATCAAGAATTTAGAAGATCAGGACATTTTACTTCAGCTGTTTATCAAATCTTCCTAGAGACTAAGAATTTCCCCAAACATCTAAGTATTATCCTGTTATACTTGGCCCTTTGCCTGTTTTGCCATTTAACATTTTCTGTAAATGATTTTGTTTTTTATTTGCTAAAGACTGAAAAATAAAATGAACTGCAATTATATCTTTGATATGATCAAACATAAAAATTTCTCAGTATATTATTGTCCCGTTTGTTAAATCTTTACAAAAATGGTGACAAAGCAGTGGGCAACAGTATAAAAAGCATTTAGAAAGATTGTGAAGAAATTAATATAAGAAAATAGGATATAGAAATAAGGTTTAAGAGAACAAAATGTTGAGAAATAGCACAATAAAATTTGAAATTATTAATATTGAGTGCTAATCACTTATTCAGTATTTACTGAATACTATGTTCTAAAGACTGATCTATTGCTATGATTGCCACTGATCTCTTCATGTTGAAAATATTTCTGATATTAAAATGTTTATATCAAACCAATGGCTGTTTATTATAAAAAAATTTCTCATATCAAAAAATAGCAAAATAGAAAAATGAAAAAATCCTTAATATCCTAGAGTGCAAAGTATTGCTAATATTTAGTATCTTACTTTTTTCTGTGTACTTAACACTGTTTTATTGAATTGAAAATATTCTAAACATTGAGCTTTATATTCCACTTTTTAATTAAAATTTTTATTTTCCTTTATATTAAATATCTAAAATGTGTTTTTAAATGACTCTATGATATGTCAACAAATTTATGTGCCAGAATTTGTTGAATTTTCCCATATTCTTGGGTATTTAGGTTGTTTACAGCACTGTGTTTTAGGTGATGTTACAATTAATATTTTCATTCATAAATCTTTGGTTTGCCTCAGCACGTTTCCAAAAACTTAATCCCCAATGTGTAACTATGAGTATGAAAATGATAGCCAGCAAGTTTATATCAACTTGTTTGAAAATATGCCTAATTCTTATTCCCCCTCACCCAGTGAAGTATAATTTTTAAATATTATTACTCTAGAAACTTTTGCCAGTATAATGGATAAAAAACATTATTTTCTTTTAATTTGCATTTATTTGATTGTAAATGTGGTTGAATATTTTTCATATGCTTATTATTTGTATTTTTCTCATATCAAATTATTCTTTTGAGCTATTAGTTTTTTGTCTTATTGATTGGATAGAACTTTTAACATATTAATATTTAAACCTCTTTTTAATTGGTAATATTTCATCAAATTTTTTTGCCTCCTATTTTTCTTCACGTATACTTAGCATACTTAACAGTGACCAAACTCAAATCCTTGGAGCTTTCTGTTTTAATTATGAAAATTTTTCATTGAAGTATAGTTGATTTACAATATTGTATTTAGTTTCAGGTGAACAGCAAAGTGATTCACCTATATACATGTATAACTGATTTTTCAGGTTCTTTTACCTTATACGTTATTACAAATAAATTATTGAGTTTAGTTCCCTGCATTATACAGTAGGTACTTATTGACTTATATAGGTTGATTTTATAGGTTAAAGTGTGTATCCTCCTAATTTATCCCTCCCCTCACTTTTCCCTTTGGTAATCATATGTTTGTTCTCTATATCTGTGGGTGTATTTCTATTTTGTGTGTAAGTTCATTTTTATCATTTTTTAGATTCCACAGTAAGTGATATTGTATGATATTTGTCTTTCTCTAACTTACTTCACTTAGTATGATAATGTCTAGGTCCATCCATGTTGCTGCAAAAGGCATTATTTCATTCTTTTTGATGGCTGAGTAATATTTCATCATATACACATACCATATCTTCTTTATCCATTCATCTGTCAGTAGACATTTAGGTTGCTTCCTTGTCTTGGCTATTGTAAGTAGTGCTGCAGTGAACATTGGGGTGCATGTATCTTTTTAAATTACAGTTCTCTCTGGATATATGAAGACCAGTAGGATTGCAGGATCATATGGTAGATCCATTTTTAGTTTTTTAAGGAACCTCTATTTTGTTCTTTATAGTGACTATACCAATTTACATTCCCTTCAACAGAGTAGGAGGGTTCCCTTTTCTCTACACCCTCTCCGGCCTTTATTATTTGTAGACTTGGAGTTCCTGTTGTGGCTCAGTTGTCATGAATCCAACTAGTATCCATGAGGATGTGGATTTGATACCTGGCCTTGCTCAGTGGGCTGGGGATCCTATATTGCTATGAGCTGTGTTGTTGGTTACAGACGCAACTCAGATTCCACATTGCTGTGGCTGTGACTGTGATGTAGGCTGGCAGCTGTAGCTCCGATTCAACCCCTAGCCTGGGAAGTTCCATATGTAGCAAGTGTGGCCCTGAAAAAAAAAAATGGTGGACTTTTTGATGATGGCCCTCCTGACTGATGTGAAGTGGTACCTCATCATAGCTTTGATTTACATTTCTCTAGTAATTATCAATATCAAGCATCTTTTCATGTGCCTTTTGACAGCTATATTCTTTCTTTGCAGAATTGTCTGTTTAGATCTTCTGCCCATTTTTTGGATTGGATTGTTTATTGATATTGAACTGTATGAACTGTTAGTATATTTTGTTTTTAAGTTTGGTCCATTTTTTTATTTTTGTTTTTATTTTCATTACTCTAGGAAGTGTATCAAAAAACATATTGCTGTGATTTATGTCAAAGAGTGATCTGCCTAAGTTTTCCACTAGGAGTTTTATAGTACCTGGACTTACATTTAGGTCCTTAAGCCATTTTGAGTTTATTTTTGTATGTGGAGTTAGAGAATGTTCTAATTTCATTCTTTTACAAGTAGTTGTCCAGTTTTCCCAGCACCACTTCTTGAAGAGATTGTCATTTCTCCATTGTATATTCTTGCCTCCTTTTCATAGATTAATTGACCATAGGTGTGTGTGTTTATTTCTGGGCTTTCTATCCCATTCAGTTGATCTATATGTCTGTTTTTGTGCCAGTACCATACTGCTTTCATTACTGTAGGTTTGTAGTAGAGTCTGAATTCAGAGAATTTGATCATAATTTTTTGATTTAAACTATTTTTGGAGTCTGTCTCCATCTAGAGAAGTGAGAGGTAAACTGACAGATTTTTCTTCTACTTTTTATTTTATCATCTAATACCTTAATCCTTATAGAATAATTTTGGATTGTGATATGAAGCATGAGTACTGACTAATATATCCGCCCTTACTAGTGACATCTGCAGGTAATCTTCAGGATCATTTTGCCTTAAAAAGTAGGCAAATCAATTTATTAAAATAAATAGTCAAGATATCAAGTTCAGGAAATATCTCTTTCAGATTTTGATTAGAATTGCACTAAATTAACTTTAAGAAAAAATTGATATCTTTTAAAATTTTACTGATATATCCAAGAATAATTTATGTCCCTATTCAAATAATATTGTTAAGATAATGGTGATTTACAATTTTAAACAAGAATATATTCTTCAACTATTGATTATTAAATTTGACAAAATTACAATTAGTCAAACAATACTATTAAAGTAATTGGATAAAATCTTAAACTATGTGGAAGACTAAACAGGAGTATAAATGGAATTAATTAATTGATTAATTGGACTACTGCAATATAACATGTACAAAATAAACTCTAGATGGTTTTCAAAAGTCTTCACAAATATCTCACAAGTTACATATGCAATCTCGGTTTCTGTCAGAGGTGGTCTTAGGCAAGAATGGAAATCTAGCTGCCAAAAAAGAATAGATAGGCATGTTTGATAATACAAAAATGGAAACTTTGTATAGTAAAAGATTTCTAAAATTCCAGAGGCAACATAGAGTAAGAAGAATGAGGATGTCTTACATTGTTTCTAATCATGCTCAACAGGACACTATATATTAACTTTGAACAAATGATTTGATTATTATTATTACATGAAAGCTTTCAACTCATATCAAGTCATTCATTCAGTTAATTTATTCAGCAATTATGTTTGTGGCCACGTTCTTGCTGCTGAAGATAGAGCAGTAAATAGAACCAAAGAGGAAAAACCTGCCCTCATGGAGCTCACATTCTAAATGAGTAAAATGAATAGCTAATAAGTAAAATAAGTAAAAAGTAAAATAAGCGTTAAAGAGCACAAGTAAAATATATAGTGTGCAAGATAGTGATAAGTGTAGCAGTGAAAAACCAGAGTGATATAGGAAGTATGTTGTTGTGTGTGTGTGTGTGTGTTTGTGTATGTGTTTCCCAGCTTTCTTCAGTACAAATGTACATGCCAGAATAGGCAGAGTTGAATTTAACAGGTTGGTGGTTTTGCGATGAATTACAAGAGGAGCATGGGAGTTGTAAGTGTGTATGAGGGGTAAATATAACTGACTGGGGGAGTTAGCTGTGTAAGGAGGACAGTGGGGACCTAAGGGTAATTAGGATTATGAAAGTCTGGTAGAATCCATGGATTATAGGTTGCCTGGGATCAAGGGTTGTTGAAAATGGGGTTTAAGAGAGTAAGCTGGAAACATTAGATGTGGTAGTTACAGAATGACAAAACCAACATGAGCTTGTAGAAGAAAACAGTTGGAATTCGCACCAAGTTTAAATAAAAATAATTGTTGAGATTCATGAAAATTCCATTTCAGTAATTTGTTTTGGATGTGAGTTCCAAGAGATTGTACGTTATTTAGCTGTGGTATTGGACAATGAGTTCTTTCCAAAAAAACTGCTAAATGTGCTATTTATCTACCATAGATTATTTTTTTATCATTTTTCCTAAAACATTTTAGGAGCCATCAATATAATTTTTGAGGGTGACATCATTTTTTAACCTCTGAGTATGAGTTTATTTTATATACTATAAAAGTGTACCTTTTAAGCTTCATTACCCATTTGTTATATACATATATCTATATGTTTATGCCTGTGTTTATACATATGTATATATTTGTGTGTATATATAGGTATATCTGTGTATATATATAAACAAATATAGATAAATGTATATATGCAAATTATATAATATATATAAACATAGATAAAATAAATATAAACATACATTAAACACCTCAGAGGATTAGGGACTCCAACCCTCTGTGCAGTCAAAAATCCAGTTATAATTTTATAGTCAGTCCTCCCTGTGTATCTGTGGTTCCACATTCCGAGATTCAAGTAACTGAGGATCAAGTAGAACTGTAGTATTTACTATTGAAAAGAATCCACATTTATATGGAGCCACATAGTTCAAACATGTGTGTTCAAGGGTCATCTGTTTATCTTTTGTAACTGATAATCCTTTTTAACATTAATTTTGAAACTCATATTTGTACACCGAGGCATCTTTAAAGATATATGTTCCCAAATAACAACCCTTTCCATCTACTCTATATCTAGCTTATATTAGTTCATTTTTCTGCTATTTATTTTCTGTCCCTCACATGTGTTTTGTAAGATTTCAAGGCCAGCATATCAGCACTAATCTAACATTTATTTTCGGTTATTGAAGCCAACACGTACATCCTCTATTTTTAGAGAATGAATATGAAATCACTTTGTTATGCTATTAATGTTTGCAGAATTATAAATTTCTATAAACATTGTTAGAATTACTTTTTCTATAACATTTTAATTGGTACTAAATTCCTATTTCCTATATGCCTGTGATCTCTATAAAACTCTTTAGAATTTCAAACTTTCACAGGGAGGAGGGAACTTAGATCAGTTGTGTTTAGCATTTTGCATACTCTGTCCATGTTCTATTACTCTATTTTTATAAGACATTCGTGAAACCTATTAGCATGTTAAAATTTCTAGGAAGCTCTGTAGTAAAGAAATCTGACCAAACTTGCGTATAGCTTTTCTGAAATATATTTGGTATGAAAATACTACCCATCTAACTTTTTTTCCTGAACATATTAATATCTCACTGAAGAAATGCTTCTCAGAACAGTTTGAGAAATGTTGTTTACTTTATAGATGAGTAAACAGAGACATGTGGTATTGATAGATTTTTCTGAAGTCATATGGCTATTTATTAGAAGATCAGAACTAATTTGGACTCGCAATTAAGTGCTCTTTCTTCTGTCATTTGCTTACTGGTACTTTTTTATCCCCATGCTGGGCTGGCTCATGCTGGGCTGAGCCATAATGGAGCCTGAAGCAAAAGGAAAAATCCATAACACTTATCCTGTCTCTATTTTTGTTTTCCATAGCTTTATTTGTATAAATTTTAATTTTAAAAAAATTAAAATATTATCTTGATTACTGAGTATTTTGTTGCCCCTTATATTTTGTGCTTGAGAGAGTTCATTTGTCTACCTAGGCATGGCTTAGATTATCCCAACAAAACTACATGTACCTTGGAAAATCCAAATCATTCCATACTCCAAATTATTTAAAAGCTTAATGAATTTGTCAGGTCCCCACACCAACCTTTGGGAATGACTCCTGTTCCTCACATTTATAGACAGAAATGTGCACACTACCTTCTGCCCTTTCATTCCTGGGAATAATAGAGTGTCTGTCCAATTTAGGGGTATATCAGTTTATAAATACCATGTAGATTAAAGCACACTTTCTGAAAGTCTGAGATTTTAATTAGTTTATAATTAACAATGCAAATCTTTCATTAACCTGTTCTGATGTACAAGGGAATAAGCTTGGGACTGAGATTACATCTACTTGTTCCAGTTCATGAAAATGCATGTTCACCAGCTCAGTGAACTCTACTACTACAGCATTTCCCAGAGTGTGTTTCAGAGAAGGTGATGTTAATAGGTTCAGGGGAGAAAAGAAAATTAATAATAAAATTAGCTAGATAGATAAATATCAGAAGGAAACTAAAGAGGGTCTTTATTTCAGGACTTTTCAGAGCCTTTATTATGCTAATGTACTTGAGGAATCTATAAAAAAAAAGCTTATAGAATACAGTGTTTTTTAAACATATCTGACCACAGAATCTGTGTGTACGTGTGTGTATGTGTGTGTGTGTACGTGTGTGTGTATGTGTGTGTGTGAACTTTTCCATAGAACATCTATAGAACATCTGTCATGGTTCTATTGTTTCACAGATATTTTTGGAAAGTGAATCTCAAATAGACTAGTCAAGCTTAGATTTTGTTTTGTAGGAAGTATTTTTCAGATAATATGTTTTTCAATGTTCAGTGTTACAATTTTGTTTTCTAGTAGATGTTCACTTATCCCCAAGATCAGCCAGGACTCTTCTTAGGGCCTGGGAGAAATATTAAAAATTAATTATTTTTACCAAGTGACAGTTGATGAGAATAGATTTTATTTTTGTGATCAACATGACCACCTTTACACATTAAAAATTTTTGTAACTTCCAGGTAGCTGTTACCCACTTAATGAAAGAGTTCCCCCTAGTCAATCATATTTGGAACAGCTTACATGTTTACTCCTTTTGGCTCGGGTACCTCTAGCCTGTTTACTTCAAAAGAAATTTTGAAAATCTAATCTTCCTTTCCTATTACACCTTAATTGTTTTCCATATGTAATGCATCCGGTTCCTCCCTACTCATCTGACCATCCCTGAGGCCTGGAAGGACTTTTATTTGGTCCTTACTCTCAGAGATGCTGACAAATGTAATTTCTTACCCCCAACCCCATACCCAATTACTAATTGGAAAAAAAAATTGACCAGCTGAAAATTTAATAGGAAGATTAAACTTGGCATTCCTTAAAATAAATTTGAAAATTATTTTATATTTCAGAGAAATTTTGGATAAGTTGTGATAATGGTGCTTTCAACTGAAGCCAAAGATTGAATACTGATCACAGTTTAAATCACTGCCTCTAACTCCTCCATCTCTTTTGTTTTAGGTGTAGACTTTTAGATAACATGTCAAAGTCTTTAATGGTATTCTTTCAATGGTATTACAACAACTACCCATACCATGCCCAGGCTCATTTGCCTTAGTTTTCATCTCTGAGCAGTCCACCGATAGTCCATTTGTTGGCCACACACAAGGACTCTGTTTGGATTAGAAAATAATTTTCTCATCTTTAGCAGCATACTTTTAGAGTTTGAGTTTTTCAAAATGAAATAGGTAATTGTTGTTTATAAAATATTATGATGGCACCGAGTCTGTAGCAACTAAAAACATTCCAGTGTTTGCTGCAAGGCATGAGGAGACAGTGACACAGCTCATTTCCTCAGCCGAGCTCTCTTTGCTGCCTTGTACAACACTTATTTCAAAGCACGCCACAGCTTAGAACTGTCGTGATCCCCATTAATATAAAATCATTGACCCCTGCTCCTGCTGGTGCGACTAAATTACATTCTGCTGCTCAGCGGCAGCCGCACATGGGGCCAGCGCTTGTAGTCATCGCCAGGTGCCTTGATGCCAGCGCAGCCCCTCCTATGCCCAGGGTTTGCCTTTAATGAGGATTAGGCACCTTCAAAGATCTAGGAGGACCCACTCCCAGGATGGAAGCCTTTCTAATGGCATCTGGGCTTATCGTAGGCAGTAATTTAGTATCTCAGAGGAGACTGGAGAGAGATTCATTTCTCACCTCTAAGAAATTGCAAGAATGTGTGCTTTTGTGATTGGCTTTTTCCCCCCCTCTCCCTCTCCCTCTCCCCCAGCACTAAGTCAAGAGCATTATGCCTAACAATATCGTGTGTTTATGAAACCTAGAAGGTGGGTGTGGTAAAACAATATCCCAAATTATGACGTCTCTCAGGGAAATTCCTCTCTGATACTGTTAACGCCTGATGTGCTATTAACACGACTAAACCCACTCACAGATACCCCACACTCATTTCATCTTCATTATTTCCACTGGTGGAATTTCTTTACCAAAGGATGGATAACCTGATCCCAAATGTGGTCTGTGTTCTCACTGTGTGGTCTCCTTTACATCATCAGCTCCTGATCCTCTCCAGGCTGCCCTTCCATGCGGTACCCGAGCTCTCTGAGAGTAAGGCCATCAGGGGTCTGAACCTACAGTGGGTTTGGAATTTGCAGTAATGTTCTCTCTGCTGCCACAGCAATCATTCTTGCCTTGATTATTAAGGAACAAAGCAGGAGAGTTATTTAGAGCAATGAAAATAGTCATTGAACACAGAAAACATACTTTAGCATGCCTCCCTTACATAAACCTCACACATATGGTATTAAAATAAGTGTGATCATCTGCAGTATGTTTAGATAAGTTCTCTACATAGCAAACTGTTACTCAATAAAAAGCTCAGAAATAATTTACCATCAGCATAAATCTGGTGTCTGAAGCATTATTTGTGGAAAAATTGGGTGTTTTTTGTCAGGTAAGGGAAGGAATCTACATATTAAAGTAAACTGAAGTTTAATCTGGGAGAATTTGTATTACAATAAATCAGTTTTCCTCAGTTTTATTTTTAGTTGTCAGACCAAATCATGAAATTTTCTGAATATAGTAACCTTCAACAGGTTTTAGTTTTTAAATATATTCTGGTAAGAAACTGTGCCTTAACTGAGGCTATGTGTACGCTGCAACCAGTCAGCGAGGTGAAATGGGACAGAGTTTAATCAATACGATGTTGGTCACACTGACTGTGTACCAAGACTTTGTCTGAATTTTCTACTCTATGATTCCTATCAGAAAAAACAAATTAAGTTTTATGGCCGTAGGGAGTATCTGCAGAGAGTTCTCACTAACTGCAGAGAGGTTAAATGGTCTACACTATTTAATTATAAAATTTACCAATGCTATTTGCTGATAAAAATCTTCTTTAAATAAAACTATGCGAAAGTTAACAATGTTAAGCAAAAGCATAGAATTTCTGAGATTGAATTTATCTCTGTGAAATATAAATATAAATGATATAAATAAAAGTAAAAATGTTCCCTATACTTTTTAAAAGGCTGATTTTTAGTTTCTGAAATTATTTTTTCCCTGAGGTTTAATTGATGAAATTCTGTATCTGTATTAACAACTTGCTTCTGAAAGCTGATACCCAAACAGAGGGCTTTCTTTCCAGAAGGGTGTCCTAACCCCAGTCACACGTCTGCTAATTTGGCCTTTCTCTTAATCTCTGAAGAACTTGCTGAACAGAAGTGAAACTATGCACGTGCTAATGGCTCACGCTCTGCAAACTCCCCTCTCTCCCCGAGAGTGTCTGGTGTGCAAAGCTGAGCTGGAACAAAGATACACTAATTATTCCCCATTAATTTGTCTGCTTGAATGGTCCTAAATACCAGAGTGATTAATTAGCGCAAGGCAGCCGGGGCAGGATGTCACACCCTTCTCTGCGTTTAAGTGTCGGCAAGGTTGTGCTCAAGTGTTGACAACAGCATATCTTTAATTTTCTCCAAGAAGAAAAGTTTAGTCAGTACAATTAATTTGAGCTTGGCTGGCTTGCAGGAATAAATGTAACATGTGGAATGATATTGCTGCTGTATAGGCATTTTTTGGCCTCCTTAGGGTACAGTAAAACTTTGGCAACTCCGTTATTGAATAGTGTATTTCTATAATTGTTTCAATTTGGCTTAATTACTTTTGTGCATTTTGCAGCTAAAAAAACATGGATCATAAAATAGAAATTATTATTCATAATAGGCTTGGAAGGACATAGATGAATGAATATGTAGATATGAAGCAGATAAAGAATGACATGAAATGTGGCATCTTTTTAATGTATGCACTTTTCTCTCATGGACTGAAATATACATCAGTGGTATAAAAATAATTTGAGTGCACTTAACCCCTAAAAGATATAAAACAATTTACTCAAAAATATGTAACTGAAAATTTGCTTATGTGACCTAATTTTTTGGAAGTGGGTTTTGCTGAGATTTTAACCTTTATGAACAGTGTTTTGTCTAGATTAGTCTTCTAACTAGTAATATATATGTGTGTGTGTGTGTGTGTATATATATATATATATATATATATATATAAAATTAATCACCTTCAAAGAATAGTAAAGTAATTGGTGTTTAGCACTTTCATTATATTATTTTTTGTAATTTTATTTGTCAGAGTGCTTTTCATAAAGAAAAAATTAACTCCATTTTAAAACAATTATATACTATTTAGAGAAATGGAATGAATCAAATAAAGTAGCTGCTTGCTTGTACTGTTTTCCCTCTGTTTTTAAGATTGAACTACAAACATAATTCTGAAGTAGAAACATAATACTATATAATTAGGAAGTAGTGTGTTTCATTTGTTACATTATATTTCTTGGCTGTTACTGATATTTTAAATTAATTCATTTTGCTATGGGCATGCTGTTTTGTTGTGTTTTGTTTTCAAACAGTGGGAAGAGGGGGGAAAAAAATCAGAGAGTGCCATGCAGCCGGCAGCATGGATGTTCTCATCTTTTCTTTCACGGTCTTCCTCAAGCTCTATACAAACCCAAAAGGCTATTCAGCAACAGGGGTGGGAGCACCAAGGGAGGGAAGGGGTCACCTCTCCCATCTCTCCATGTATCTTATTGTTCATCACTTGTCAGTGTATTTCCCACACACCATCTCCAGCCACTCTGCGCCTCGTCCTGGCTGCCGGTTCCATGACCTCCACGACATTCTTCTCTTTCCCTCCATTCCCCACATCTACAGTCTTGTTTTGTGTTTTAATTTTTCCCAGACTGTGGTTGCTATAAGACTGTCACTCTGGCTATATAGGGTTGTAGAAAATATTTGTTGGAACAACTAAAACAGAAGTTTCTCAGCACAACGATCCCTGGCTCCTACTGCATCTTATTTTCTCTTCTCTCTCCAATTTCTCCACAAGTTTTCACAGTGGTTGTTAACTTTTCACTGAAGCAGCATGTGTAGGGAAAAAAGCACAATCCCCATGTTGGAAGTTTTACTTCCAGTAGCAATTTAACTAATAGTGCAATTTAAGGGGAAAAAAACCCCACTCAACCTATTGAGCCTCTTTAGCAAAATTACTAATATTTGCTCCATGGAGATGTAAATGAAATAAGAAATATGATTCTTCATCAACTTTAACAGTCTGTTACTCCAGGTAAAACAAGCATAGCTATATTTTCTTGGCACTTCATAGTTTATTAACTTTTGACTGTATCTGTCACTTCTATGGTAGTGGCAAATATAAAATTACTGGCAGTGTTTATATTTGATTGAAATGAGGTACATCCCATTCATGAGGTTTGCCATTTCTCCTCTGCCTCAGCAGAGAAACCTGGAAAAACTTGGAAGGGTGTTGGGCCTCTTTATATCATAAGAAAAACCTGCTATCACTGAAATATTTTTGAGACATGTTTATATCTTTGAAAAGAGAAAAACTAAAAAAGCCATAGTCAAAGTGTTCAATACCATCAATTTCTTGCCTCCCTATATGTATACAGTGCTTCCTACGTCAATAGATGGAATCTAGTTTTTCTCCTCTTGAATCTAGCCTGGATTTAGTGACTTGCCTTTTCCTATAGTTGCAGCAAAGTGATGCTCCAAGATTTTCACACTAGGTCTTGAGAAGCTTTGCAGTTTCCCTTCGATCTTATGATATACTTGCACTCATGATGCTTCCTTTAAGAACCTGTAGGAAACTACATGAGAGAGGTACCTGGAGAGGTCAAGTGTAGATGCTCTGGTTAACAGCTCTAGCCGAGCATCTATGTGATGCCCAGCATGAACTGATCACCATCTTGGATATCTAGCTCCAACAAACCTTCAGATGACACCAGGCATCAGCCACCATTTGTTTGCAACCTCTTGAGAAACTCTGAGTGAAAATCACTCAGCTGAGTCCATTTGACTTAGAGAAATGTGAGAGATGATTATAAGGTATGACTTGAAGTCTCTAAGACTGAGGATGATTTGTTATATAGACAGAATAATGAAACAACAGCAAAGCTACCTATTAGCATATTTAAACTTTTTATATCACAGTGGAAAAGCAAGATAAAATTCACAGCTAGATATTGAATAATTGAGTGAGGAATTATATTTGTGTATAACAGCTATCTCCATTCATTCATTCATCCATCCATCACTTGGCTACCATAAGCCACAATTTTTGCTCTTTAGAGTCACTGAAGAATTTTTGTAAACAAAAGGTTTATTTCCTCAGTGTATATTGATTCAGAAATGTACATTATCAAAATGTTTGAAAATAATAAAAGGAGATATAACGTACATCTTTAATAAACGACTATAAGCTATTTTAAGAACTGATATGAGATTCCAGATTTTGAACAATGATGATTTATTCTTTACTCTAAATTACACAGATTCCTAAATACAAGAATTCCTTGAACAGAGGTATTTGTTTTGTGAGTGTTTCTCACCTTCTAGTGAGAGTAGAATGGAAAACTCTGACACCTATTTCCCCCACAATTCCTTTATAAAATTATCCTAATAGTAGTGGTATTACTCTTGGTCTTTTAGAAAGATCAGTATTGGTAATATCTTATGTGTTGTGGACAACTCCGGCCACACAAAACATATCTTTTGTAAAAAAGTGGATGAAAACAATTTATGGACTCAACTTTTCAGAAAATACACGTTTTTCCTTTTGCCTCTTGCCTTCTGCCTTCTTTGACAGTTCCATCTGCTTTTCTTTATCACCTTTGTGGGTTTGTTCCCTACTGGACCTAAAGTTTCAAAACCCACAGAGTGGAAATAGTTTATCAAAATAGCCTGTGCATCTTAGAAGGTAGAAGTGATACAGGGTAGAATGTTTAGTATTTGGATACCCTGCAGCTTGTAATAGCTAAAGCATTGACCTACTTCCCCTAGTTCCTGTTTAGTGAGTTCCTGGCTGCTTAGATCCTGGGAGAAGAAAAGAGATAGATGATTTTTCCTTGGGGGAAAAAAAAAAGAGCCCCAGTGGGCTCACCCCATGTTGAAAGAAGCAGTGAGCAGTGTAGATGGCAACTATGCTCAGATCTCTTGAACATTAGCTCACATCCAGGAATTCCTTCATTTCCTCAAAGTGTTATCATTGTTATGATAAAAGCATTGCCCAAGTAATGATAAATATTCTGTCTTCCAACAGAGGGCACTTTTGAAAAGTGTTCACTTTCTGCTGCCCATTGAGAGGCTAACTGAAACAATGTTTTAATGTCTAGTATTGTACTGAAAGTAGTATTTATAAACCATGCTTCACCTGCAGCATCTAAATGTAAAGTCAGTATCAAAAACTCTCAAATATCAGCCCAAGGTGTCCTGCCAGGCAGGTACACTGAAACCACCTGGAGAGTGTGTTTAAAATCTGGAATTCTAGATCCCCATCTTGCAGGGATGAAACCTGAAAATCTGCTCATGTTCTCATCTACCATCACACGTGCCTGTGCCCAAGCTTCCTTCCACGGAACTGCACTGCTTTGAGATTCTCTGTAAGAGGAGAATTTTTATCTTAGAGAGACACAATGCATATGATCATGTTAAAGTCTTCAAGATATTTAACTTGGCTTAACTAAGTATTCCCAGACTTATTGGACCTTCAAGGCATGCTTTAATATAGTATTCCATGGTGCACACTTGGAGAAAAGAAAGTTTAGAGAGATGCTGAGGTGGTCCTTCAATTAAAATTTAACAAAACTTTCTTTGATTTGCAAAATTTATGTTTTCTTTTTTCTCTTATAATATTTCTTGTAAGCCTTGTCTTTGCATTTTTTTTCCTTTCCAGGTGCTTACTCTTTGCTATGAACTTAGTATGTTTTCTAATATATTAGTGTTTCAAAAAGAAATCACCTTAAAATTAAATGTGTGCCTAAAATGTTCAGTTTTTTCCAAGGCATATATATGTATTACTCATTACTTCAAAGGTCTAAGAATTTACAAAAAATAGGAACAAAATATTCCCCTACAAAGTAAATGGTCACTAGAACAACTCACCATATCCTGGCTTGTATTGTAATTAGTTATGGACATGAATTTTCCCTCAGTCGACTCCAAGCTACTCGAGGGAAAAGATATCTTGCTCATTTTGCCATATCCATCAGCCTTTGCTGAGTTGTGTTTGCTGAAACCAGATTTTTCCTGAATCATGGTGTCAATGTACAGATGCTGATCAATAGGAAGAATTCACATGCTTCTGTAGTTTGCTACTTTATCATGTTTCTGTGTTGTGTTTTGTTTTTCAAAAACAAGTGATTCTTCATCCTCAATTTGTGTATTGTAAACATCAATAACCAACATTAGCTTATCATTCATTTCAGCACAAAAATGCAGTCTGTCCATTTTTTGATAAGTTCCTTGAGGACAAGAAATATATTTTTTACTTTTCTTTGCTTCTCTTAGACCTACAATGTACTTTCACACAAAATCATTCAAAAAGTGGTTTTGCAGTGTTTTGGAATGGTCAAAAGGGAAAAAATGTTGAACAACCTGTAACCGTTATGATTTCCTCAATATAATGTTTTTCTAAAAACCAAAAATCCCAGACCTGACCTTTATAGTAACATAGATGCCAACTGTGGACTGCTTTTTGCACCAAGGATTTTCCCTGTTTGCTTTTTCTGTTCCTTGCTCTTGTTCCTACTCATTTCCAAAGCTCTGAATATTCAGTTTAGGTAGTTAAAAGTTAAATTTCAAAGATAATGAATTTCAGAGTGGGCATTTTATTAACAGCAGCAATAAACAAGTGAGAGTTGCATTACACTGTGACAAAAGTTCTTCAGCTTCTGTGGGCCCTTGTGTTCCTAGATGAAGAGCCAAATGGAAATGTTCAATAAAACATGTGTGAGACTGCACAATGGAACAGTCCTTAGATTTTACATCAAGCTACATCAGGGTCACGGGAGGTGTTTTATTAGCACAGTCAACAATAATATCGTGATTTTTATTACGAGGAAAAGATAGTGAGAGACTACTAATTATTTTTCAGCCTGAGGGGCATTTTTTCTTAAAATGAGTGTTAATTTGATCATTGTCGTGCAGTTCACAGATTTACATGAACTTATTTCACTGTGACACATGGTTAAGAACCAGACTAAGATTGTTGCTTTATTAATGGTTTTCAGTAAATGTATTCAAAAGTGCTAACTGTGTGGGTGCATAGATGATATTGATAGCACTCAGAAGGTTGCATCCTTTTGGAATTAGCTAGCCTGAAGCCCTTTTCACATGATATTTTTCTTTGTTCATGCAGTGAGATGTTAAGCCTACAAGAATGAAATAAAATCCCAGTGAAATAAGAATGGTGTTGTCTCAGATATTACCAATGTGGCTTTTCTAGAAACGTTTCCTTTCTTATTTTTCCCTTCCCCCAAGAAGGCAGGCATTAGAGACATGAGAAAACCAGCGATTTTTCAATACACTTGCTTTGGTGTAATCAACAAAATACTGCACAATGTTTTTGTTGTTAAGTGTTATAGAATAAGCATAATCTACTAACCCTTACACTAAGAATTCTTGCCAAGTGTATATCTGAAGCTTATTTATTATGATTTTCTTTTTGATCTGCACGCATATGATAATCTGAAAATAAGAATCTTAAGCTAATAATGACTAGGATCATTTTAATTTTATCTTTTTTTTTCAAACAATAATAATTTGGTAACACATCTTGTAAAAATCTCCTGCGCTGATACTAAAAGAGATTCCACATCAGGCATACTTTTAATGTAGAAAAAGTCTTCCAAAAGGGCAAAAATTTTAATATGGAGAAGTAGAGAACCTGTGATTCATTCTGCAGAATTTTCTGTTTAATTTAAATTTGACTTGTTCTAAATAATTTAGTGCATTTGGAAAAAAATATCCTGAATTGGACTCAGAAAATTGGCAGGGTTTTTTTGACATAAGAATTTTATTAATTTGAGGAAAATTCCTAAAATTAAATTTTATTAATTTGAGGAATATTAAGGAAAATTCCTTAAGATAACAAATTTTAAGTGACATCACAAATATAAAAGTGATTTATAAGTCATGAAGTGTATCAAGATTTTAAATTACTCTCCTTATTTAATGAACTATTAATCTGAATGTCAGCCATATATTTATATATTTTGTATATTTTTAAATGATCAAAAGCTACATAAAGTTTTTCACATATCGCATACTACATAACAGAGTAGTTTTAAAAGAGATATGGTGAATGAATGCCAATAAAAATTAACGTTTATCCCATGGCAAATATACTATAAAATTCATATTTTTAACTCATTGTTATAACTGCTTAATATAGCTGCTTTTAACTCTTACTAATGGGAATTGGATTTAACAAAAAGTGCATTTAAAACTTAAATTTAACCTTGCTACAAAATGAGAGAGTAAATACAGCACAACCTTCAATAGTGTTATTGATCAAAAATAATTTTAAGTACTGTGAGGAAATAATCCCAATTATACTTTTGCTTTTCTTTATGGGGGGAAGAGATGACTTTTGTCCCAAGTGCAAGTTACAGTCTGAATTGATGAGGGGATTTTCCTTTAAATTATTTTTGCATATCGGGAAACGTACCTATGTGAAAAAGAAATTTCTCCATGTGTCTATCTGTATATCACTCAACATCAACCAATCTTCTTTTTAAAGCATGTTAAGAATTCCAACTTTCCAAGAATTCAGAAACTCAATTATAGGTATTTGGCACACTCAGAGACCTTGGAAATCATTGAATTCATTTGTCAGATGCTCAACAGGACTTGAGACTTATTTTTTCATTGCACTTTACCATAATTCCTTTCAAAAGCCTCATAGCTTTGCATTGTAACAGTGACTTGTGGTCAAGGCATCAATGGGAGTTCCCTTCGTGGCTCAGTAGTTAACAAATCCGACTAAGAACCATGAGGTTGCAGGTTCGATCCCTGGCCTTGCCCAGTGGGTTAAGGATCCGGCATTGCCGTGAGCTGTGGTGAAGGTTGCAGACGCGGCTCGGATCCCGCATTGCTGTGGCTGTGGTGAAGGCCGGCTGCTACAGCTCCTGTTAGACCCCTAGCCTGGGAACTTCCATATGCCGCGGTACGGCTCTACATAAAGGCAAAAAGACAAAAAAAAAAGGCATCAATGATCTGTTTACACCTGAGCAGTATTAGCTTCCTTGAAAAGGCAAGACCTCCAGTATTCTATATCTCCTAGAGCCTCTGTGCATGGTGCCAGGCCACCGAGCTGTGTCTGGCTATGAACAGTTCTTGATGTATTCACACTCTTATCCCTAAAAACATCTGATTGGGAACATTTTGAAATCACTTAAATTATTTCTCAGAAATCTCACAATAAATCAGGTATGTGTCAGGTTTAAAGGTCTGCTGAAGATCTCACCAAGGGTATTTTGATGGAGAAAAGGCTGTATTGTGGACACCAATTTGGCTGAGTAGTGATGATTGAATAATGTCTTTTGTGTTATATTAGTATCAAAGAGAATTTTAACTTACCAACTGCCGGTTTTGATGCATGCTTTGTTATTCAGAACCATTTGTTGCCAAGAAAACTGACTATTGCAAAAAGGAAAAAAAATAAAATTCTTGGCCAGGTCTCTGAACCACACTAAATTAAGACAAAAGTCAAACCAGAACCGAGGCCTTACACTAAGACAAAACTCATCACACAGCCTGCATTTTTTTCTAGATTCTTCCATGTGCTTCTTAAATTTTCATTTATTCCATACACTTAAGATAACTTAGAAACAAGTATGAGTGTTTTGAAAACTTAATTTAACTTTTTACTTACAGAGGATAGAATTAAGGAGTTTATCTTTTATTTTTTAAATACTGAACTATAGTTGACTTACAATTGTTACAATTAACAATGTTGTGTTAACTTCTGCTGTAAAGTTATTTAGTTAAGCATATTTATATGTATATTCTTTTTCATATTGTTTTCCATTATGATTTATTACAGGATAGCAAATACATTTCGTTATGTTATACAGTAAGACCTTGCTGATTATCATTCTTTATGTAATAGTTTGCATTTGCTAATCCCAAACTCCCACTCCATCCCTCCCTCACTTTCCTTCTTGGCAGTGACAGGTATGTTCTCTGTATCTGCGAGTCTGTTTTTATTTCATTTTATTTTTTTTTTGCCTTTTGTCATTTTATGGTCGCACCCGTGGCATGTGGAGGTTCCCAAGCTAGGGGTCTAATCAGAGCTGTGGCTACTGGCCTGCGCCGCAGCCACAGCAAAGCAGGATTCAAGCCGCATCTGCAACCTACACTACAGCTCACGGCAACGCCGAATCATTAACCCACTGAGCAAGGGCAGGGATTGAACCCGCAACCTCATGGTTCCTAGTCGGATTCATTAACCACTGCGCCACGGCGGGAACTCCTGTTTTTATTTCAAATATTAGTTCATTTGTGTCATATTTCAGATTCCACCAAAGCAATATCCTATGATATTTGTCTTTCTTTTTCTTCACTTACTATGATAATCTTTATGTCCATCCATGCTTCTGCAGATCGCATTATGTTATTCTTTATGGCTGAATATGTATACCACATATTCTTTATTCATCTGATGGACAATGAAGTTGCTTTCGTGCCTTGACTGTTGTAAATAGTGCTGCTATGAACATAGGGTCCACGTATCTTTTAGAATTATAGTTTTGTCTGAATATATGCCCAGGAGTTGAATTGCTGCAGTGTATGGCAACATTACTTTTAGTTTTTTGAGGAAGCTCTGTTGTGTTTTCCAGTGGTTGTACCAAATTACATTCCCACCAACAGTGTAGGAGTGTTCCCTTTTCTCCACACCCTCTCCAGCATTTGTTACGCTGGCCATTCAGACCTCAGTGAGGTGGTACTTTATTGTAGTTTTGATTTGTGTTTCTCTGTTGAACATCTTTCCATGCACCTGTTGACCATCTGTATGTCTTTTTTGGAGAAATGCCTGTTTAGGTCTTATGCCCATTTTTTGTTTGGTTTGTTTGATGTTTTGTTGTTGAATCACATGTCCTGTTTGCATATTTTGAAATTAATCTCTTGTCAGTTTCGTCATCCGTAACTCTTTTCTTCTGTTCCATAGGCTGTCTTTTGTTTATGGTTTCCCTTGCTATGCAAAAGTTTATAAGTTTGACTAGGTCTTATTTGTTTATTTTTGCTTTTATTTCCATTTCTTAGGATTCTAACCTAAAAAATTTTGATTTATGTAAAAGAATGTTTTAGTTATGTTCTCTTCTAGGATTTTTATGGTATCATGTCTTATATTTAAGTCATCAAGACATTTTGAGTTTATTTTTGTGTATGATGTGTGTGGGGAGGTCTGACTTCATTGATTTACACGCAGATTTTCAACCTTCCCAACACTACTTGCTGAAGAGACCGTCTTTTCCCATCACATGTTCTTGCCTCCTTTGTCAAAGATTAAATGACCGTAGGTATGTTGTTTTATTTCTGTGCTCTCTAGTCTGTCCCACTGATACATTTGTCTGTTTTAGTGCCAATATTAGACGATTTTGATTACTTTAGACAATACATAGTAGTATTGTCTAAAGTCCGGGAAGCTTATGCCTCCCGCTGTGTTCTTTTTCATAAGGATTGCTTTGGCAATACTGGGTCATTTATGGTTTCGTATAAATTTTAGGGTTTGTTCTAGTTCTGTGAAAAATGTCATGGGTAATTTGATTGGAATCACAATAAATTTATAGATTGCTTTAGATAGTATGGCCATTTTATCAATGTTGTCTTCTAATCCATGAGCATTAGGATATCTTTCCATTTCTTTGGATCATCTTCAATTTTAAATAGTTTACCTTTTAAAGAAGCTAATAGTAACTAAGATGTCTACGTGATACTGATTTCTGTTTTATTATCTCTTCTATTCATAAGGAAAACTTACAGATATTATATTACCACTGTCATTTTATGCTTTCCTTCTAAAACAACTTTCATTTCCCTATGAGACTTGTGAGAACTAAAGGATGATTTTTCCTGGCATCAAGTTGCAGGGTGCTTTTATCTTGACTATATAGAAGAGTGACATGAGATAATTGATAATAATAATAACAATAATTGACAAGACTTTCACTTTGTGCTAGGTCCTGTGCTCAGTAATTTACATTCTTTGTTATGATGCATGATACAGACAATAAAATGAAAGATCAGAGCAGTGGCTCTTAAAAATCCTGAAACTCAACTGTGATGATGGTTAATATTTTGACCAGCATAGTTTCTTTTGTGAACACATGTAAACTAGGCAACATACACTCAGGAAGGCTTACTGGTCATTAATGTAATCTTCACTTTCAAGTAGTTCCTGCACTTGGATAAGAAGCCATGAGTACAGCCTATGTATGTTGTTTGAGGAGAAAGGTTGACAGGCAATGAAGGAAGAAGATGATTTTTAATTATGTTACAGAGTGGTAGACAGGAAAGAGAAGTTCTAAAGGAACCACAGTAGCAAAAAGCCAAGTAAAAGTCAAAGTCTTTTTCATGAAAACATCAAATACCAGGAACTACGATATACTGCATTCTCAAAAGATAGTCTTACGGTTTTATGTCTACATTGGAATGAAGATTAAGAAATATATGATAACACATAATTTCAGCTTTGCTGAGAGTCAGTCTCTCTCTTTTGCTCTCTCAGCATTACTTTGAGTTACTTATCTATAAGGCTATAATAGAGATTTGTGGTCATATGCCTGCTTCTAAGTATGAAAAGTGACAGCTACCAAAGGCAGATTAGTTCAGGTGTGTTGTAGTAGCAATGCGAGTATGAACAGCATTGCCATAGGTATGAGGTATGTTACTAAATGGTAAATAACTTTTATGAGTCTAGAATAAATAAAGGGCATACTTGATCATTTTATATAATGGCTCAATTCCTAGAAAGGTCCAGTAATGTTAAAACTATACAAATAATAGTTTGAGTTTATTTATAAAATTGATATAGTTCTAGGTGCCATTCATGCCCATATTAATATTTGGCAATGCATTAAAAATTTGTGCAGGACTCTAGGCTATATTTTATAGGCTATCTTTAGTCTCTACTCAGTACCAAAATTTCCCCCAATCATTGTGACAGGCAAAAATCCCTCTGTGAATTTTCATTATCACTCTTGGTATGTCAACGAAACTTATGATGCGGCCTATTTGAAAGGACTGGCTACTGATTCTCTTTATGTTATCAAGAAATTTTCCTTTCATATGCATTAAGATAAAATTTCCCTAAACAGTCTTATTTCCCTTTCAGCCAACTTCAAACAATTGATAGCTTTTGTAGTGTGGAAGCTAAGAAACAAAGTTTGTAAGTTCACTCGCTAATATGATATTTGATTTTTTTTAACAAACTTAATCATCCCAAGGCTCTATTCCTACACACATCTGCTTACCACATTCTGGTGCATAAAGAGTTGTTCATTACAAGTAAACTTGTGGCAAAGCAAAGAAGGCAACTTTAGTTATATTTTATATGAAACATTCCATAAAAGTTCTGTTTTCAAATAGTTCTGTCTCTATTCAAGTGAAATCCAGGAGTATCACAGAATTCCCTTTGGGCATTAGGATGTTTTGTGATGCATTTTTCTTCCTCTCTCTGGTTTGCCATGTCTTTCTGAAGGCTTGACTTTGCAACCTCAATGGTAGTTCCTGGATTCAGACCATCTTGTCAGCTGATATCTTGAATGGTGCAAGCTCTTTATGTGGAAAAATATCCTTGACTAAGTATCCCTGTTAAATTCCTTGAAATAACCCTATTTCCTAGAAGCTTCTATTATAAGGAGTTTCTGTTATAAGTGTTCTATAAAATTATATTCATTCAACAAGCATTTGTCAAGAAGGTGGATATGAGCCTTGATCTAGGGCAGAGACTTCTTAAATCCTTTCCTTGATGGACCAACTCATAAAATATAATTTAAAGTTGATTATTACAAGAGCAATTATAAATAAATGGATTAATTTATAGCTGTTTCAATATTTATTCATTTACATCCATCACATAATATAAATAATAACATATAACAATATAATAGAGATAGGAGTTCCCATAGTGGCTCAGTGGTTAACGAATCCGACTAGGAACCATGAGGTTGCAGGTTCGATCCCTGGCCTTGCTCAGTGGGTTAAGGATCCGGCGTTGCCGTGAGTTGTGGTGTAGGTTGCAGACGCGGCTCAGATCCCGCATTGCTGTGGCTGTGGCGAAGGCCAGCGGCTACAGCTCCTGTTAGACCCCTAGCCTGGGAACCTCCATATGCTGCGGGTGCAGCTCTAGATAAAGGCAAAAAGACAAAAAAAAAAAACAATATAATAGAGATAGCAGGCAGAGTGTGTTCAAAGTTTCCAGTATTCCGAGGTAAATCCTAGGAGATTGCTAGAGAACAGAATTCCAACATCTCCAGTTTTTTTTTTAATAATTTATTTTCTGATCTGCTATGAAAAAGCAAAATTCACATCTTGCCCTGTCTGCATTGTGACTAAGCATATTGTAGCTCAGTCAGAAATAAAAATGAAGCAACTGAGCAAACAAACACCTTTGCATTATGGAGTAAACTAAAACAAACAAAATGGGAAACCTGTCTAACACCAGTCCTTCAGATCAATGAAAACAGTCCTTGCCCCAAAGTGGCCAACTTCCTAGTAAAGTTAATTCTAACTTGGCAGTACTGACACGCGAAAACTCTTAGAAATAGGATAACCATTTGAGGATACAGCTGTTTTTCTTCCAATGGTAGACTTGCATTTGGGTATTAGTTTCCATTCACATATCTACTTCAAACTGTGTTCAAGAAGCAAGGTTTTCAGAAGACTTTCTTATAAACATTTTGGTTTTGCAAGTAAATATATTTTTTTCCTTAATCGCTTTTTCCTTTGATATTAACCTTGTGACATACATTCAAAGAGACAGTATTAATTTATAAACAAATGAAATTGCAAACTCTGTATCTCCTTATTATGAATTCCACACTCTTTAAGGAGGACCAAACTTTTAAATCTTTTCTTAAGTGGATTTCAGTTTATTCAACTCTGTTGAAATGTGTAATAAAATGGTCTATTTCTCTTCAGAAAATTGTGTCAAATTCAGTCATTTCATCATTTGTTTATTCAACAAACACGAAATACATAGGAATGAACAAAACAGACACAGGTCCTGTCCCCATGGGGGTCACATTCTAATGAACTATTAATATATCATAACTTTCATGTAATATTAAGGGTAATTGATTATATATAGTGCAAACATGGCTAAGCAATTGGGGCTTCAGATTTCATTCAGAAATTATTTTCTAGTATTTTCGTAGGAACCATTACTTGAAAGGCAAACTCTGAACTAGGATCTATTAATTACACAATGAGGAGAAACAGTGATCCCTTTTGTATGTGATGTCTGTTAAAATGGCTGACCTATTTTTAAACCTTCACATTTTGAAAGAAGATTGAAAAAAGAAACAGTCCAGCAAGGAAAGTTGCTAATAAATTAGGTAACAATTTCATGAAAAAGTTTTAGACATTAGAGTAACTCCATTCACTCCAAGTTCCAAGAAATCCTAATGTAGCTCTTAGAAGTATCTAAGAGGCAACTTGTTCACTGAGTGAATTTGGCTCAATATTTATGCAGAAATCATTGCAAACCCCATTTCCATTTTGAGAAATAAGAATAAATACTATCATGATGATGGTTACAACTTCCCCTATTATGAGTTTCCTGGACTTTTTTCTGAGGTGGATGTAGCTATCAACAGCCTTTGGAGGGGCTTATGCTTCTTGAAAAAGAAGAGCAAGGTGATTATTACTGGGCTTACTAAATGTTAGTAATCAGAAATAAAGCTTACCCAACATCTGTTTGTGCATGTTCTCAAGATAACTACTGTACAGAGCATAAATGTGTCAGTGGACAGATTATCTTTACTCACTGGCTGACAAGAATTGCTAATTCACATCATTCCCTTTGGACTTAGTGAACTTGGGGTGCAATCTATAGGGTCATTAAAACATTTATCCTGTACATAAAATGTCTCAGTGGCTTTTGTCATGTGATTCTTCTTTCTTTGCATAAGAGGGAATCAGATTAGGTGGCTCTACTAGTCTGATGGAATGCTCAGTGAGGTCACAGCCAAGTTGTTGAGGATGCCAGTTGAGTCTGAGGGAGTTTGAAGTACCCTGCAGGGTTGTGAGGAGGGTGCTAGAGCTCATAGATTGTTGTGGGTTTCATCTCAGATGGTTTACCGAGCACTTTGGGATGCCTGAGGTGAAAATTACAGCAATTTTAAGAGTCTGACATATTTTCCAGCTGGTAGTACCAAAAAAATGACTTGTAGCCTCCTCACCTTCCTTGTTTGCTTCTTTGAATGAAGATGGCGGAAGTGCTCTGTGTGAACTATTACCCATTATATGAGTTTTTATGCATTCAACTGATTTATAAAAATCCATTTATTTTTTTCCTTTGTGAGAAACTTGTACAATGGAAGAGATCCACTGTATTTGTCAAAGTTATTAGAGCACTGGGTTGTTAATTACTGGTTTGGACCCCAGCCTTTCTAGTAAAATGTGGACTGCATAAAGAGGGTAGAGGGGAGAAAAAAGGAAACCACAGATTATGCTGTGTACAAAGAGGATATCAATGACTCATTCTCATGTAAGACGTTTAATGCAATCATAGTTGCTTGGGACCCCATATCCTCTTTATTTAATGTTATTTTTCTTTTGTGGGAGGGCCATTCTGATGTTACCAACCAGACCAATTGATTGCAGCCTCAAATGACATCTTTTTTAACAAAATTGAGATGATAAAGAATATAAAGTTTCATGCATAAGCTGTTGAATGTTTTCATGTACAAGCGAGCAGAAACTTTAGCCTGCACTAAAAGTTTTCAGTGTCTTTCTCCTTAAATGAAAGTATATGCCTGAAAAGAACTGATTTTACTCTTATTTTTATAACCTATCACATCACAGAATTGGAGTTGTCAGAATTTAACATTAATGATTTGGAATTATTCTTTCAACCTATGTAAAATTATGAGTTTACTGTTTTCTAGATAAGGAATAAATTAATTATATTGCTTCTTTCTAGAATTTTAGAATCCATGAAAATCCCCAAATAAGCATGGAGCAACTGTTATAAAATGAGCCAAATCTGAAGGCACATTAAGCTATTTCTATGGACAGTTTTGTGCAATGCTCAAAGTGTTAGACCTCTACGTAGATGTGAATCCATTTGTAATTCTAACATTGCAATCTATTTGTTAGTTTGAAAGCTTCCACATACCAAGGACTGATTTTTTTCCCCCAATTCTTATGATTCTTCAACAAGATAATAAATACTTTATGGACGAATCTAAAAATAACTAGTAAAAAACATAATAGTTTTAAAATTAATAAAAAATATTTAATATAAAATCTGTAGTAATAAATTAACAAGGAAGTTGAATAAACTAAAATTCAGCTGTGGAAAATGATAGCATTTTGTTCTACTTCTTAAAATTCCATATTTCTTATAAGCATGGATTTATCAAAGAGAGGAATAAATATCTTATAATTAATAAGTCTTTACTCCTTTCTACTATGACTATTTCTTCATCTCTTAACCCTAACTCTATTTTTGGCTTTCCCCACAAGTCTGTTAATTCATTAGCTCTTCCTTTCCACATCTCCTTTATATATTTCTTAGTATTAGTAGGAATCATCCCTCAGCAAGGACATCATAAATCTAAGAATGCAATCTGAAATCTAATTGATTCAATGTTGTCAAATAAGAGTGACCAGTAAGAAAGGTCTATGGCTGAAATTTCCACTTGTGAGTGTATATTCATCTCTTGATACAGTGGAAAACTTTAATTTATAAAATATCAGTACAAAGAACAAAATGCAACTTTGCAATTATTTGCATAGAAGTTACCACTTAAAATGAGCACCAATACCTGTGACATTTGGGCTGTCTAGACAAAGGTTGTTTACCCAAACTAAATCCATTAAAGGTATGTCTCACACTGTTAGCTAAATCCTACTAAAAATATTCGTATTGAGTCCAGCATGCCCTGGTGCCTAACTCCATGGCATAAATTAAGGTTCAGAAAAAGTCTCTTAACTCTTTCAGATCATTAAAGCGGTATTCAAAAGGAGCAATTCAAGTGATCACTGAATTAATCCAAAATGCAAATATCTGCATGTTAAGGCTTATTTATCCCTGCAAGTTTGCAGCAACATTAAAGACATGAAGTTTAACACTTGAAAATAAAGCCACAAAAAATAGATATTTACTAAAGCAGAAAAGAGTAAGATCATAAGGATGTGTGTATGTGTGGATTGTTTGGGTAGAATGAAAAGTTGTGAGGTTTAGCCTATAGGAGTGACTTACAGATGAAATGGTTGATGACCACAGCAAAATAATAACAGTAAGTTCTATACCTGTAAGAAGGAATAGCAGTTCTATACCTGTAAGAAGGTATAGGAATAGCAGTTCTATACCTGTAAGAAGGAATCTAACATCTACGATAGGTGTTACTGTATATCTTGAACACTTAGACTTACTTCCTTTATGAAATTTAAAAATGAGAGTCCAATTTTTGGTTTCATGTTCCACAGATGAGTTTGCTAGCTCTTATTTCATAGTTAATTTACTTTGTGTCTTGTTATTATTTTCTTTTTGATAACACAGTTTAAAACAGATGGAGCCTGAAACTCTTCAGCCAAAGTTAAGAAAAAGCTGCTGAATTATCAGTGAATTTAGTACCAGAGGTATCACCATGTAAAATCTCACATTTGACAAAAATGTGATGAATATAGAAAAAACTGGGCTTGAGAATCCACAGTCTAATTATTCTTTCATCGTCACTTTGATTTTCTTGCTATTCTAGTCATTTGATTTTTTCCAAAATATTTTGAAACTGCATTTCTCCTCCCACACCCTGAGCTCGTGGTGTTTTCTCTTCAAACCAGAATATGAACCAGTATATCCAGTTCCTCATCTATCCAGACTCAACCAAAAACAACTTCTTGAAAAATATTTGGGTAGAGTAATTGTAATCATTATTAGTTTGGTTTTTGTTAACCTTTATTTTTGTCTGAGGAAGATTAAGTCAATCCACCTGGAGTTTAATACTGTATGTTACTATAGTAACTTTATAGCCTGTTTGGCTATGACAAAGGGGCTTCATCTCGTCCATTTCATGCTCCTGTGTCGACCTACTCCCTCCCAGTGTTTTATTATATCTGTCTTTAAGGGTATCTGCGGGAGCCACAGCTGCTGTGCTTTTGTAACAGAAAGCAGCTTTCACTGTGTGAAATGCTCTGCTCTAAGAGGTCTTACAGGCTGATGGCATTATTGAATTTCAAAGCCAAGACAAACAACATTAAATTGTTTAAAGCTAATATTCATGTTTTCCTGTATACTATGTCTTTTTCTAAAAATAGCATATCATCTATTTTCTAGAAAAAAAATATAATTGATATCTAGTGAAATTATGAATGGAAAAGTAGGAAATAACCCTAAGGGAAGATAAGTTGAAAAAAAACAAACCAAAAGTGTATTGAGTCAGGAAATGCACCAACATGGTATATAGTCTTTTAAAGGGAGTGTTTTTGTTTTAATCAATAATTCAATTGCTCTATTCTTTCCAAGTTTTATAGATATCTAAATGTTTACTGAGCAGCTTCTGAATATGTTCTTATAATTTATATAAAGACACTGACAAATATTACTCACTTTAGCCAGACTTTGCCTATTTAAGTTCTATTAGACCAAGTTTTAGTCTTGATCTCTTTTGAGAATACTTACTGGACTGTTATTCCCCAAGATATAAGATCAGTATTTTTAGGGATGGCATTGAATATATTGTTAGTGTGCTCAAAATTATATTATAGCAATGGGCTGAGAAAATACTTTTGATAGTAGTTTTGTTGTTATTGTTTTTCAGTTCCTCTCATTTATTTAGCCGAAGCATCTGTCCGACTTAAAGCTTCAAAACATTTCTCCTGCCAAACTGGCCCAATATGTATTTGCCTCTGCTCCATAAAAGGAAACTTTGGTTAAGATTCTTTTTCAGAATATCAGTGTGATGATCTTCCAGTTGTGTTAATTGTTGTGTTGGAAAAGTGGTGAATGCTCAGTGCTATCTTGTTAACTTGCTAAGCATCTGGTCAGCAGGGTAGTTCAGCTCCAGTGAGGCTCTTGACACCTCTGCCAAGGGTTATTGATACCTCACACACCCCAGCTGAGGCAGATTGTTTTAGTTGGGCTTCAGATCCATAGCGTAGCCTGTAGTTAGAAAAAGGAAAAAAAAAAAAAGCTAGTGATTGACAGCCCACACCTCCTGGGCCCCTCTTACTACCAGACACAACATCTGCTATGCCCTGTGGAGCAGTGAACCAACACACACGGAGAGAGAACTGTTTCTAGTATTGTCAGGGTTGATTTTACTTAACCCTTTGTAGTTACTCTCTGGAGAAAAGTATGAGATGGCTTTTCTTTGGGGTGAGGGTGGGGGTTAAATACAGTTTTGGGGAGACTAGAATCCTTTATTTAAAAGGACTTTCATTTAATAGAATATTACTGAAAGTGACAAAAAAAGAGAGCCTTGTGTAAATGCCTAGAAATAACCTCATCGCTGTGCTTTTTTATAGTCAAATAAAAGGTTTGTCACATTTTCTCCTAGCACTGTCTCAGAATCAGAAACCGATCTTGTATAGAATAATGAATTAATGGCAAATGGTTTTGGTTTTTAATTCACACAGCATCTCCAAGCATATAAGATTTTCACTGCATCTAGATTTATAAAAAGTATTCTCAGTAATTCAAAAGAGATTAGGAAGCCAGTATATTTGTTAACTAGACAGAAAAGCCACAATGTGTCCATGCCAGAGCTTTATAAGGCAAGAGTACTGTGCATCTAGTTTTCTTTGACTTCCAAAGTTATAATGCTGAAATATGGGAGTCTATATATCATTTTAGGGAACTTGTTTTTTGTTATTACCAACTCAACTACCCTGCTGATAGACTGTGAAATCCTATATTTGATAATAAATATGATTCATTAAAAATGCATCAAGAAGCTTTTGTAGACTGCCAGCAATATATAGGAATATTTAAGGCTCCCCAAAGCAATTTCCAGGTTAAAATTGTTTTGACATTTTTGAAGGACTCATTTTTGTGTCTGGGTATTTTAAGATATCTTCTGAAACAATTTCTTGTATTTTGGGCATATTAATAAAAAACCATAAAGTATAAGGAATAATGTTGAGGTAAGATCATCTAATTTATACATATTTTTTTCTCTGATACTGACATGAATAAAAATTAGAAAACAGAACTTATATATTGAAAAAATACAGCAATGGATCTAAGAGTAATTTAATACATCTCTTTTCACTTGGGCCGGTATTTGTCAGACTAACTCTCTATAATAATACCATGCATAAAGGCCAATAGTTAATGGCCATAATACCTCTGTTTACAATGCTTTAAGGACAAGCTATGCTACAAAAGAACTAGTAGCATTTTTATTATGTCTCTATTACAGCAATGTAATTAGCAATGTTATTATTGTTATACATACTCTCACCTCTTGTTAGCATTATACTGCTTCCACAGAATTCACCCAATATTATGAAGACAAAGAAATTATTATTTAAGTTATCTGATATTATTATGTTGTTATCACTTGGAGTTACATTAGTGAATGAGTGTTTACATATCTGAGATTTAAGATCCTTTTGTTTTCAATAAGCTTGTTCCCATGTCAAAAGTTTTAGCCAAAGATAGATTACCTTCTAATAATCAAAATTTAAAAATACTTATGTGCAGATAATTTAAATAATACTTAATTTTTTTGACTGTCTTGAAACATTACTATATGCCATATTTGTGTGTGTGTGTGTGTGTGTGTGTGTGTGTATGGCTTACTTCTGTTTCACTGATGTATTCATCCATTACTAAGCCAATGCCACACAATTCTCATTATTATAGCTTTATATTATGTGTAAATATGTGCCCGATTTGTCCTTTATATCCTTTTTGTTTTCTTGGCTATTTATGCATATATACTCGTCTTCAAAAACACAAAAGAAAAGGAAAAGAAAATATAGATATAAGAGTTTAGCTGCTCATATGTGATCCAATCATATAGTCTGGGAATAAGAGATTCAGCTCATTCAGTCAGGACAATCAGAAATCACTATATCTGTCATGCCATTTTGTGTTTTCTCTTTAATCATGCATTAGACTCTGTTTCCCTGCTTTTTACCAGATGAACTAAAAATCATGTCTCAATTTTGATAGCTCTATATTCCATTTCCATTCCTTTAGTTAGGATTAATTTTCAACACACATACTTAAAGATATTTTTCTATAAAGGGCAAGTTTATAATTATCTTCTTCTTTTCCTTTCTCTCCCTCTCCCTGACCCTGTCACCTTGCCACAACTCATTTGCAACTCTCATCTTGAATTTTATTTTCAGATTATTATTACTGAAAACATCTTCCTCTGTTTCTTTGCCTCCTTCTCCTCTTCCTCCTCGTCTCTTTTCCCTTCTCCATCATCTTCCAGTTTATACTTACTAAGTTTTAACAATCAATTTATTTAATTTTATGCTCATTATTCTCTCTCCTCCATGTACCCTTGTAAATTCATTTTAACTTTCGGAGGAATATATCCTCGAATATTAGCTTTTCTTCATTCAGAGAGATTCTCACTTTACTCTTGAGAATAGACTTTTTAAAATTTGTCCTTTTCTATATACTATTATATTCTTCTTTGGAGAGCAGATAAATAAATGTCTTCCTCCGTTTTTCTTAATATTTCAAATTTTAATGTCTTTTGACATATTGTTCACCTTGATAATTTAGCTCACTAACTTGCTTTTTACCAGCATGCAGTTGTTGTTTTTTTAGGTATAAGAAATTATAGCTATTGTATCAAAAACCCTTTTACTTATGATAATTTGTTTTTATCTCATGAAACCTAGTTTCTCCTTTATCTTTTTACATATGTAAAGTATTCTTATTTTGAAGTTATTTTCTGACTTCTCTGGTAATTCTGTTTCTTTGGAAAATAATCCATTTGCATTCTTTGTATTTTTTTTCAATTATGGATCAGTGCCTCACTGAGTTTATTTTTTGATACTGTTTCTTCTGTATCTGTGATTTTTTAGTGCAGTGGTATCTTTGCTTTCTATGTCTGTTTTAACAAATAACTCCAAGTTTAGTGTCTTAAGACAAAAATATATTGTCTTATAGTTCTATAGTCCAGAAGTCTGAAATCGGACTCACCAGGCCAAAATCAAGGTGTTGGCAGATCTGAATGACAAAGACTAAGATGAATATAATACAAGTTGATTTTAATCTACAGAAAATAATACATATTTTACATAAACAAGGGACTACTAACAAAATTGATTCAGGACACAAATAGAACCTCAAATTCTATAGACTGTATACAGATCACATTCTCTGACCATAATGCAGTAAAGAAAATATTAATATAAAATGTTTAAATAAAAATCACTAAAAACATTTTTTTTTAATTATGAAGTTGTTTATAAGGGGGAAAAATGTAAGTAGAAGCTCTTAAAAAAGGACAAAAATAGGAATCTTTGTGTCATTTATGGACTATTGCCAAAGTTAACTCAAATGAATATCTATAACTTTGAGTATTTTATCAAATAATATGGAAATGAATAATTTAAACATTGAACATTGGAAAATAAGTACAAACATAAATTAAAAATGTGCTAAGGAACACCAACAGTTAAAAAATACACCCAAAGTGTAAACTTCGTAAATCCAAGAACTTGTTTTTTGTTGGGAAAATAAAGTAAGAAACTTTTTATATAGTCCACAGCTCAAAGTTTGGTCCAAAAAGAGAATAAAAAATTTTAAATTAGATTTAAAATGTTAGACCTATGTGTATACATGTTTTCTAATTAATATGAAAATATTGGAATATATTGGATTTATTTGTTTAAAATATGATCATATTTGACTAAAAAACCAAAATTCTAAAGAGAAGTGAAAAATTTTCAAATTACCCCTAAAGAATTTCCCTAGTGGCGTAGCAGTTAAGGATCACTTAGGTCACTACTGTGCCCTGGTTCAATCCCTGTCCTTTGAGAACTACTGCATGCTGCAGCCATGAGAGAAAAAAAAAAATAGAATCACCCCTAAAAAGTGTACCAATTTTCCTTATTTTTTTCAATTATGGGAATTACTATATCTTATTGTTACTATTGTAGTGATGCATGGAAGGATGGTGTCATTAATGACATGTGAAATTTATAAAAATTACACAAAAAGTAGACCTATGTCTTTTATGTAAATAATTAAAAATAATAAAATATGACCAGACTATAAAACCTATATATTAGAAAATAAAACATCATGTCCAACTAATTTAATTTCTGAAATGTACCTTTCAAAAACATTAGCAATTAATACTATGTAATAATGTATGTTTAAAGTTTTTTGCCATATTTAATATTCACTCCAGAGTAAATCATAACAATGAAAAAAATTGAAAAAACAAAACACAACATAGAATAAATACTTCCTTAATGTAACAAAGAATAAAAATGTGTATAAATTAAAAAAAAAAAAAATGGAGTTCCCCTTGTGGCTCAGAGGAAACGAATCCAACTAGTAACCATGAGGTTGTGGGTTAGATTCCTGGCCTCGCTCAGTGGGTTAAGAATCCTGCATTTCCCTGGGTTGTGGTGTAGTTCACAGATGTGTTTCGGATCTGGCATTGCTGTGGCTGTGGTGTAGGCTGGCAGCTGTAGCTCCTATTTGACCCCTAGCCTGGGAACCTCCATATGCTGTGGGTGCGGCCCTAAAAAAAAAGCTAAAAAAAAATAAAATAGTAAATTAAAATAAAACATGTTTACTATATACATCTACTGTAAACTACTAACCTTCATCATTTTTAATGGAGAATTATTACAGCTATCTCAATTAAGTAAAGGTAGAAATTCCAGAAGTCACCACTATTTTTTGACATTTGCTCCAGGTCATCTTGTTTTTAAATTAAATTATTTAAATTCCTTGTTTATTATCTGATTCCTTCCATTACAGTATAAATATCAACAAGATAAATTATTTTGTCTTTATTCACTAATATACTCAACAGTACTTTTAAGTACTTACCAAATATATATGGAATTCATTAATTATTCAGAGTCAGTTAGGAAAGACTACATTACTCCACAAATAGCACTGGCACATTTTGTCGGCTATTTGATTTAAAAATTGAGATGTGCCCAAAATATAAGTACAACCACCTCATACTACACTTAATACCATTAATTGACTAAACAGTGCATGAATTAATATTAAATTTAAAAAAAACACTAAAATAAAATTATTTAAGAAGAAATTATATGTAAAATATTGAACTTTTACCACTGGAAAAGCTCATTTAGATAGCCCACCTTTAGATCACAGTAATCAATGCCACCCCTAGTGAAATTTCTCAGGAGTGATAGAACTGTGATTCTGGTTACATATATATTTTCCTTCTATTTTAAAAAATGTGAAATTGTCTTATGCAGTTTGCATCATTAAACCTTGCTGTCTCATTAAAATTTACATGAAACTTGAAATACATTTAATGGACAAAAGTAATAGAAGGATTTCCGCATCTAGCCATAACAGAATAACCAGTACTAGAGTTGGCTCCCTGATGTAAAGAAAAATAAACTGAACAATACATAATGAAACAATGTTCAGACATTGAATAACACAGCACATGACTGTGACCCATGAGAGAGAGCAAGTGCATTCAGTGAGATTCACAGTTGTTCTAGCTTTGAACTGGGTGCTACTAGACCTATGTGCAGACAGGTGGACTCAAAGCAAAGCAGTGCTTTGCTGAGATGGGAGAAAAAGATTAGAGTTTGGTGACACTGGGACTGCTGGTGTTTATGGGCAGGGTACTAGAAAATTGTGAGTTATTCAAAAGAAGGGTTCCCAAAATCTAAGTATTCCATCACATATTCATCTGAATAGGGAGCTAAACACGAGTAGGGTGAAATTCTACAAAGACTGGCAAAGAAAACTTCCTGGAGAGCTGAGTTACATGGGATCTGGAGCTATCACAGTGATAGGAAACATAGGCTTTCTAACCAACTAGAGTGAAGAAACATCTATAAATATACAAGACACTCAGTGACAACCCTTAGAGGCCATGCTGTAGGACTACCATGACCCTAAAGGAAGTACTAGGTTAGAATACAAATTTAAAAGACAAGAATCAGGCTGATTACCAAGTGTATGCCTAGCAATGCTGTGCCTGCCAGAACAAACACAGCATCCTCTAAAGGAAGACCAGAAAACACAGACTTTACAACAATGTATAACCCAGAATGTCCAGCAAAGAATTAAAAAAAAAAAAAACTATGCAAAGAAGAAAGAAAATATGATCTCTGACCAGAAAAAAAAAGTGGTTAATTAAAAATGATTTTGAAATGACCCAGGCATTGAAATTAGCAAAAACAAAATAACAAAAAAATCTGTTGATGTAACTGTTATAAAGTCAATATAAATTAGCCAATCTGAGGGACAAATGAAAAACCAAGATAGAAAAAGCAAATAAACAATATCTTAATGCTCTAGGACAATATCAGGCAGTTCTCTAAATTTTCCAATTTGATGGCTAAATATCTACTTGTAGATCCAAGAAGCTCTGTCAGCTTCAAGCAAAACATTCCATAGGCAACATCAAAATTGATTAAAATAAGAGATAAATTGAAAATCATAGAAATAGTCAAGGAAAATGACACATTACATAAAGTTGAACAGCCATCAAAAGATAACAAGTTTCTTGTTGGAAAAATTGGAGGAAAAATTATGCAACTATCAACAACATAACTGTTAACCTGAAATTCTACATGCAGTGAAAAAAATTATTTTAAAACAGTATTGCTCAATAAAGACATTTTCAGATTAAAAAAAAAAAAAACTAAGAAAAATCCTTGCCAGGAGGCCCACTCTGTAAGAAACATGAAAGGAAGTTCTGAAGGGAACTGACACAAGATGAAACCTCTGCAGTGGGAAAGGAAGATCATCAACAATGGTAAAATAAGAGCAAATATAAAGACATTTTTTCTTAAAACAGAAATCTGTATTGTAGACCTTATATGTAGATTTATTTATTTATGAATGATAGTGCACAGCTAACAAGGGCAAACAAAACTTTATTGTTCGAAGATTCTAATATTTTACAAAAGTGTAACGCTGAGTAGACTTTTACTTACATATATTTTAACCCATACAGTAATAATTTCAAAAATAATATGCCAAGTATAGCTACCAAGTCAATAAAGTAAATAGAATAAATATGCAGAAAAAAAGGAAGGAAAAGAAGGACAGATAGTCATATATTAAATACTGAATTAAAAGGTAAACATTATAAGACTCTAAAAAGTACGACTCGGCTCTCTGCTGTCAGTAAGAGGTAAACTTTAAAACACAAGGCACAGATAGGCTGAAAATAAATGAACGAAAAAGGTATAGTACACAAGTTATAAGCATAAGAAAGAAAAAATATGGAATATTAATTTCAGAGCAAACAGATTTTTTTGGTAAGGATTATTACCAAAGACAAAATAGCTATTTTCACATAAGGAAAATGTAAAAATCATAAGTGGTGTAACCAAAGATAAAGCTTCAAAATATATAAAACAAAAACTAACAGAAATAGAGAAAGTCAAATCAAAAGGCATAGTTAAAAATTTTAACATCCTTTCCAGAAAAAAATGGACAAAAAATGGCATATACTGTCTTGACCTAACTGGTCTTTATAGAATACTCACACAGTAGCTACAGAAAGCACATTGTAAGTGCTTATGAACCATTTATTTTGGTAGACCGTTTGCTGGAACAGATATACTATCTGACCATAACCAAGTTAAATTAAAAAAAGAGATATCTAGAAATCCCCAAATATTTCATTATAAAAGAACTCACTTCTATAAAATCCATAGGTTAAAGGATGAATCACAAAACTAGAATATATCTTAAAATGAATATTAAAAATAAAATCTATGTGCAGTTCCTAAAACGGTTCTTAGAAATTGTTAATAACTTTTTATGCGTATGTGAGAAGATATTAAATGTTTGAAATAAATAATCTGAGTTTTTCCACAGTGTGAAAGATAAATTAGATACAAAACACATAGTATAAACAATAATAAGGGAAAGAGAAACAGAAAATTAACAAAGACAAAATTGATTCTTTACAAAGAATGTGTACTTTTTTCCCACACCAATCAAATATGCAAAGTCCTTTCCAACATCATTTTTTGATCTCTTTGACACCAACTAGGTGTTCTATAATTCAGTTGAACTCTATCTGTATCTACCCCAAGTTAGCAGCAGACTCCACAGGTTTAAGGTCTCAGTCCTATAAGACTACCCTCACTTTATTTTATTTTTTTTATTTTTAGTTTTGTCTTTTTAGGGATGCACCTGCAACATATGGAAGTTCCCAAGCTAGGGGTCAAATCAGGAGCTGCAGCTGCCAGCCTGCACCACAGCAACACCAGATCCTTCACCCACTGAGCAAGGCCAGGGATCAAACCCATATCCTCATGGATACTAGTCAGGTTCATTACCACTGAGCCAGGACAGGAACTCCAAAGACTGCTCTCACTTTAGACACTGGTCACAAGCATCAAGTCCCCAGTTTACTTATACTATAGTCTGACTTGGCTACACACTTTGGGGTTCCTACATCCCTCCTCATGTTTAATACTTTTCTACAATGTTTCACAGAACTCAGGAAAATGATGCACTAATTATTATAGTTTATTACAAAGGATACAAATGAACAAACATTTGAAGAAATACACGGGCAAAATTCTGGAAGGGTCATAAGAGCAGGAGTCTCTATCCCCATGGAGTTGGGGAATGCCAGCCTCCTTGCATGAAGCTGTATTCACCAACTCAGAAGCTCCCCAAACTCAGTTGTTGAGAAATTTTTATGGAGGTTTAATTATTTAGGCATGACTGACTAAACCATAGGCTATTGGTGATTAATTCAATCTATAGACCCTCTCTTTTCCCTGGAGATTGGACAGTGGGCTACAAGTTCTAGGTTTCTAATCAAGGCTTGTTCTTTTTGGTGACCAGCCCTTATCCTGAAAATATCTAGGTGTCCTCAGAGAGTCCCTGTACAGCTATCACCCTTGTCATTCAGGAAATTTCTATGGGTTTTAGGACCATTTTGCCAGGAAATGAGAGCAAATACCAAATATTTTCTGGTAATACTACAGTTTTTTGTATTTTTATGATTGCTTGGGTTGTTTGTTTTTTTTGACCATGGCTGCAATGTGCAAATGTTCGTGCGCCGAGGATCAAACTGGAGCCACAGCAGTGACAATGCTGGATCCTTAACCACCCAGCCACCAGGGGAATCCCATACCACAAAGATTTTTTTAATGATAAAACACGATAAACTATGAGGATAATCCATCACCAAAGAGACAAAACAAAAATACTAGTATTACACAGGAGAAATCTCATCATAGATTTTATAGACACCAAATAAGGAAATGTTATGAATGACTTTATTTGATGAATTTGACAACATAGGTGAAACTAATGAATTCCTGAAAAAAAATTTTTAAAAAATGAACACAAGATGAAATAGAAAATCTGAATAGCTCCATATCTAGCTAAAAGTATAATTTATTATTGAAAAAAATAAAAAATATTGAAATTCTTTTATTAAGAAAACTCAAGACCTGGATGATTTACTGGGAAATTCTACCAAGAATTTTAGAAGTGCCAGTCTTATACAAAATATTTCAGAAAATTTGAGGTAGAGAGATACTTTTAAACTAATAAGGGCAGCATTATCTAAAACCTGATTAAGACATTTTGAAAAAACTAAGACCAATATTCTTCATGACTAAAAATGTAAAAATTCCTAACAAAATGTTAGCAAAATGAATCAATTTTTGGGTTTTTTTTTTTTTTTTTTGCTTTTTAGGGCCACACCCTTGGCATATGGAGGTTCCCGGGTTAGGGGTCAAATCTGAGCTACAGCTGCTGGCCTATGCCACAGCCACAGCCATGCCAGATCCGAGCAGCATCTGCGACCTACACCACAGCTCACAGCAACGCCAGATCATTAACCCTGGGTTATGAGTGAGGCCAGGGATCGAACCCACAACCTCATGGTTCCTAGTCGAATTCCTTTCCACTGCGCCATGATGGGAACTCCTGAAACAAAATATTTTAACACTTGAAAAATCAGTTATTGTTACTTACTACATTAACAGACTAAAGGAGAAATAGTTTGTCATCTTTGAACAGATGCAGAGAATTTTTTTTCAATCTTATACAGGGCATATCCAGAATACAGCTAATTTCATGCATAATGGCGAAATATTGAATGGTTTTCCATAAATACAATAAGAAATAGGTGAAATGTCTGTTTTTACCATTTCTAATCCATGTGCCAATAAGACAATAAAAAGATATAGAGTTTGGAAACAAAATCTGTCTTTAATTACAGATAACATGATTATTTATACAGGAAATCACAAGGAACCTATAAAACAACTACTAGAGCCAGTAGGTGAATTTAGAAAAGTTGCAGGGTACAAGATTAATGTACAAGCAGTATAGAAAGTATGTTAAAAACCAGTCCCGTGTAAGTAGTATCTAAAAATATAAAAACATGAAATTTAAGAGAGGACTACAAAACCTCTACACTAAAAATTATGACACATACCTGAAAGAAAATAAGAATTAATGGAGCAACATATATTTATGGATTAGAACATTCAAGTTTATTAAAACGTTATTTTCCATAATTTTCCATCATCCCCTAATTGAACTACAGATTCAATACAATCCCAATGTAAAGCACAACAGACATTTTTTTTTGTAAAAATGTAAAAATTAACTCAGGGAGTTCCTGTTGTGGCCCAGTGGGTAAAGAATCTAACTAATATCCACAAGGTTGGGCGTTCAATCCCTGGCCTCTCTCAGTGGATTAAGGATCCATCCAGCATTGCAGCAAGCTGTGGTGTAGGTTGCAAAGGTGGCTCAGATCCTGTTTTGCTGTGGCTGCGGCATAGGTCAGCAGCTGCAGCTACACCTCTGATTCAACCCCCAGCCTGGGAACTTCCATATGCCGCAGGTGCAGCCCTTGAAAAAAAAAAAAAAACCTGACTCAAAATTTATTTGGAATGCAAAATAACTAGCATCACCAATAATTCTTGGGAAAAATAAAACATGGAATACTTAACATCATACAACTTTATAATTTGTTACAGTAGTGAAAACATCTTAACTTTAACAACAATAAATAGATCAATGGAAAGACTAGGGAGTCCAGAAATAGCAGCACATTGCATTTCCACAAAGATACCAAAGCAATTCACTGGGAAAAGTATTTTCAACAAAGGAAGCTGAACAACTGAATATCCATATGGAAAAACTTGAAACTCAAACTCTACCCAACAGCAAACATAAAAATTAATTTGAGAATAGTATAATCTGAATGCTAAAGCTAAAATCATAACGGTTCTAAAGGCAAACAGAGTATCCTGGCAAAAATGAGTAGAAGAATATTTCAGACAGTATACAATGAACAATTACTATAAGAAAATAAAGTGAATAATTTTGGGGATCTAAATTATAGCCATAACTAGATGTCACTCAAATTACTGAAATTAAAAAAAAATACCAAATGTAGGTGAAGATTTGAAGCAATGGAAACTCTCACACATTGCCACTGAGAATGCAAATGGTATAACCATTTAGATTTTAGCAGTTTCTTACGAAGTTATACTTACACCTACCATATGACTCAGTAATTCCATTACTAGGTGCTTTCCAAGGGAAGTAGAAACATATGTCTACAAAAAGATGTTTTAAAAAATGATTTTGGCATTTTAGACATAAAAACTGAAACAGTCCAGAAAAGCCAGTGAGGTATAAGAATTATTTTGAGCTGAAGGCATTTGAATTCTCTAAATCCCTTATCTGCCTAAAAGCAGAACCTCCCAAAAGAACTCAATTGTCATAAATCCCCTCCCCAGGAGCAACTCTAATCTTCTAATCTTCTCTTCTTGAGATAAGAAGTTGTTGGAACCACACTCAAACAGACATTGTCACAAAACTATCATATCTCCCATCTATTATTTTAAGGGCCCATTTATCTTTCCAAAAAAAGCATCTCTTTTTCCATAAATTCCACTTTCTCTGCTCTCTTCTAAAAAGTCATTTGTTCTCCCAGATGTGCCCCCTGCCCCTTGCCATTCCCTATTAAAATGGTATATAACTCCTAATTCTTACCTCCTTGAGTCACATTTCTGTGTGAACTCCCATGCTGTATATATTGCTTCCTTCTTGCTAATCTTCTTTTGTTAGTTTAATTTGCAGGACCACAAAGACAGAATCTAAAAGGGTTGGGGAAAGTTTTTACTTGCTGGCAAAGCCAACTGCTAAAAAAACCAAAAAACAACCTCGCCCCAAAGAAACGCAAATGTTCATGGAGGAGAATAAATAAATATTACTTTATACAAAGGAATATTAATCAGATATAAAATGGGAAAAGCTCATAATAAATGGAGTAACAGGGACAAAACTTACCAACATTATACTGAGTGAAAAAAGACAAATTTCGAAGAGTACACACTGTATTATTCCATCATACTCTATGATGTAAATATTCTAAATTTTGATAGAAGTGTGGGTTTCATGAGTGTATCAATTTTTAAAACTCATAGAATTTTCAATTTATGATTTTTAATTTTCAATGTATATAAACTTTACCTATACATTAATATAATTTTGAATTTTCAATAGGCTTGCTTTTTACAGTGGAATGTATCAGCAATTCTGAAAGTATCTTCTACATATTCTAGGCATTAGTGAATGAGTAAATATATTAATGATAATGAAAAGCAGACTTCTCTGTTGAGGAAGAAGATTATAAATACAGAAAGGGAGAAAACTAGATTACCCTGTGGCATGGGAATAGAACTGAAAAGTATCAGTATAAGGTAATTCCGTATATATTTTAAATATAAAATGCGGAGTTCCCGTTGTGGCTCAGCGGAAACTAATCCGACTAGGAACCATGAGGTTGCGGGTTCGATCCCTGGCCTTGCTCAGTGGGTTAAGGATCCGGCGTTGCCGTGAGCTGTGGTGTAGGTTGCAGACACAGCGTGGATCCCGTGTTGATGCGGCTGTGGCGTAGGCAGAGATGAGATGAACCAATTTGGGCTGAAAAGAACACTGAAATGACCTATTCTTACCATTTCACAATTCTCTTTTCGTGGATCACAACCTGCTTCAGTTGATTCAAGCTAAATAATGCATTGTTTTTTAAGTATAGTAATTTATAAAGCAAGCATACAATGTTGTGCCTATTGCATTAAAGTTTAATATGGCATGGTGTAAGAGTCAGGGATTATATTCATAAACAATAATAGCAATATTAAAAAAGGAAGTTAACATATTTAAACACATCCATGTCTTTTTAAAGTAAAATTTGTTTCATCATTATTGTTAAGTGAATTAAGGCATTTTGAAATAACCATTTGTCCTCCATTAACTTATTTTTCATAACTCATCATTACGTACATGAAGTTATTCTTAATTATTGCAATACTTGAAATTATCTTTGTCACAGATACTACTTCCAGCTGTATCAAGGACAGTGTTTGTGTCTAGAACTTACAATACAAATATACAGACAATTAGCTCTGCTACTCATCATACCTGAATAAAGAAAACCATTAAAATACACTAAAATAAACCTTCTTCTAGACTACAGATTCTATAAGAATATCTTTGCTCTCTATTTTCTATATCTAACTCAGTTAAATACTACTGATATATACCTGATAGGTTTTCCTTTTGAGATTCCAATTTTCCACTGTTTCTATAAGAAAGTAATGATACTTATTTAAACCCTCATCTCTCATAAGCAATGTTCCTGATGATCGGGTTGACCTTCTTGGCTTAATTAATTCAAGACCTAAGCTGTCCTCATTTTTAAGCTATCTTCAATTATATAGGATATAACTACTCTATGTTGGGTTCTGTTTTACTTTTTATTTAAATTACATTATCTCTGAATAGTAAAATGGTAAGTGTTTCCCCTGGAAATAGGTGCCTAAAATATTGCCAATTTATGCACATTTTTTTCTAAAATGTAGTAATGGTATACTTGAAAATGTAATTTACGTTATTAGGCATATTACTTTATTCCATATTTTCATATTCATGATATGTTATTTTAACTGTGTATGATGAAGCTTAAAAACTAGTGTTTCAAGGAGTTCCCATTGTGTCTTAGCAGTAATGAACCCAACTAATATCCATGAGGACACGAGTTCCACCCCTGGCCTTGCTTAACAGGTTAAGGATCTGGCATTGCTCTGAACTGTGATGTAGGCTGCAGATGAAGCTCAGATCTGGTGTGACTGTGGTTGTGGTCAGCAATTGTAGCTCCAATTCAACCCGTAACCTGGGAACTTCCATATGCTACGGGTGTGGCTCTAAAAAGCAAAAACAGAGGGGAAAAAAAGAAGAAAAGAAAATAGTGTTTTGAGATAGGACCTATATTTTCCCCATATTTCACCCTGTTCTGCCTACTGACTAACACACTCCACTACCAGCCAATTAGTGCCTTCCAACCTAGTTTTTATGGCATTGGGATGTGTAAAGATATCATACATCAATATCAAGAAGGGAGTAAGTTTTAAAATTGATATATAGGCCTAGAGATTAAGGATTCCACGTTAGTTGTCACTTCTGTGACTCAAGTTCAATCCTTGGCCTAGGAACTTCCTCATGCCACAGGTGTGGCCAAAGGGGGAAAAAATGATGTATAAAGACCCACCAAAATCATTTTGTTAAAAAGGTGAAAAAGTGTATTTGAAATGCCTCTTCATTTAAGCAAATTAGCCTTAGTTTCTAATATCTTCCCCAGTTTTGTGCTTGGAAACAGAAAATGGGCACACATACTTTGTTCGTATAGATGCTATATTTACTTTAGGTATTATATCTGTCTATCACAGAGCTTTTCATGGCATTATTCAGAAGTTTCTGTTAGTTACCTTAGTGGACAAGGAGTAAAGTAGGGGGCAATGATGATTAGCTGAGCCCTTAAGCTGCACTGTATTTGTGCTATACACTTATCAAGTGCCATAATTATTATATATATATTAGGTATGTAATGTTTGATTTCCATGCTCAAATTTGAAGGAAATAGTTCTTTTAATGCAAACTTTTGGGTAGTAATAGCCAATATTTATAATTTACTAAATGCAAGATAGATGCTATTAATAGTTTCATTTTGCAGATGAGGAAACTAAATCTCAGAAAGCTTAAATGGCTTGTGAGTAAAAACAAGCCAGAAGTCTGTCTCTTGGACTCATACATTTAACTTCTAGATTCTGTTCATCTATTATTTCTCAAAACTAGTTGGAGGAATGGGCAAAGAGAGAAATAATCATGCTCACACAATGAAAAAAATATATAGTTTTCCATTTAACATACTTCAGTTACATTTTGTCAGCATTTATTGAGAACTTACTGTGTACCACAGAATGCTGAAAACAGAGGAAAAAAAAGAATTTCTTTTGGGTGCCTAACATATTTCAGTTAAAACCAATAAACATGTAATAAAGGCTAACTATGAGCCAACTAATATCCTCATCCCAATAGATAAAAGGATCTTTGTCTAGTATTAGACATTGTAATATGCTTGGAGATAAAGGAATATCCACCGTATGGAGGGGTAGATATAATAGGATATCAAAAAAGATGGGAGTGATCAGGGAAAGCTATGTGAGTCTTGTAGGAAAGATAAAAATTTTGAGTTGGGAATGGTCGTAAGGGAATACCAGATATCAGAAACAGCACACTGAAAGTCATGGAAGTGTGAATTAGCAGGTATGTTCAGAGTATGACCAAGTATAGAGTGTTGGATGAAAGGCTGAGTGATAATCAAATGACTCTGGAGAGTATACAGGAAGCAGAAATAACAATTGGAAATAATGAGCCATGGTATTATTGGTTATCTTTGCTCAGAAAGAATATTCTGTCCTAAAATAATTGGCCTGCAAACACAGTATGGTGGTTAGCAGAAATAGCAATTGACCAGCAGGACGTTGCCCATCTAGGTATTAGATACTCAATTCAATATGTGTGTCCTGATCATTGACTTCAGAAAAAGTCAATGATTCTTTAAAAAGCTGAAAGGGAAATTCACTCACATCCCTCCTCTGAAAATGAATCTCAGTACCTTTATTCTTAGTGTCTTCAACCAATAAGACACGATCACCCTCTGTCCAACCTAAAGTGCTCATAGAATCTTAGACAACTCCAGGATATACTCTCCATGAGCCCTTGTGTCCACAGTAGTGTTTCCTTTGGCTTTAGGTTCTGTCTTGTTACTCTCATTCCTTTGAAACTCTGCTAGTGTGACACCCAAACTGTAGTCTTGTCAGTGCTGGGACTGTCAAATATGTCTTGGTAGACAAATATATGACTTTCAGGCTTGGATTCCACATCACTATGTTTCACCCATGTGAATGAGAACTCTGCTATCTCCTCTCAGAAATCACTGGGCTCACTATTATCTCAGTCACTACTAAACTTACTCTTCGATACTGAATCTTGACACATTCCTTCAAATTTCCTCTGCATTTCATTTTCACCTGCCATCGTCTGTCCTACTGTATTGTGTGAGCTTCATGGAATGACTTACTCTCCCTTTTCTTGTTTCTAACATAAATTTTCATGCTTCATATCAAGTTCAAGATAGGAAAAATGATACCATTTTGTTGTGTGAACCTTGCAATCTCAAGGACATTATGCTGTGATAAATTTGCATCTTCCTACACCAGTCAAAGACATGGAGAGAGCTTTCCTAGGGCAGATTCCGCAACAGCCAAGTAGAGTATTGCTAGGGATTCTGCCCATCATGATTTAGGTTAAAAATCTCATGTAAAAATAAGGGCATCTGGTGACAGTCTGACTTCCTGATAAATATCATTTATTATATAAATATTAACAACACTTTTGGCAAGATGGAAGCTATTGCCATTGACTTAACTCTTACCAAAAGGATATAGTATTTAACTCTGACTAGAAGAACCACATGATAAAGTAGAAGTTATCTCAGCATTTTATCTTAGTTTTTCTCTTGTTTTTACTCCCCCAACCCAGAAGTCCAAATAACTTTCTGGAGGGAAATTGTCAACAAATCAGAGATAGAAGTCAGTGGATAAACAGAGTCTACCTGTCCTCCAGGGGAAAAATTCTGGAGTATTCCACATGGTTTTTCAGAGCATTCGTAAAAGGATTGATACCAATTGCCCACAGCACTAACCCACTCTTCTACATACATTCTGTTGATCTTTCTTCCTTGTCTCACTTCTTCTTCTCTCTCACTGGGTGAACCCTGGGATACCCAAATATTCATCTTACATATGTTTGTGAGAAACCCACACTAAGATAGGTGGTTACCTTTGTAGTTAGTGATAATTGCAATGGGATACTGCTAATGTTCTTGGTCTTAATCCAGAAAGGTTAAACAAAAGTGTTCAATTTATAAAAATGCACTGAATGTGCATGTATAATTTATTCACTTTTTGTTGTTTGGTATAAATCAATAAAAGATTTTATACAAATCAATAAATGTATATTAAAATGTATAATGAGAATTGTTAAATTCAAATAAGTAACTGGTCATATTGGGTGATTTTTGATGTATTGCTTATAATTTTAGAGTAATAAAGTAACTAAGTTTATAAAATAGCAATCTTTTTTTCCCCCTATATTGTCTGCACCCACAGCATACAGTAGTTCCCAGGCCAGGGACTGAACCTGTACCACAGCAGCGACTGCAGCTGCTGTAGTGATGACACTGAATTTTTAACCTGCTGAGCCACAGGAGAACTCCTAAAACAACAACCTTTTTACTTTGTCATTCTGTTTTTTTCCAAATTTCTATGATTAAAAATAATATATATATATATGTATACACACCTATCTATACATGTATATATAAGTATATATTTATGTCATTTTAAATTAATTGAATTAAATTAGTTCCTTGAATTAATTAAAAATTGAATGAACACACATATGACTACAGTTATGTATGGAAAAGAAATTAAAGAGCTATATGACTTAAATTTTATATCTGCAGTATTCATTTCAGGTCATATCAAATATTTAATACCAGCTATTCTTTGGGATTTGTTAGCATATCTTTTAAAACTTGCCTGCGGCAGTTACAAGAATGAATGTAAAAAGTGGTTTTGATTATCGTTTTGGATTGTCAACCTTGACAGTTTGGTTGGGATTTATAGGCATGAAGAAAGAATACACAGATACTCACACCAGTGTACCTTTATCCTTTTCCTGGGAAAGATTCTCTCCCAGAATAACCAAAGAGCTTGTTATTTGTTCGAAGAATTACAGAGTGGGGCTCTTTGGGAGTAACCTGGGGCATGAGAGTCTGGAAACCAGAATCTACTAGTGATCAGTTAGGATCTATATATAAGCGTACACTAAGATATTATTTTAGTGTGTTTTTTAGCAGAATTAAACCCACTTATTTTATTTTAAACTCATAATAAAGAAAAATATAACACATTAAATTTTCATTTCTTATATTACTCAGAAACATAAGAATTTAAATTCAAAAGTAGAAGACAAAAAATAAAATGGGTTAATATGTGGCTCACAGTTAAGGGAAAAGAAAACCAAGTCATTAATTTATTGCTTGAATATAATCAGAGGATGAACTTTCTGCATCCAGATGGTTTAGAGAGAACTCAGAGCTATTGTCCCCCCTAGGGAAGGGCCTGAAAGAAACAGAACTATGAACTTTATGACTATAGAAATCCAGCAGTGTCCCTGAAAGAGTGTGTGTATTGTCTTACCTAAGCCTACCCCTTGCTTTAATAATTCATTATAACAAGGGTTCCAAAGGATTGGCTGTTGAAATGCCCATCCTGTTTTCATGGGGGTCAGTTTCTGACTAAGCTCTTCTCTGCTCTGATACTGAGGCATGAATAAAATATATTCGTAAGAGGATGATGGTGCCAGAGTAACAGAACCGAAGAATACTGCATTCAGGTTTTTCCTTAAACTCTTTCACAATTTGATTGGAAGCTGAATTTCAAGATTCTTTGTTACTAACGCCCATGCATCATAATTGCTGAGGCATATTATCATCCATCCTTACATTGAGTCTGCATATAGCTTTACCCTGAAATCCACATGTCTTTGTGAGGCATACATTTTTTTTTTCATTTAAGTCCTTTTATTACAGTGGTGCCAGCTATTGCTGCTATCGTTAAATGCCTGTCAGCATTTCCATTATAAACCTTATTTTCAGGGGATTTATAACCTAGCCATTTTAATTCACATGTGGCTGAAAGTTGCCATCGAAATTCTCAACATACAGTAGGTGCTGTTTTCTTTTATCACCAAATTTTATTTGAATCTGTTTATCTGCCTGAGATTTAGCAATATGTAAGACCCTAAGACTGAGATGGAAGAAAAGTAGAAATGTTTTGGTGGATGTTTTCTAAAGTAAAGCTATACACATACAAAGCTAGGAAGGAGTTGCAAAAATTGTCAGACCTTTGAAAAGCAAAAGCCTTAATGGAAAATTTGAAACCATTATTATTTGTAATGCACTAATATTTTATACTCATAGTTTTTAAATATATTTTACTGTGAACACCAATTCATATCATGAAAAAGTTATGGTCAATTTAGCATAGCATCCTGTTCACTATAATAGGCTTATTGGCATCATGAAAAAGAATATAAAGCCATATCCCTTTTATAGTAAAATAAAAAGTGTTAGAGTACAAATTTGACATCTGATTTTTTTTAGAAATCTTACCTAATTTGCTTTTATTCTTCATGATGGAAACTGTGCTTTAATTTTTTTTCAAAATTTAAAATATTTTTATATCATCTGGCTTATTTCATTTTTATTGTTGGAGCAAGCATATACCAGTCATTTTTAAACATTCTAAAAACAATAATTCAGACTTTGAATAAGCACAGAAAATAAAGCAGATGACCTCAGATCTTATTACTTCTGAACACAGTAAGAAAACACAAGAACAGGAAATCTAAACTTGTAAATATTTTATAACAATGAGTAAATGAGTGAATATGGCAAAGAGTGCCCAGAATGAACATGGACAGCTAAATAACTAAAAAAAAAAAAATCCTACAAAACATACAATATAGGCATAAGAATACTTGGTCCTTATCCAAAGAATAATAATGGTGTGATGAAGGGAAATATATGTGAGGTTAGCATAAGCATGTGAGCTTGCTTGACTTTATTATCATTTAGCACTTGCCCTCTGTTTAAAACTGATTATAGGCTTTACACTATCACATTTAAGAAACATAACTTTTTTGACGTGGGAATTATTATTTTGTTCCACTTGACATATGAAAAAACTGAGGTTAAGGAAATTAAAGTTGTTTGCCCAAAGTCAGATACAATCAGATGATAGAGCCAAAAATTAACCCAAGACCAGCCTAATTCTAAGCTTCTGGCTCATTGGCCAAAATCTATAAAAACTGAATGCAAGATATATTCATTTTGCAAATGCATGTGTGTGCATCTATAAGTCAAAATCAAAGCAAATTACACTTAATTGGTCCTCCAATTTTCTGTTCTTTCATGGATGTAACACACTGGCTAGACACATAGATGAGAGCATCTGCATGAGTCAGTGCACCAGTATTCTGCTACCCAGAATCCTGTTCTCTACTGTGTTTACCTCACAGATTGTGAGGTATGAACCGTCTTCTACCAGTGACTTTTTACAAGATTCTCCTTTTCAACATCTGTAATTTCCTTCTTAAATTTGAGATTCCCCTCCTCTTCCCCATATATCTGTACAGATTTGGCACAGTCTTTAGTGATGAGTGTTAAATGTGATTTCAGGTCAAACCCAGTACAATGAGTTGCTGTCACTATTTTTGAAATCTGAGATTTGCTTTTGGCCATTTTTAATGTGGGAACTGAATGTAATTGCAACATTGGGACCAGACCTCTTAACCTTCAAAGATTTTGACCATGCTCCTGAGTCTGTAGTTCAAAGCTTGATTTTTCACAGTACCATATTTCTCTATTAGACTTGTGTCTATCACTTACTATTTTAGGTATCAGACATATTTGTCTTTATTCTAAAGTGGAATTTAGAGAATGTTTCAGCTCTGCTCTATTGTAGAGTTTAGGTTTTAGAGTTTTTTGGCCTGTTTTCTTTAGAACAAGCATTTCTTTCCTGGAAAAAGCAAACTCTGTTCTGCTAGGACTTTTTAGCTGGCATATGCTTTAAGATTTTGTTCATTAGCAAAATATCAGCATATCTGAAAAATTCTATACAATCATTTTAAGAACATTGATTTAGGTAAGAGCATAATCAGAGTTGCTCATCTTTTCTTGAGTATGTTGAGTTTCTTCCATGAGCTCATCAGGTTGATCCTAGGAAACCACTTCCATCTATCACCCTCACCTTAGGACTCTGGAATTATTCAAACACACACAATTGGGGATAGCCTTACTAAAGACATTTTCGTATCTGCTAAGGCTTTTACCTATGAGAATGAAAAACTGTTATTATAGAAAAACTATTTATTCTAAGTTTATCCTTCTGTCTTTTCCCCTCTCTTCCTTTTCAGTTTATCTCCCCTCCTCATTTCCCTCTTTACCAAATCACAGGTAGTTGATGTATACCAACATGCAATTCCATGGGAAAGGTGTTCATGGAGAAGAGAGTGAAACTTGACAGATGTTTTCCAGATATTGCTTTTTCTCCATTTTTGCAGGTGCATCTCCAGAACTTCCAAAAGTAACTGAAATATACCTGGTACCTTAGATCAGTTGATAACCATGAAGGAATAGCTAGTTCCTCTACCTGGACCTCTGGCCCCCAGCTCAACCAAGGTATTCCTAAGAATCCTCCAAAAGATGAAGTGGCTGTGCCATAACTGTACTGAATCTCCTTGATTTCTGTACCATTAATGTAAACAGTGGTATAAGCCTAAATCCAGCATCAGATTCTCCTATTTTATAATACCTAGTCTGGCTTCTAGAACATACAAATTAGACCATGCTTTAAATATGGAGGCTTTAAAAATGCCAAGTCATTCATAATTTAGTAATCCTCAATATACTTATAACAGTCTTTTAATTTTATCTATACATTCTGTGTTTTAATGATTTAAATTGAGTATGCTTCTCAGTGCAGTTTCAAGAACTTATTATTTGAACTCCTTTTTTTTCCAGTAATAATAGCATTCCCCAGTCAATCTCATGTGAACATACACATTAATATATACATAAAATATTGAATAAGAAACCAGGTGGAAAAATTTCAGTAACATTTAACGTCAATAACCTAATATGTTATATTAAGAGACAGAGCCCTATTCAAACTGAAAGAATTATTCTATTGATCTGTAGACAGGTCAGGCTATTCATGAACCAAAATTCTGGTGAAAAGTTTAAGTTGATGTTCTTTATTTGATCTTTCAGAAGGTTTTGATTATGTAACATGTGGGATTTATATAAGTTGATATCTTATTGGTTTTCAAACCTTAAATTGGTTACTTATTGAGCATGGTAGCTATAATGTGTTTTTCATCAATATACTGTACCATAAATCTGCAGTATTTTGCCATTTACTTTAAAATCAGCAAGGCAAGCAAGATACTTCGATATTAGTTTATGTAGTCAGCACTGGCCTTCAAAACTGGTCAGAGATTAAATATATCATTCTTTCAGGGATCAAGTAAAATGTACATAAACTGAGACTCTGTTAAATTAGATCTTTGTTACAGAGTTTCTAAAATAACACTGTCAATGACATTTCATATGTGATGATCATAAAAAAGCAATATTATTTAGTTTAGTAAATTGTTAAAAATTTGAACATGAAATTTTAATGTGGCAAATTCTATTGAAAATTCAATTATTAAACTGCATATAAAAACATGAAGCAAAACACAAAGAAATTTTGCTTTAAAAACTCATAATCTTAATATTTTTGGTTATTTTCCAAAAGGTGGCTTTACTCTAAGGTGAAAAGTCTGGAAAAGTCTGTTCAAAGTCTCATATGGGCTACAAAAACAACCTAAAATTAACTACCTCCTTAAGTCTTTATCAGTGAGAATGTGTTTTTTTGTTTTTTTTTGTTTATTTTAGGACAGAATACAATTTTAAAAATATGCATGCTTTTTATTTATTTAGCTTTTGTCATTCAGGAGCTTGAATTTAGAACAAACTAGACATTCTGTGAAAAACTACATCTCCATTTTGGTTTACTATCTTATTATTTAATCAAGGTGTACAGATTAAAAAATACTCTACCATTCCACTTGATGTATGTAACCAATTATATCAGCATTCAGTAATACAAGGAGTCCTATTAAAGGGTTAACAAAGAGACACTGATGAATTCTGGCTTCATGATTCTTATCTCCACTATATTGCAAATATAAAGAGGAAAAAAATAGGTCAAATAACTATGTTTTCTCTTATTAGTTACTCATTTCACTTTAATTCACAGTGAATTTCACATACTGTGAAATGTCAAAAGCAACCTTAGATTGTTTCATGCAGTAATGATATAGTTAAGCAGCTCCTTTAAATAAATGTGTCAACTTTCATTCATCTTAGATCCAGCTGATATGAGAAAACTTCACATTCTCACGGGGAATGATGGGTAGAAGAAAAATTACTCATTCTGATTGCATAGATGGTAAACACAAATGAGAATCAGAATCTTGGATTTTAGCTAGAATGGGTTGCTATAGTGAAAGAAGAGAAGTGGGTATAACAAAAATACTCATAAAAGATCAAAAATTAAAATACTCTTAATAATCATTAATGATTCCTATCTTAACCGCAAGTTATTATAGTGTGTATACACAATATCAGTAACATCAATGAAATCAAACCATGTTATATTTCAAAGAAATTTGTAACTATCAAATTGCTATATGAAACGTATTTTTTTCAAAAAATAAAATTTCTATACCTCAAATGAGTTTCAAATTATACTAATACCTAGTAGTGATGAAACTGAAACCTCCAAATTATTAATTCATTCTTTATCTCCCTTAAAGAGTTCCCTTTCCATATTTTATAATCTCTCCAAAATTTGATCTTTTGGGAGATTAACAGGTAACACACATGAACCAAAAAAGAGCACTTTCTCCCAGGGACTGAAAAACTTCATTCTATGTAAAACCATGAAGAATAGTGGCTGGTATAACTGCAGGGTCCTGTTGTTAGGGGATTCATGACTCATTAGGAATTCTAATGCCATAATGCATTTGTCTCATGTTCCACTGACAAAACCTATTGTCTTCCTCTCTATGACTTCAGGGCCACAGATGCGAGAGATTATAGTCATATGCCACTTAGTAGTTTTAGAATGGAAAAATGAAGAAACATGCTTTGAACCCATTGCCATACTGCTTTATGTAGAAGGAGCTGTGGAGATAACCCAGAAAAATAAAGACTGATTTTATACATGAATGTCCAGTTCAAAACATCCACCCCAGGAGTTGCCATCATGGCTCAGTGGTTAACGAATCCGACTAGGAACCATGAGGTTGCGGGTTCGATCCCTGGCCTTGCTCAGTGGGTTAAGTATCCGGCGTTGCCGTGAGCTGTGGTGTAGGTTGCAGACGCGGCTCGGATCCTGCGTTGCAGTGGCTGTGGCGTAGGCTGGCAGCTGCAGCTCCTGTTAGACCCCTAGCCTGGGAACCTCCATATGCTGCGGTTGCGGCCCTAGATAAGGCAAAAAGACAAAAAAAAATCCACCCCAGACCAATTAGAAATATTTCTCTTACTTCTAGGGCCACCTTTGAACATATCAGTGTGAAACTCTCCAAGTAAGCCAAATCTATTTCCTATCCATCAACCTCTTTCTTTCTCAGAAAGTGTGCCAATGTAAATAGAAAATGTTGCCCAGAATGTCCTCAAGGTTACAAATTATTTAGCAGAGACAAGAAACAAAGTCCTAACTGAGGATGAACACATGGCCAAAGAGATAGTTCTCTATAGAAAAGAAAATTGTAGAAGCAAAGATTTTTTTGCAAGGGGCAAAAATGCTGGCTACTTGAAATTTGACATACTAATGCTAATAAAATTACTATAAGACTGCTGATTTTCATTCCTTCAAAAATTTGTAGTTCTAACACTAAACACTTAAAACACTAAGAATTTCTAAAAAACTGGCACTTTTTAAAGATTTTATGAAGTAGACTCAGTAGTATACTGAGCTTATTATCAACTCACAAGTGTTGTTAAAGTTTCATGACTTTTCTTTATTTTCTTTTTCTTTGTTCGTTTTTTGTTTGTTTGCCTTTTAGGGCTGCACCTATGGTTGGCATACGGAAGTTCCCATGCTAGGGGTTGAATCAGAGCTACAGCTGCCAGCCTACGCCATAGCCACTACAACGTGAGATCGGGATCCAAGCCAGTCTGCAACCTGCACCGCAGATCGCAGCAATGTGGGATTCTTAACCCACTGAGCCAGGCCGGGTGTTGAACGTGCATCTTCATTGGATACTCATCAGATTCTCAACTGCTGAGCCACAGTGGAACTGTAAGACTTTGCATTGTTTAAAATAATTATGTAAAAGAATCAAGTTACATAAACTTATAATTAGGAAACTATATTAAAATCAACAAACTATATTAAAATCAAAAGTATTGTTGACAACCTATTACTTTCCTACGTTTACTATGCTTTTGATATTATTTACAGCTATCTATCAATATGTTGGAATTACTACCTGTATTCTCCTTACTGAATGTAAAACATTTCATTTGGAATTTTAAAAAATCTAATTTATTATAGGAGTTCCCATTACGGTTCAGTAGGTTAAGAACCCAACATAGTGTCCATAAGGATGCAGATTTGATCCTGGCCTCGCTCAGTGTGTTAAGGATCTGGCATTGCCACAAGCTAAGGTGTAGGTTGCAGATTTGGCTGGGATCAGGTGTTGCTGTGGCAGTGGTGTAGTCAGGTAGCTGCAGCTCCGATTCAGTCCTTATCTGGGAACTTCCATGTGCCACAGGTGCAGCCCTAAAAAGAAAAAAAAAAGATCTAATTTATTACATTCAAAAAGTTTCACACTTAAAACAATGTTCATAATACCGTTTTTGTTTTAAACTGATGTTCCTATGCTTCAGAGAAGTGTTTAAAATGTTTAATTATGAATGTGAGTTAACCTGTTTGTGCAGAAGAGAGTTAATGATGCTTCTGTTACTAATTTTTACATGTGATGGGAAATGGAATAACTCAGGTGATTGCTTCATGAAAGAGTCATTTGTATTTTTAAGGCTTGTTAAAATAAAGTTTGCATGCTTTTCTTTTTTTTTTTCCCAATGTACTGCCTTGGTATCAGGGGTTAATATAAATAAGGAAAAAAGAATCAACTTCGTGGCCCATGAATAATATGTTTTTGGAAATTTGTATCCAATAATACTTAATTGCAAATTATTTTATTATGATTATTTAAATTTGCTTATATCACCTTTTTATATATAAAACACACTTTTATATATAAAATACACTCTAGTATTTTTCTGAGGGATCTTAGGTAAATTGGCCAGGGGATTTCCCTTTTTGGCAACAAATAAAAGGAAATAATGGAAGAAATAAAGAAAAGAGAGTTCTGATGGAAAGAAAAAAATCTTAAAAACTTTACTTTTAATATAAAATTACTGCCTGTTTTCAACTTACATTAATATTGCATTTATATTCAGCATGCATGCTCTTTTAGCATTAATACATACCATGATCACTAATGTCTGATAACACAGACTGTAGTTTGCTTTGGCTTCAGAACATACCTCAGTGATTTTTCTGAGAAATTAGGCAGCATACTTAACTTTCTAGAAAAATAAATCTAAGAGTTCTTACTTGTAGCTGAAAAAGCCAAGGTTAGTCATATTTGCTGAATATTGTAGATGTTACTGTTTCCTACTATTTGGAACAACAATTGAGATCCATTAAATCTTCAGTGAGCATATTCAAAGACAATCCAATTTTTGTTTAAAACGTATTTTAACGATCTGGATAGTTTTCTGCTGAAAATTAGGGATTTTTGGCATTGTTGTATTTTTCTATAAAGGATCCTGTTAAAGATTATCAAAATACCACTGTATTTAGACCTATTCTTTTTATTCAGTCACACAAGTGTCCACTGCTGGCATCAATCTTTTTTTCTTAATGACTTCGAATTCAAACTCAGAATATTGTATTACCACTGGATAAATCAGGCATAAGGAATAGAATTCTACTTATAAATGCATCTCCTGCTAATCTGAAATTAATAGAAAGGAAATACAGAAAAAGCACATGACAGTCTTACAGAGAAATATTAATGTGGTGAAATATATTTACTTTGTTACCTAAGATGTGACAGTAGTCCCTTAATCTATAAGAATAATCTCCTCTGCTGTAGCAGCAAATAAAAAGAAAGATGCATATTATGGATTCTTTGAGTATCAGCATATCACTCTGCTATAATATATCATGCTTCATTGTGACACATTCCCCCATTTGTCACTTTCTGTCATGTTCCTGTATCTCAAAAGACATAACATTGCCCAGCCTTTTTTTTTCTAAAGTGTAGCAAATGGACACCAAATGTTTGACACTGAAAACAGAACTATTTTAAAATACAGGTAGTCATAGCCAAAGGCTATTTAAATGGATATTTCTAGGACTGGATACCAGGGAAAATAGCTATTTAAATGTATATTTGTACAGGTTGAATATCTAGTAGAAACAAGTATTTCCCCTTCCTTGTGAGCATTTTATTCTTAAACAATGAAAACTTCTTTCCTTCCTATCTGATTGAACTCTAAAAAAAATCTTTCTATTTCTGTTTATTACAAAAAAGTCTTAATTTGTATCCATCTAAAAATTATGAAATAATCTGTCTTTATCAGCTTTTTTATTTAAATATTTCAAGTTAATGTTCTAAAATTGTCCTTTGAAGAAATACATAAACATATACACTTGCCTTAAAGATTTAAGACTTCAAGTTAGAATTCAGGCAATAGAAGCTACAAGAACTGCAAACCTATGAGCCATCCTTCTAATGCCACCTTGAGAGCAGGACTTATCAGAACTAGTAAGCTCTGCCAACATCCAGATACATCTGGTAGAGTAAAATGGAAATGCTAAAGTAAATCGAAAGAAATTGTTATAGCTCACCTACCTTCCCTATCTCATGCATCTTTTTGTACAGATTAAGATTTTCTAGCATCAGTAGTTATCTCATACTGATTTAAAACATATTTTGAACTTCAGCCATGTAATTTATTTAGTCTCTTGCAACTTTCTGTAACCATTCAGGAGAGTACCAAGGAGAGCTCCCAAGAATTTGTTCTTCCAGCCTGACCATGCACTATCAGGGCTGATAGCTGGCATTTCGCCCTCTCACTATACCACAAGCCTAATGCTAAGGGCTTTGCATAGCTTATTTTATCATTTTATTACTTAAGCATTATAATGTTTTTGTGAGATCACTACTAGTATTTTTTGTTGACTCAAGAGTTTTTCAGAGGCTGATTTTGTAACTTGTGCTTTAATGCATGCTGATCCCTTAGAAACTCATTGTAAAATTTGCAGTTCTTATTGTTTTGATAGATAACATGGTGTTTATCTTACCTGTGTTAATATAGCATATTTATGTTATAGTAATATAATATGAATAATTATGCGAAATAACAAAGGTATCAATCTGTAAATACTTTCATTTTGTGTAAATTTAGAACAGAATATTTTTTGGTCTTCATTTATGAGACGTGTCTGTTACAAGTAAGATCTTCTGGTAAAATGATCGTAAAGCAAATTTCATTTGTGGCTTTTTATATATTTACAATATCCAATTCTGTTAAAGTCCTTCTTCTGTTTGAAAACCTTCAGTTTCCCTAGTGAATATAAACTAGGCTCAAACTTTGCCAGGGTCTTTGTTATATACATGAAAATATTTTCTTTGTTATCTGTCTTCTATTTATATGTTTATGTTCCATTAGTCTCTTGAATAGCTGTTTATCAGTATCTTCGTGTTATCGTTTTTCTTTGCTTTGTCTCAGAAGTCCTTCCCTTCCCAGAGAACTTAAGCTCATACTACTGTATTTTGTTCTAATAATACTGTAGTTTTTCTACTTTATATGTAGCTCTTTCATCTACATCAAAACTTATTGTTTTGATTATATACCTTTTCCAAATGCCTCCTCTTAAAAAAAAAAAACTAAGCCAAATGGATAAAGTAGATATTTTTCACTATAGAAATGAAGTCATTAAACAGCATCACAATATTCATTTGCAAGCAAACTGGGACTTGGGGGTCAACAAAGTATAACTATCCCCTGTTTATCGCTTGCTATTTTTACAGTAGTTACTCAGATAGCATGAACTTCAAATTTTTCTTTTCCAGGGGACATCTTGTTCCCTTAAATAAATCTGGAAGGTCATCTATACAAATTTGGAGCAAATATTAAATCATTGTAATGCTCAAGTATCAGATACGTACTGAAACTGGAGCCAGTCCTAGAATATCACTTTCTGCAGACCAGAAAGACAAGATTGCTTAGGTTGAGGAGGTCATGGCAGGTGCCGGTGGGAGCAGGAGCAGCCTAGGGGATGAGCTTCTTTCCCTGGAATAAGGAAAGTGGGATATAGAGTGTCAGAGACATCCAAGAAATGAACGAACAGGGATGTGCCTCTTTCATGGCCAAACATAATAAACTCAGGTGAGAATTTCATCACCACCTTTCTCTACCTGCACTCAGTCCTTAAGGACTTCCCTGACCACCACTTCTTATTTGGAGGCAAAAATTTTCTGGGGATAGAGGAAGCAGAAATAGTGCCTTTTGACAGGGACTCAAGGATTTATTTCTAGGTCCTTATGATTTCTACAAGAAGATGAAAAGTAAAAACTAGATTTGAGGCTTTTATACGCTCTTATCTGGGAAAACAGAATGTATAATCAGGGGATGGAAAGGTAATAATATTTTTAATGCTTACTATGAGCTCATTGCTGTCTATATTTTATTTTTTAAATGTTGACAGTAATTTTTCATGCCTGTGCTATTATACTCATTTTGGGATGTGAAGAAACAGAGATTCAGAATTGTCACACAGCAATAGAGTCAGGATTCCAGGCTGAGTGCTTCTAACTGCACAGCTTGGATTCTTTCTTTTACTTGGCCTTCCCAACTATGGATCCACTTCCATTGTCCACTGGCTCCTCCTTAATCATTCTCTAGTTGCCTTCTACCCAAATGACAACAATCTATGTGACTCATTTTGCTGAGTTCACATACACTCCTTTCAAAATGATATTACTCAGTAAAGAAGAAATGTTTGCACCCTTCAGCTCAGATTTTGCATTAGGTATTACACTGATTCATAGAGCAAACCTCTCCTCATGGCAGCCTTCCTTAACGAAACCAACTCATCCTGAGAAGATGAATCTGTTTCCTCTCAAATGCCGGTGTCAAGCATTACGTAGGAGTTGTGGAAAATGGCTGCAAAATTAAAAGCACTTTCTCACACCACGGAGATTAGAATTCAGAATCCTTCAGTTCCCAGTAAAAAGACACCTCCAGAGACAGCGTATACACTCTCAGTTTCTTTCCCTGGATTTGTAATGGTAAAACAAAACCTCTCAGGTTCTTGAAAAATGTGTTTTATGGAAGCAAAATGTCAGTGTCCTTTAGCTCAAGCAATAAAACTCAATCTCATATAGAAACTGGGTGTTTTTTAAGCATTATTCATCATCATAAGCTACTGAGAATTGCTCAGTTCATTTTCTTCAGGTAGAGAAGAGGTTAGTTTTATTTTTTATGTTTTCCTTTGCATTCACTTATCAAATTTTCATACGATCACAAACTGTTTAATTTATATTCAGAGGACTTATTGTTCTAGAAATTCCTATGCTGCAAATAAAAACCAACACAAGTACATTTCGAAAGCTGAATTTTAGGGAACACCTGCTTTAATTTTTAAGGAAAAGAGACATAGCAAATTCTTTCCATTTCTTTCATTCATTTGTGTTTTTTGTTTGGATTTTAGGTGCAAACTGTGGAATTAATCACAATTGTTTATGGGTCCTTAATGACATTGGTTCATGCAAGACTCTTGGTTTATTCATTCTTTCACTCCTTTAATCCCAATTTCCCATTCCCTTTCATGGGCAAACATTCAAATGTGTTTTCATTTGTAAATTTTCCTTTGAGTGCATTAAATTTTTATTTCACTCTTTTTAAAGTTATATATTGATTTTGCTTTTACAGTGGTTTCTCTTAATTTGGATTTATACTCTCATTACTTACTCTTATTACTTTTTGAAACATGCCAATATCTATCCTCCCAGACCAGATATTTATGGGGACATGCTGTCCTGTCCCATTGGTCTTCCTTCACCACTACATCCACAAGAATTTTGATAATTTCTCAGCTTTGATCCTGGGTTTTTGCATAGTCACTCTTATTTTTCCTTTTCTTCTGTTTAGGCTTTTTTTTCTTTTAAGATCGTGATTGTCACAAGCTATTTGATTAAGATTGTCATAAGCTATTTGATTATCCATACTTTGCATACATCTAGAAGTATCCACCTGGATTTTTTTCTTCTTTTGAGTTCTTACCACATTAGTATTTTTGATATTAGTCTTTGCAGGCAATGCAAAAAACTCTGAAGTCTTTCATTTGTTTGTTTGTTTTACCAAACATAATTTTCATTGACCTTTGGCTTTATATAAAATCTAAGTTTGAAGGTTTTTTTTCATTAATATTCTAAAAATATGATTTCTTGTCCCTTTTGTATCCAATGTTGCTTTAATAGAGTTGATGACATTCTGATTCTTATTCCTGTGGTGTTTGCTCTTTCTCTCTAGAATATTTAAAAATTTTTTCTGTGCTTCTTTGATGTTCTTAATATCAATATAATGTGTCCAGGTATGGATTTGTTTCCTCACTCCTGTTTACCATATGAATCCATTGTATTTGAGGTCATTCGTGTAGCTTTATTGTGGAAAACATTAATTCATGTTTAAAATATCTCCTCTGATAATTATACATTTATTTCTCTTGTGTTTGCTTTTGTATTTCTGTGTCTTTATCCCTTCCTGATGCTTTCTGAGAATTTTTCAATTTGGTCTTACAACCGACTCATTTAATCTACATCTGATAGGGGTTCTTTACTATCTTTTCATATCTCTTATCATGTTCATATTTTTTCATTTCATATTATTATTATTATTACTATTATTATTATTATTATTATTATTATGTCTTGGTTTTGCTTCAGATTGCTTGTATGTTCCCTCATTGTCTTAAGTGGATTTTTGGTGCTTCTTTTATATTTTTGTCTAGCTCTCTCTTTTAGCAATTCTGCTTCAAATGTTCTACCTGTTTTCTTTAAGGTCTTGCTTTATTTTTGAGGTAGTTGTATTTTTCAGTTACATGACTATTTTAGCTTCTTCCTACTCCTGACTACTTCATAGAGAGACCAAAGGCATAGTTTCCATTTCAGACGAATTTGAGCAGAAGGGAAGGAATGAGTCTAGGAGAGAGAACCCAGGTATCACAGAGCCTGTTTTGATAACTTTTCTCTATTACTGGCACCACCTAATGCCACTAATTAGGGATGTTTTAAGGTCTTTACAGTAGTATTTACCTAGATTGTCATCATGCAGGCTTGAAGATTGGAAGTATGAGGTACAGTACACTTGGTCATGCTGCACCTGCTTTTCCCTGCTCCTCACCCTCTAGAGGACTTTGAGCTGTACTGATATTATCCCTACACCTTTATCCCCATATATGTTAAAAAAAAGAAGTCTAAAGAAAAAGCAAGATAAGGGCATTATTTATGAATCCTCAAATTGGATGCATAGATTTATATGTATTATTTAATCCTGATTTAAATAAGCTGTAAAAAATAAATAAAAAAAGACAGAGGTATTTATGAGATCATTTAAATTTTAACACAAGCCAGATATAAGATTAAGGAATTATTGTTAGTTTAGGAATAATAATGGTATTACAGTTAAGTTAAATAAAGAATTTAGCTTTTAGAGATATTTATTGAAAAGTTTAAAGATTAAATGATATAATTTGTTTCAAAATAATATTAGAGGCAAAGACTGCAGTATAGATGAAACAAGGCTGGCCATGAGCTGAAAATTGCTGAAGGCTGGAGAGGGTACATGTGGGCTTTAACTTGTCTGTTAACTTTGGTTTATACTTGAAATTTTCCATTTCATTTAAAGAAAATTTTTTAGTCTGGATGTGGAAAAATGCTTTGGTGTTTGCTTTTATTCTCAGGGTTTAATATGGATAGAAAGCAATGAAAAATATTGATAAGTAAATAATGACAAGAATAAATCGTTATTTTAAGATATGTATTTTCCAGTCCTAAAAGAAAACATGTACTCTTCCGTTGCTTCAACAGCTTTTATTTAAGTTCATCTCTGTTCCCAGCACTGACCTTAGATTATATATTTATACTCATTCCAACAACCACAAAAAACAATGAATAATGCAAGTATAGTACGCTATTCTAACATGGTGAAATCTAAATATGAACTTGAGAGTTTTTAAAGATACATTATTATTTCCTTCTCAATTTTTATTTTCCTTATCTTTGTTTTGGAAATGTCAAAATTATTCCCCTCCTATCATATGGAGCAGAGATCAACACATTTTTTTCTGTAAAGAGTCAGAGAGTAAATATTTCAGCCTTGCAGGCCATGTGGTCTTTGTTGCTACTACTCAGCTCTGCTGTTATTGGGTAAAAGCAGTCATAGATAATATGTAAACAAATGTCTATGCTCCATTAACGTTTTATTCACAAAAGACAAACTATGGGCCAGACTTGGCCTAGGCTTTAATTTGCTTAAATCTGACCTAGAGATACCTTTATATGTTACAATACATTGCTGAGATAGAGAAGGTTTGGATAAACAAAAAATTACCTGTGTTGAATAGCTGAGATTTGGTTCCCTGGGAAGACAGGGAGGTGGACTGTAATAAAAAAGTTAGGTAATATTACATGCATTAAAAATGTTATATATATGGAGTTCCCATCGTGACGCTGCAGTTAACTAATCCAACTAGGAACCATGAGGTCCTGGGTTCGGTCCCTGGCCTTGCTCAGTGGGTTAACGATCCGGTGTTGCCGTGAGCTGTGGTGTAGGTCGCAGACGCCGCTTGGATCCTGCGTTGCTGTGGCTGTGGGGTAGGCCGGCGGCTACAGCTCGGATTAGACCCCTAGCCTGGGTGCGGCCCTAAAATGACAAAAGGCAAAAAAAAAAAAAAAAATGTTATATATGACCTATATTAAAGTTTTGAAAAAAATTAAAAAGTCATGCACCCATCCCCAAATGAATAATACTAAACTAAGAACTTGCCCCTAATTTCATCCTCTACTCCCTATAAACAATGTAGAAATGGAAAATTTTAAACAGAATTTTCGTATGCATTCTGAGTATTTAACAGTAAAGTTTAAACTCACAAATTACTGTCTAGAAAAACAAAAAGATGCTTTATTGATCTAAAAATATAATATATTCCCAGAGCTGCTTTCCTCAGAAAAAGCAGAGTCTGGTCTAACTGTATATAGCATTTTCATTGTCCTTGCAAAATTGTAACTATGGAAAGACAATGTCATATTATTTTTATTATTGTTCATATTAATAGAATTGTTCATAATGAGTTGTTATTAATGATGTGATGTTATAAAAAGAATCCTTAATTATTAATGGCATTGATATGACATTATTAATTTTGATACTAAAATGAACATTTCATTATTCCAGATGCAATTATATTGTTAGACACAAGTTATTGCTAGTAGATTATACTTTCTGCAGCCCTGTTTTGGCACATAGTAATTAGCTGTAGGTTTATATTGCTAAATAAAAAAAATGGCATTGGGATTTTATTTCAGGATAGTAGAGAATCAGAGCATTAACTTAGTGGAATGGGGCAGGTAAGAAGAATCATTGACCAGACTTTGTTCAGCCCATGTCCACTAGTCTGGATGACTTCTCCATCATATTCTTGAAAGGAAAGCATAACTGACAGTACTAGTATGTAAAGATTTGGCTGGTGAAGGGTCTTCTGTCATGTCACATTTTCTACACAGTAAATCAACACAGAAGTCTCTCTTCTGTTCAGCATTTGTTATTAAGATGTGATATTATCCTGTGATTTATATCATGTTGTCACAATGCATTTCATTTTGCTTTGTTTCAATAATACAATGAATTCTTTCATAATTTCTTTCAATTTGCCTCAGGAGTTGTTATATACTCCAGGCTTTTATTTCTTTATATTCTGCTCGGCCTTATTAATACAAGTGAAGAAAGTATATCCCTCCATAATTGCTTATAGCCTGTACAGTGCAATACAGCATATTACCTCATTTTAGATAATTCTTTTGTAGTGGCATGATGTTCTAACACTTAAATGCTCTTGTAGAAGCAAATAGCTTTGCAAATTACTTTATAATCTTGGTCAACTTAAACTGGTTATTCCCACACAACACTTTAGTCTTTGTCCTTTAACAACTGCCTGGCACTTTAAAAATCCTCAGGCACAACTTGAAGGGCAGTTGAGCAGAAAAACTAATAGCAGGAATGAAATCTTCTCAGGCAAAGCCTAGAGCAGGATTTCCTAAGGCCTCTCTTGCCCTCTTCATGCCACCATCCTCTCTTGATCTCAGCACAGATAAACACACTTACTCAGAGCTGTTGCACCTATAATGCTCTGATGCCTGGGGTTGGAGAAATCACATGATTATCTGATTGAGACAATTAAAGCAGGTTGAATTTTTGCCTGTGCACTTAGAAAAGTACTTCTTTTTAGTAGCATTGGGAGACTTTTTGCCTTTTTCATGTTGGTTAGTACTCATCAGGCACTTATGGGAGGAAATTACCATTGTCAAGCAATTGCAGTAGCGTCCTGTGTAAGTAACTCTTGAAATTCCTGCATGTCTTATTCTCAAGATAAAAATGTAACTATTAAATTTGAAGATTTATTCTCAAGACAAAAATATTATTATTGAATTTGATTTTTAAAATTCCCTTTACAAGCAGAATAAAAGAACAATGGAGAAAAAAGCATTACCATATCTTCCTCAGAAAACAATGGTAACACCTGTAATGCACCTTTAAAAAGTTCAGCATAAATTGTCTGATGTAATGTTTAAGCCATTTTCGAGGGGCAAGCAATTATCTAACCAGGAAATCTTACACCACAGGTATTACCAAGTATTTAATCAGAAAGAAGCCCACTGTCCAGAGGTAGCTATTATAAATACTTTGAGTACCTTTATATTTCATCAAGACCAGAGTCTTTGCAAATTTGTGTAGAGGCTAAAGGAGAAGTGGGTTTTCATTGGTGATACTGGTGGCTTATTAATTAGAATAAAGGGTATTATACATGATATTGATAAATTAATATTATAAATAAATATCAGGAATATTGAAGGCACTTCTCCATCCTTGTGTGGGCAAAGTACAGAAGTCAGGGGTCCTTGTTTATGTTTTTATGGGTGCAATGTAGACTTCTCTTTAAGCTTTCTTATGTTCTGCTGGCTCAGATTTTTGATTTCTGGTAAAGGGTTAGCTCAATTCTATTGCCAGAAGTGCATTCCATTTGTTTCAGGTAAACTTTTTTTGTCTTTTTTTAGGACCGCATCCCCAGCATATGGAAGTTTCCAGGCTAGGGGTCCAGTCAGAGCTGTAGCCACTAGCCTACACCACAGCCACAGCAATGCCAGATCCAGGCCGTGTCTGCGACCTACAGCACAGCTCACAGCAACGCCGGATCCTTAACCCACTAAGTGAAGCCAGGGATCGATCCTGTGTCCTCATGGATACTAGTCAGATTTCATTTCTCCTGAGCCACGATGGGAACCCCGCTTTATGTAAACTTTTTATGCAAAGTTTTTTTCAGAGCCTCTGAGATGAAGTAACATCAAACTTGTTGGAGTTTGATGTTACTTCAAACGCTTCCTAATAATAAAGCGCTGCATGTATTACTATCGTTATTAACCTGGCAATTCGTTATGAGGGGTAGCTAATGTTCAAATTGCTTGTGGCTTCTAAGACACACTAAAAAGAACCAAGTAAGTTTGTATAACCAAAGTAGTTTAGGTCAGTCCACAACAAAGTAGAAAAATAAAATACAAAATAATCTAGAATTAATTGTATGTAGGATATGTAGGATGCTAATTTTCAACTTTTCCACTTACATTTTAGAAGGAGAAGGTTTATCCCAGAAGTCTGGTTTATACCTTTCCTTCGATTCTTCCCCTTAGCTGACATAATGGGGCTTTTTCTCAGCTTCAGGCCTCTTTGGTTATCTCTTGGGGCACAGCTATGCTAATGGAGTCAATTGGTTGGAGGTCAGGAGTCTTGAAGTTTGTGTCTTCCTGAAGGGAAAACAGAAGGTCTGGCTTTATTATAACAAACAGGTAGAGTTATCTAATAAACAGTATTGTGCTTGGGAAGCTCTAATTATGGTTACATAATTATTTAAGTCCCTACATCTATGTTTCCTATATCATCATAATAAAAAATGCATTCTTATTTTATATTACTGTTACACTGTATTCCTAAGTGATTTATATCCATAAATTAGCTTCTGTATGTGAGTTTGATGTGAAATGAGCGTAGTGATGGTCTTTCCTACCTCCATGGGAAAGCTTAAAAAATAATATATTCCAAAGGTTAAAAAATAATATATTTTTATATCTCAATTTTTTCCTGGTTGATGCTTCATCTAGATTTCCACATGCATGATTTCATTCACTACTAAAGTAGATAAAATTATTTGAGTATTATGTAACACCACTGCAACTACAAATGAGTAATTATAAAAGTGAAATTGTTTATTTTATTGTGAACCAGTTTCTCAACCTGGTAAATAGTTTGTATATTCCCAATGGCCATCATCATTTTTACGGGAGGTAGAAAGGGTAACTTGCCCAGAACCACTTTGGGTGGAACCTAAGGTTAGAAGTTTTAACACTTCGTATAGACAGAAGGAAAAGCCTGAAAGTTCAGTTGGGAATGGTCAAAAGATATGAATAAATAACTGACAGAAAACTGATTGCAAACGGCCCTTTAACATATAAAAAGATGCTCATCCTGTAACAAGAGAAATGTAAATTAAAACTACACTAAGTTACCATTTCTCATTTACCAGATTGACAAAAATAATCAAAGTTTTACAATATGCTCTGTCAGTGAGGCCATGGAGAAGCCAATGCCCATATGTTATTGATGGGAAGGATGAAACAGTCCAACACCTATGGGGAATTTGGGAATTGCATATATATTACACTGTGTACCAGAAACTTTACTTCTAGGAATTTATCCTGAAGTTTCATTGGGAAAATATGAAATCCTCTATACAGAGGCTATTTGTTGTGACATTATTTATAATAACAAAAGGCTAGAATCATTTCCACATGCCCATCCATAGAAAATTGAGTAAACAAGGTACTATATGGTGATATAATAGTGAAGATAAAAATAAAGAAGATGATTATATAGTGACATGAGTGATTCCAAGGATAAACTGATAAGGGGAATGAAAAATATACAACAGTTTATAGTATGCTACACTTTGTGTGTAAAAAATTGGAAGACACATGAATGTATATAATTACCTATATCTTCAAAAAAGCAAGGTATGGATAAAGTAAAAACTTATCAAAACAATTACCAATAGGGGAAGGTGCAAAAGTACATAGAAGGGATAGAGACAGAAGCCAACATTGGTGAAATTAACTTGTTAACGTAGTTTTGATTTTGAAACTATGTAAATATTTGGTATAGTTAAAAAAAAGCAAAAGCAAAGGAAAGAGGAATTCCTAAAAATCAAAAGCATACTAAAAGAAATGAACTGAGCCATATAGCGTGAGGCTATCATAATTACACAAAGAAGGGAATTAATGTAAGGGACATTAAAATAGTGTTTTATTGGCATATCTCTCATGAGGCATACTCTAAAGAGAATCTAAGAGGACCAGCAAAGATATGTTCAACTGTGTTTGTTAGACTTATTGTTAACTGTAACAACGACCTTGTTATTTTGAAACAGGTAGATACATAGATACAGAGAATAAATGGATAGATAGACAGGGCAAATGAACAATTATGTTACTATCATTAGGAATTAAGCTCTTTGAGTAACAGAAAATACACAAAGTTATAAAGTCGAAGAGATTAGCTAAGATCTCATGAACTCCTGGCATGTTTCTATCTTTTGAAAAAGAATGTATCTTGTAGCTCTGTTAAAGAAAAGGCCTAGGAATAATGACAAATCTATACCGAGCACCCATAGTGGGCTATATTTCCCATGGAAAGGGAACCAGAGCCCCTTGGAAAATAAATAATTCCAAGTCTAGATCAGGACTAATCTTATTCCAGAAAGTAACATAGTGCTCAAAGACTAAAGGACACAAATGCCCTTTGAAGAGATTCCTTATGGGCTAAAATGAGACAAAGCAAGGATCAAGAAGAAAAAGGAATGAAAAGCATATAAAATACATTGAAATACATGAATTCATAAAATATAAAACATTAAAAAAAAACCCAAAACTCATTGGTACCCACTAGAAGTTGGTAGCACATGGACACATTCTCTTAATTTTTTTCTTTCTTATATTTTATTTTTAAAATAATTTTATTAAAGTATACTTGATTTAGAATGTCATATTAATTTCTGCTGTACAGCAAAGTTATCCAACCACACATATAGACATATCCATTCTCATATAGGTTATCACGGAACATAGAGTAGATTTCTCTGTGCTACATAACAAGTTTTTATACCTAAAGAAAAAGAAGTAAGCATTTGACCTACCTTTCTTCTATGCACTGTATTATAGGGTAGCCTAAAAATCAATGTAGGAAAGTTCTTCATTGTGGAAAGAATTCCAGCTAGTATGTGCAGAAGGAAAGATAGGAGTGGACAGTTTTTATTTTTTGATTCTTAATGAAATAATGGTAATAGACCTTGATGGCCAAAGAATGCTAAATCAGTTAGGTGAAAAATCAATAGGAGACTTGGTAATCGTTAAAAACCCCGAACCCACTGCCCAATCACATCCTGTTATGGTAGCAGTCACACAGGTTGGTGGAATACAAAACACCATACAGACATAATGTATAATATATACAAAATGTTCAGAGGTCCCAAATCTTGATATTTGCCATCCATATATCAGTGTAATACTTTCAGTCAGCGTTATGGACAAATGAATTGCTTTTTTCAATTGCTTGTGTGCCCCTGCACAAATTTCTTTCTGTATATGTATGATACCTGTTTCAGTGCTTTGTAACCTACAGGGCATTATATTGGTCACCAGAGGGAGAGTGATGTGGGATCCAGACTAAAGCCTGGAGGGAAGCCTTGGCCCTCAGCAAGCTTTCAGTTTAGCTGGAGCAAGAGCACAGGCACAGAAAGCTTATTAAAAATGAGGCTGGGCATGGAGTTCCCGTCTTGGCTCAGTGGTTAACGAATCCGACTAGGAACCATGAGGTTGTGGGTTCCATCCCTGGCCTTGCTCAGTGGGTTAAGGATCTGGCATTGCCATGAGCTGTGGTGTAGGTTGCAGATGCGGCTCAGATCCCGCGTTGCTGTGGCTGTGGCGAAGGCCGGCAGCTACAGCTTCTGTTAGACCCCTAGCCTGGGAACCTCCATATGCCGCGAGTGCGGCCCTAGATAAGGCAAAAAGACAAAAAAAAAAAAAAAAATGAGGCCGGGCAGAAGGACTGGAAGAGGACCATGCACATCCTAAGGGGATGTGGAGCAGGTCACCATCAGGTAGCTCTGGGATTTGAATGGAAACAATTAGGCGCAGAATTATTTTTAGTTCAGATTGTAGAAGTGGGTGTGAGGCACGGATTCCTAGAGAGAAGGAAAGGTGGTGCTGCAGGCATCTGTGACGATCTATTGATTCAGGTAGTAGCCAGGCTAATGAGGACCGCTGCAGCCTCCAGGCACTGGACATGCACAGAAGTCACCTGGGGAGCTTGAGCCCTTTGCCTGGGGCCTCTGACTCAAGAGGTATGGAACATAGTCTCCAATGAGTTACTTTTTAACTCTCTTAGGTGACTTGTATATGTTCTGGCCCCTGGCTGGTTAATACTATGGAAGTGATTCCCAAGTTTTTTTCCCTGAAATGACTTGTGGGTTTAAAAATTCTGAGACCCAAGCCATACCCCAGGCCAATTACACTGCAGTAGCTGAAGGTGAGGCAGGGAAACTCAGTCAGCAATGTTTTTTTCCAGCTTTCCAGGTGATTCTAACATGCAGACAAGTTTGGAAACCACTGCAGTTTTTTCTCTCCCTAAATATGCTCTGAAGGGGGAGAATCTATTATACAAGTAATGAAAAAATGAGCTCCCAGAACTTGTGTATGCTAATGTCATAAACAAAGGAGGTTCTGTTTGGAAAGGGGCAAGCATTCTTCTACTTCCTTCTCCATTACTGGCATCTCAGTACCTTGATTCCAACTCTTAAATTTCATGTTGGAGTTCCGTTCGTGGCTCAGTGGTTAACGAATCTGACTAAGAACCACGAGGTTGCGAGTTCGATCCCTGGCCTTGCTCAGTGGGTTAAGGATCCGGCGTTGCCCTGAGCTGTGGTGGAGGTTGCAGACGCGGCTCGGATCCCACGTGGCTGTGGCTGTGGCGAAGGGCGGCAGCTACAGCTCCTGTTAGACCCCTAGCCTGGGAACCTCCATATGCCGCGGGTGCGGCTCTACATAAAAGGCAAAAAGACAAAAAAAAAAATTTCATGTTGCTCTCCTTTCACTTTTCCCGTATAGCTAGTGCCACAGAAGTGGCCTGGCTTATCTCACAGGGCAGATGTCCTGCCTCTCTTCTGCAGAAGAATGATCAGAAAAACAATGGAGGATAAGGGGAAGGAGCTATGAAGCATTCAGGACCAGAGACATAGATGATCTTGACTGTATATGATGAATTGTTTATTAAGTTCAACAACAGGTAATATAAGCAGTTAACCAGATATGAATATGTGATATTCTAGCTATTATCCAATAGGACTAACCACCTATTTCATACTCATGTCTTTTTGCATCATAGTTTCTGGTATTTCCTATTTCTTTGGGAAATGGAAAGTTTTCATAATTTGCCTCTTCCAGAAAAGAACTGCTTAAAGTAACTGCAGGGACACTATGTTTTTCAAATTTTAATGGTATGATTTCCTTTGTAATTTCAATTTCCTCTTTAGTAAAAACTTAGCATCATATTCAGGGTAAAAGTGACTAAGAGCCTAATTAATTTTTTGTTCCAAGAGTCCTGGGAGTCATATCATATGTGAGATGAAGTTTCTTGAGTTTGTTGTAATCCCCAGTCTTATAATCCTGAGAGTCTAGAATTAGGGAAATACAGTATCAAGAAAAGACTCCCTTACTATACCCTCCGTCTCTAGACCACCTTTATGTTCCTCCATTATACTTTGGAATGTGGACATCCTGGGTCTTAAAAATTCAATGAGGACAGCTTCTATTCTTAGAGTTAAGGCTACCCTCTATAGTGGCTACTTCATATTCGAATATTTCTGGTAGTAGTTAGGAATTCTATGTAAAACCATGCAACATTGAGGAAACAAATGTTCTCCATTGAGAAGAGATGGGCAGGGAGAATCCTCTCAGCCGTGTGTGATATTCTGCATCTGTCCCCTGTGTCCTCATCTTGGTGGTTGTAGACGTATACAACAATGTGAGGCTCCTGGAATATCAGATTAAAGAACCCCAATAGTAAGTGGATGTAACATTGGAATCTGTCACAGCAGGTTGCATAGGACAAGCTGGCCCCACTCAGCCCTCAGGGATCAGGGGGTCTAGCTTAGACTTGGAACTTGAAAGGAGATATTCTTACAACATAAGGGAAGCCCCAACCCTTGGTTAGGATGCAGTAACAAAAAATGCCAAAGACTAGGTGGCTTAAATAGCAGAATTTTATTTCTCACAGTCCTAACATGGTGCCTAACATGGTGCCAGGATGATGGCATTCTCGTGAAAGCCCTCCTCTTGGTTTGCAGATGGCTGTCTTGTTGCGTCCTCACATGGCAGAGAGAAAAGAAGCAAGTTCTCTGTTGTCTCTTCCTACAAAGGCACCAGTCCCATCAGGAATATTTCGCTCTCATGACCTAATTACCATCAACAGCTCAGTCTGAAAATATCATCACATAAGGATTAGAGTTTCAGTATATGACTTCTGGGGGCACACAAACATTTAGTCCTTGGGACCCTACACGTTAAGTCCCACAGAACTTAAAAGAAACACTCAAAATCAAGATGGGCACAAAGGAGAGAAGTAGATATTGCTAGATCAATAAACATGGAAACACTTTTACCACTAAAACAAACCAACCAACCCATATGTGTGCTTCTAGGGAAGATAAATGCAAACCGGGATGTTTGACGAAGTGGTTTCTGGCTGGTTTTGAAAGTCTGATATAAGCAGACTCTTTCCACAGAGCTTATTTAGAGGCTTAGTGGAACTCAGTGGAAAGCTTTGCTTGAGTCATAAGACACAAGCTTTTTCAGTGGCTCATCTATTTGGCAGGTCAGTCAAAATGCATGTCACATTTCTCTGAATAAGAGAATTATAGAATCTCAGAATTGGAAGGAAACAAGGATTATCTATTATAATGACATTTGAGGCCAGAACTAGATGTTCCCTAAGTCCATTCATTCATTCCCTCATTCATCCACTCATTCAGTAATTCATTCATTTATCCTTTCAACAAATTTAAGGTGAGGACCTAGTGATGGAACTCCTAATGTTTTTCTGTTCCAATCTGATTAGATCCTTCTGCTGAGAAGAGAAAATGAGTGTTCTTGGCCACCCAAGCTGATTTGAATCAATAGTCTCTTTGCTGGTGACTTAGGGAAAAGCAGAGAGCCATAAAAAGCAAGTGACCTATTATAAACCTATTTAAATGACCCCAATCCAGAACATTGACAATACCACATGCTGTAGAGGATGACAAGAGGAGCTCTCATTCATTGCTAGTGGGTATAGCCATGTTGGAAGACAGTTTGGAGGTTTCTTAAAAAAGGAAGCATATTCTTAACCATACAATCCAGCGGTCTTACTCCTTGCTATTTACCCAAAGGAGTTGAAAACGTATATCCACATAAAACCCTGCACACAGGTGTTTACAGCAGTTTTAATCCAATTGCCTAAAACTTGGAATCCACCAAGATGCCAAGGAGAAAGGATAAATAAGTTGTGGGGTACTTCCGGCCAATGAAGCATTGTTCAGCACGAAACAGAAATGAGTTATCGAGTCATGAAAAGGTGTGGAGGAACCTTAAGTGCATATTACTAAGTGAAAGAATCCTCTGAAAAGGCTATATAATATGTGATTTCAATTATACAACATTCTGGAAAAGGCGAAACTGTGGACACAGTGTGAAGATCAATGGTTATTAGGGGCTCTGGAGAGGGGGGGAGGAATGGGTGGAGCACAGAGAACATTAAGGAAGTTAAGCTAACCTGTATCATGCTATAATGATGGATATGTCATTATATACTTTTGTCCAAACCGATAGAATGTACAACACTGAGTGAACTCTAAACTATGACCTTGGGTGATAATGAAGTGTCAATGTAGGTTTCTTGATTGAGCAAATGCACACTTTGATGGGGGACATTGTTGATAGGGGAAACTATGCCTGTGTAAGAACAAGGAGTATATGGGAACTCTCTGTACCTTCTGTTCAATATTGCCAAAAACTAAAAACTACTCTTAAAAAAAAAAGTCTATTTAAAAATTATAAGAGAGCAAATGGCTTCTGTTCATGATGGTATGCCTGGAGTCCCTTGGCTACCATTGGCACAGGGAAGTTTTTTGTCAAAGGAAGTGAAGAAAACTGATATTAATTGATATTCAGGGAATGGGGAAGTCCAAGAAAGCAGAGCACCAGAGAACACTGGCTGCTACAACAGGCAGAGGCCCAAATCTTTATTTATTGAGCAGTCACCTCAGAGCAGGCCTCTGATGGTGGAGGTGATGGCAGGAGGGCAGTTGCCTTAAAGTATTGATCTTTGGCAAAATCGGCCTGGGAGGCAGAGTCATCTCTAGCAGGGCTAGAAAATACCAATATTTAGGCATGCCCTGTTGAATGTCCTTAACTCCAAGGAGAAAGAATTAAGAGTGAAAATTACCAGACAGGCAACACAAGTTACTTATTTTTCTTATGAAGAAAAATCATGCTTACACTAGGCTTGATCATAACATTAGATGACAAAAGATAATAGAGTGATTTCCTCAGAGTTGAAGCTATACAAAAGTTTATATGTAAATTATGAATATCCAGTAAAGTTGTCAATCATGTATGAAGATGATAGAAATATGTTGTTCATGAAACGACATGCCATTCTATTGGGTGGGAAGTAATTACGAGTATAGAGAATCATAATACTATAAATAATAAAAATATCAATTTTATAAATATATATCAAATTTTGGGTGCCATAGGCACTACATCCAGCCATTCTGCCGAGAGGCCTTCCTACCTCCCTGTTAAGAATAGACCTGTATCCCTAGAATATGGCCAGAGTCCCAAACCTTTCTCTCTCTTTGCTTGTAGTTAAGTGAGGTCTCTTCCTCTAAGTTTCTTTCAGGCTAAGGTTGCCAGTTTTAACAACAAAAATTATGAAATGCTCAGCTATACTTGAATTTTAAATAAATAGCAAATAATTTTAAATTTCAAATATATCCCATGCTATATTTGGGACATACTTATACTAAAAATTATTTGTAATTTGTTGGTAATTCAGATTTCACTGTTTCCTACATTTTATCTGGACACCCTATTTCAAGAGAAGTATCTCTCTCTCTCTCTGTCTTTCTTTTTTTCTCCCTATAAAAACCCGAGAGTCTCTGCAGCATTCTTAGCAAAACCAACTTAAGCTTTTGGAATTAAAAGTTAACTAGGGAGGAATTTGTTTGCAGGCAAATTCTGCTTTCACGGAACCCTGAAGTAGTAAGCACATCACCTTATTTCATGGCTAATAGGGGAAGGAAAAAGGGGAAAACTCAGGTGGAAACTTAAATTAATAGCTCAAAAGAGATACTTTCTCATAACCTTGACTTTTTTATGTGGGAAATTTCCCGGTGAGAAGTATATTGTTTGGGGAGGCAAAAGTCCTCCAAATTTTGTCCTTCAATGAATACCAAGGCTTCATTTAATAACAGGTAATGGTGGCACATAGCTTGAATAAAATATGTATATTTTCCAATTACGAAGTAAATTATTCACAGTCTCTGTGTTTAGTGCTGACTTTATCCATGTTTTTCACTTCTTAGCACCAGCTTTCAGTGAGAAATAAACCAGATGCTCTTTTAAAAACATATTCCTAAAAATCTATGATTTTAAAAAGGCAATAGATTTTTTTTTTCAGAATAGCTCTGGAAATAAATTTTATTTTTTAAAGAGGCAAATAAGTGAGAGAATTTTAGATTGAGTTTCACTAATGACTGCTGCCAACACAGTTTACCTGGAGATCTTGAAGGGATTCCACAGCCAGTGCTTGAAATGTCACTGCCACCATAGCAACCCAGTGCCTGATCTTCGTCTTTTAAATGTAGATGCTGTTCATGAGGGAATCTAGAGGTAAACTGTCACTATCACCTTTCAAATAAGCCAAAGCACTCCACTCTCTCACCTATCAGTGGGCAAGTAACATATCATTCACGTGTAAACACAAAGCAGTCGTTATCTGACTCCCTGATTTGTTTCAGCCACCAACTTTCTCCCATGTGGTAAGACTGTTTTTGAGTCAGCAAGTGACTTCAGGTGTGTATATCTTTTAAAGTTAATATGTCCAACATGGAGATGCTGAACTTCTCTTTATCCGGGAATCTGTCCTTCCCCCAGGTTTACTCACTGGCAGTAATTAAGACCACTCACTACAAAGTTGCTTAAATCATATAATCTGAGAGTCATTCTTGATTCTACGTTTTCCCACACCCCAGTCCTTGAATGAGTCCTATCAATTCTGTCTCCAAAATATGTCTTTGATCAATCATCTCTGCTGCCATATTTCATACCTGGACTACAGCAATGACAGGCTAAAATGGCTGTCTGCTTCCATTCTTGTTCCTCTATTATCCATTTTCCATACAGTAGCCAGAGAGAGTCTTAGAAATGTAAATCAGATTATGTTATCTCCCTTCTTAAAATCTTTTCAGGACTTCCCTTGCTTTTGAATAAAACCCAAACTACTGCAAACCCTGTCTCATCTGACATCCAAGTACCTCTCCAGCTTGATCACATGTCCTTTCTCTTGCACTCTTTTCCCCAATCCCATCAGTTTTTTTTATCTTCAAATACAGCAAGCCCTCTTCCACATCAGAAACTTTGCACTTGCCATTTCCTCTGCCCAGAATGCTGACTACTTATTCTTCTTAGTTTAAAAGTTACCTCCTCTAAAGGGTATTTCAGACCAGCTGTCTTAAACTTAGTCGCCACTTTTGGACCCCCGTCACTCTTCCATTTCCCTTATTATAGCTCTCACTAATAACCTGTAAGCTACTCGTTAATTTTTTCTCTGCTTTATTCATCACTGCATCCAATATAGTATATATCACAAAATACATGTTGAGTAAATATTTGTTAAACTTATAAACTCCTTAATGCTTAATGGATTGTCCTGCAAACTATAAACCCACAGGATTGGCAACATAGTGATAGAAATGGTAACAGCAAGGTGACTGGCATCCAGGAGAATCAGTATTCCCCACCTCTTTCCAATAGATGTGCTATTATTACATGTTGGGTTCTCAGATGACTCTAGAATTTAGAGGGTTCCCCCCCACACTTTGGGGCCAAGGCTAAGCAACCTTCTGTTTTCTACCAAGAGAAAAAGCTGGCAGCTGTCAACGTAACCTATCAGCAAAGTTGCATAGGAAAGTTCTCCAAAGACCTTACCTATGACCAGAACTGCAAATCTCCTTTTGGATTTAGCAGCATTTGGAATAGTATTTCATAAACTTCTTGATTTGATTCCTAGAGGCATTTTTATGTGGTGTTTTGGCCACAAACATAAAGTTGTGCAATTTTGGAGATTTATGTGTAGTGAGCTTCTAATTGGAATATTGATTTTTAAATCTCTATAACTGTTTATTTTAGATGCAATGAAGCATTATCATAAATAATTGAAACTCAGATAACAATGTCTAAATAAATTACAAAGAACATCTTATGATCTGAGATAATTTTTATTGCATTTACCATCCACTAGCCCACAAAATATAGCAGTTCCGGATATTTGCTATTCCTACAGAATAAGAGTTTAAAATAAAAGTCAAGTAATTTTGACTTCAGTTATACCTTCAGATTTTTAAAAATTTGTGTATGTTAAATAAGTAGAAATCATAAATAATATACTTATAGCATTTTCTCTGGTGTCTTTTCTTTCTCATCCATCCAGGCTTTTAATTAATACTTAACTGAACTACTGTAATGTCCCAGGCCCTAGCCTAGATGTGAGAGTCCCAACAGTAAATAAAGTAGTTGGTATATGTTTCCTCTTGGAGTTTGCATTCTGGTATCATGGACACATAGTGCTACATGATCTTATGCAATTTGTTTAATCTATGAGATGGAAGGATATGGTGTATTGTGTGAAAAAAGGTAAAGTCATAGGTGAAGACTTCTTGGAAGAAATTAGACCTACTGAGGCAGATTATGGGAAAAGTGATCCTAGGCAGAGAGAAGAATATGTACAGCAGCTCAGAGGCAAAAGAGAATGGCCAGAAGAACTGGAAGGAATATAGGAACATAGCATGTCAAAGAGGAAGGTGCACAGATATATTCAAAGGCTCCAGATGATGCAGGGTCTTAGGGTCTAATTAAAGAGTATGGACCTATTATTATAAAGACGATGGGATTAAGTTGGGAATGCTGTGATTAGATTTATGTTTTAGAAGGTCTTCTTTGGATGTATTGTGGAAAATGCATGAGAGGGAGAGAAGACACTAGGTGAGGAAATTGCCAAAAATAAAACCACTTTTTAGTCAAAAATATAATGGGGTAAATTAAAATTAAAAATAAAATGCAATGACAACTCCAGACAGATGGTAAGGTTCACAGAGCCAAACTTGGATTAAAATGCATAAAATATATAAAATGTGATCTAATCAAATGCAAGATGTATGCTAAATTCATGTTCTACTGAAATTTAAGATTCTCAAAGAAGGAAATAGAAAAGTAGAGCAAGTGAAGCCACATTAGCAGAAATACTCAGAGCCATCCCATGCAGCCACATGAAGTGTATTTTCCTTTAGTAGGAAAATCCGAATGGTCACTTCTGCAGAACCCCCAAACCCAGGAATGTAATGGCTTGTGTGCCTGCAGCATTCCTCTGCCAGCACCTCTGCAGTATTAACTCCTTATTCCATGTGATATATAAAACCCATTATAATCCTATTGTTTTATAGAGAATCCAGGGTAAAATTATTTGATGCCAGACAATTATTTAAGGGTATTATATAATGAGATGCGTTTTGTTCTTTTTCTGAACAGTGCCACCTATTCTGCAGACGTTCACCTTGACATAGTGTTTAGATGTCCCATTTTAAAATCTATGTAATTTATTATTTCCCTGAAAATTCAACAATTGCATACCCTAACAATGTTAAAAGACAACCATTTTGATTTATTCCTCTTGCAACTTTATTCAACTTTCTCAAGATAAAGGAGAAATACTTCAAATATACCTTCAAACCTGCACAGATAGACAGGGCAAGCTTCTAACAGTATGAATTGAAATAAATTTGAAATAAATTGTTAAGTGCATGTTCAGTTCCAGATTTTGAAGCAAAAATAACTTTGAACATTTTGGGGCTAGAATTAACAAATATTATAGAATTTCCTTCCCACATTTGAAATTTTAATTTCATAGTATTTTCAGTCCTCTGGGCTGAAACGAGGACCAGATAATATTTTAGCAAAAAAGGTGTTTTGTTTTCACGCTTTCATCATGCAAAAATAACCCAACTAATTTAGTTCTAACTTTCAAAAAATATTCAGTTTCATACAGAAATCAACTGTGTAGTTCTCAGGCCAAAAGGAATATTTATCAGAAAACTCTGAAGCAAAGATTTTTATAAAAATATACTCTTCCATAGTTTTATTTTCAGTCATTTTTGACATGATGTAAATGAAATACTCTATTATTGCCTGCTAGTTGTCTCATCCTTGATCTGCCAGGATTTTGTAAGACTTTTTTTGTATAAATTTTGATCATTTTAAATAAAAAACCTGGGGCCAAGCTTACATATTGTAATGTTATAAGAATTGTGAAAATAGTAGCAGTTGACATTGATGTGGTGATCCCAAAATGCCAGAGATTGGTCTAAATGCTTGTGTACACATCATCTCTTCATTGTGTCACAGTCTTTGCAGGGAAGTATAATTGTTAGCCCCAACTTGTAGGCACAGAAAATAATTCCAAAATGGATTAAATAATTTCAGTGAACTACTGTGTTAGTGTGTGATGGAGCCAAGATTCTCCTACCCCCTGCCTCTCTGACTCCAGCCTCACTCAAAAGTGGTACCACCTTCAGAAACAGCCTCTGGCATAGCTCCTAGTGAGCAGGACAAGGGTAATGAGATACTATCATGTATTATAATAGATATAGAAGAAAAACTGAAAACCCAAAACCCTCTGTTACATAGCCTTGGGTGTATCCCTTGTGTTAAGTCTTAGTGGATTAAATCAACAGACTTAAACATTAAAAACCAAATTAAAATCCTTTATGGTGTTTAATACTGGCAAAATATATCAGCTTGGAGTTCCCACTGTGGCACAGCAGAAATGAATCCAGCTAGTATCCATGAGGATGTGGGTTCGATCCCTGGCTTCGCTCAGTGGGTTAAGGATCCTGCATTGCTGTGAGCTGTGGTGTAGGTTGCAGATGAGGCTGGGGTCCCGTGTTGATGTGGCCGTGGCTTGGTGTAGGCTGCCAGCTATAGTGCTGACTCATCCCCTAGCCTGGGAACTTCATATGCTGTACCTGCAGCCCTAAAAAAAGCAAGACAAACAAACAAACAAGTATCAGCTTAATAATAGCCATATGTCATTTTAGTTGTTAGAATATCTTGGCCAGAATCTCAAGCCATCCTTAGCCATTGTAAAGACTTTGGGTCAGTACAGAAAATATACTTTATCTGATTTCCCTTAGAGTTTTCACTCAATCAGCTATTTTAAGCACTGCCTCTTAGAGGATACTGGCATTACTTTAGGTTCTGGAATGAAATACCTTCATGTGAGCAGTAAATGGATCCTGACCTTAAGGAACTTACGGTTTATACATAGAATCAGGTGAATAAAACAGGTAATAGAATTACAAAGTATAGATTGCCAATAGTATAATTATATATAAAGCCTAATAAGCTGTGAAGGAGGAACAGTAGGAATCTGCCTCAAGCAATGACTATAAAGCACCTGTGATTTGCTGCAGGCTAAGCTCTGACTTTACCTCTTTCATCCCTTCCCCTTGCTCACCTCTCTCCTACCACCACATCCAGACCATGTATCCATTTCTTGAAAACTCTGAGCTTAGGGTCTTTATATCTGTTCTTACCTCTGCCTGGATACTCTTGGGCCAGCAATATGCTTGGCCAGCTTCTTCTCATCTTCCAGGCCTCTACTCTTAACAGCATCTGCTCAGGCAGGGCACTCACATCTTCTCTTTCTAAAGTGATCCTCTTTCATCATTCTGTGTCAAAGAACCTCACTTACTTCTTTCATAGTACTTGAAACAATCTGAGAGTATAATGTAATAATAAGTTCTTTTTGTACCTTTTGAGTATGAGGTAAGTGTGAGAGTGATAAGGTGCCCACACCATAGATGAGTGATTAGGTGTGAGGCATCGAAGTCTTGATGATCAGGGTTCCCGTCCAAGCAAGACTGGAAATTTAGGCTACTGCTGGGGGCACTCCTGTGCACAGGCCCTCGAAATCAGTGCTAGTTCTAGAGTTGGATGAGAGTTGGAAGGCAACAAAGAGGTCTGTTGTCACCTGGTTCTATCTCTGTAGCTTTGAGTACCAGAACCTGCTGTCCCAAAGTTTCCCAAAGACTCTTCTGCTGGCTAGCCTCCTTATGAGTACAGTTCTCCATTTGACAGCAGCCCTGTAGAATTAATATCTAGACTCTGCTCCACCATTTCTAATTATCAATAACTCAGGACTTCAAAAGTGTGTATCGATTTTAGATGCATAAAATTTTGATGTTCTTTCAAAATTTAACTGAAATTAGCCCTCTCATAAACTTGAAACCCTGTCACTCTACTCATAAATTGAAGCCTATACCTCAACATTCTCTAAATCTTTTGTTTCACATTATTGCACATATTTAAGGTTATCTACCACCTTCCCCATCTTTTCAGAGTAAACATCTTCACGTCCTTTTAGTTGTCTTCCTTTTAAGTAACATATGTTTAAGATACTGCTACCTGGCAGACACTGGGACTGACACTAAAATAATGTTTCCATTCCTTCCATGATCCTAGGATTTTGCACTATGCTGCATCCACATCTGCCTCTTGCACACCGCTTGAGACCTTACTGTCCCTTAATGTGGATACCTCACATCTAATAATTTACTCTTGTAGTTCATTTGTTAGCAGTACATTACCTTGTATTCCACTATTTCCTAAACTTGTCTTTCTCCTGTCTTCATCACAATGTTGCTGTATTTAGATACTACCAGTATGACTTGATGATTTTCTTTCAATTTTCTCATTTCTGTAGCTAAATATATTTTTAAGATGAAGTTTTTGTCACTGCCATCAATAAACACCAGTATCACTTTCCATAAATGGAAAGAAACTGCAAAATAAATATAATGAAAATGTTATTACAGTTCAAAATAAAAATTAACTGTATGTGTCAGTGAATGTAATTACTGTTTTAAATGCCTCCTTTAAAAAGTCCTCAGTGTATGGAATGGAACTATTTTTACAAGTTACTAAGTTTACAATGAAGAGAGGCACTGTGTAAATGAGGAAATATCATATTTGGGGTTTTTTGTTTTGTTTTGATTTTTTGGCTTTGCCTGCAGCATACAGAAGTTCCTAGGCCAAGGACTGAACTTGTGCCACAGCAATGACAACTCCAGATCCTTAACCCACTAAGCTACCAGGAAACTCATATTTGGTTTTGATATTAATTATCTCCTTGAATTTTAATTCATGTATATCTCTAGACCAACAAGTAATGAAAACACTAGCTATATTGTAATTAAATGTTTAATGACAATCTGTGGCCCTTTGATCAGTGGGAAGGATTTGCGGAGCAAAAAGCTTAATCATCATTCCTAGTGAACTCAGCCTTCACTCTGGCTCTAGGAGACAAAAACATAAGAAGCCTGTGAAATGAAAACAGCTCCAAAAGTGTAGGCTGGATGCATACATTATCCTCTACTGCTCCCAACATCCCCAGAAAAACCCTACTATCACCTCATTAAAGGAGTGGGAGAGTGAGATACTCAAGGAAACAAAGAAAAAGGGAAAGAAAACTACCAAAAACTGACAATAGATGGAAAGTTTTTAACTGACTTTACAGATCTGAAAAGATGAAGCCTTACATCACTATGGAACATGCCAAGAAATAATCTGATTTACACTGCCCTAAAAAATTCTCAGAAGGCTCAATAACTGGGGGATAGTAAATATTTTTGAAAGTATGGATGAAGGTGGGATTAAAATTTTAAAGAATGGTTAGAAGACTATTTAGGAAGCACTCAGAACCCCAAGTTACCCTCCTCATCAAACTGAGGTCACTGGACTCGAGGGAGCCAAGCACAGTTAAGGTCAGGAGACCTACCTGAAATCAGAAGCATTGATAAAAGTTTTCATCATGAATATGGAATCATCAACTTATTTCCCACCCAAGTTTCCAAACGCTAGCATCTATGATTATTCCATCCAAGCAGGAGATTGGAAAAATTTTCCCTGAAGAATCTAATTTTAACCAGCCCAACAGAGGAGGACTAAAGCTGCTGACACCTGAGTTTTTATTCCTAAACCCTAAAAAGGCTCCAAAGAAATCACTTTGACAGTGCCTATGCGTACATACAAAGGTTTCATCTGGCTTTTTACTTGCCCATTCTAATATCAGTAGATATTTTAGAAAAGTTTCTAATGTGAGAGAGATATCAAAGGAAAGAATCCAAAGAAAGCAATCAGTGCTGAGTACCACATAATAAGAAAAAGTGATGTGGTCCTTTTAAATTCTGTGGTTTTCATTTAATAATCAATAAACATTGGTTAAGCCTTTACTGTTGGGGTTTGTGACCAAATATGAGATGAACTGAATCAGACAGAAGAAGATCATGATGTGCACTATTTTCCTGAAAAAGTTTGACTGGAGGACATGACTTGAGGGTCTAGCCGAGGGGCCTTAATGATATACCATGCTAACCCTCACTCACAGACTCCACTCCCCCCACCCCGCCACCCCCCACCCCGGTCCAGACACCAGGAAGACCACATGGAGGAATTTTTTCATCTACAGGGAACGTACAAAACACTGATTGTCAGGATTGCTGCCTTAAACTGATCTGAGGCAGAAGCAAAGAAAGCAAATCTCTAGTACTTACAAGTTTTTCACTGAATAGTTCTACCCTGTAAGGAGGTGGGGAGTGAAGATGCCAATAGCTCTCACCCACTGACCTAGTAGCACTTTCTTCCTCCATGGACAGAAATGAGTAAAGGTGGGAGCAGAAGCCAGTGCTGCTCGAGGAGGTCCCTCCACACGGAAACATGAGGAAGGGAGAATAAGTGTTCCCCTCTAACACCTGCTATATTCTAGGTGCTTTTTCCTGTGAACTGAAATCAGACCCATTCTACTCCTTGGTGTCATTAATCAATTTACATTTATATCAACTCATCATTAACCTAATTACTTTTGGATAGTTTTTTTTTTTTTCAAAGTTTTGACCTATTAAGAAAATCTGATAATGATCATGAAAAACTTACCTACCAGTCTTTGATCTGAAAATTTAAGATCCTTTCTACATATACATCCAGATAAATAAAATGCTACTGTAGGATATGAATAAGGACAGAACCCTATCGATTCACAGAAACAATGACACATCGCATTATTTTTGGGTGTATGGTTATTTGATCAGTTATAAATCTACTCACCTAAACACAGTTCAGTTCAAATTTCTTATCATCAAGTTAAATTATCTTATCAAATTTTGCTCTGAATTTCATATATTTGATGTCCACCACAAATCCTTCAGTTCTTTATGTTGTTATCATGCTTTTAAAAAAAGGAAAGTCTAAAATAAGAAATGTTTGTTTAGAATGATTTGTACTAGGTGAAACCCTATCAAAATAGTAATGAGCACCACTTTTGTTCCCCTAGTCTAAAGCTAATAACCTTTTAAAAAACTTTTCTGATTTTATCACTGACAAGGTCATACTCATTTACCTGAAGTTTCTGGATTTTTTTTTATTTTCCTATAAAAAATAGAAAAAAATTTCCCATTTCGGTTTTCTAGCAAGCTTTTGTCAGAGGTTATCTGTTGAGGCTCTGCAGTCACGTCTGTAAGTTATTTTGGTTTCCTAGGATAAAATTCACCTAGCCTAGAGATTTGGATTCATTTAAAGAATCTCAGTACTTCCCTCCTGTCTTCTCACATTTACCTCTTCATCATTTTTAGCCTTTCTGGTTTGCAAGTCATTCTCCTTGAAGAACAAGACAAAAGCAAAATACTTGTGTAGTTTTGCTTTCTTTGTGTCACCTGTCAACTCAATCTCTTTCCTCAGTAATAGAATGATATAATATCTGTATAGAGTCTGAAAAATTCTTTCTGCTCAGCATTTGTCTAAAAAAGAAAAAATTCCTCCTAGAACAAGAGAAACAAGAGATAACAGATTTTTTTTTTTTTTTTTGGTATCTTGAATGTATGCATTGATTTGCTTCTTGCACATTGAATCTTTTATGGGAGAGGAATTAGGCACCCATTTGCTCAGTGTCAGATATTATACTGAATACAGATGGTAGGAGAGTAGAGACTCTATCACTCCTGCTTAAAAGACTTTATGTTTTGGTCACTAGATGTATGTTGGGGTCAGAATAGGAAGGCAGATCAGAAAAGTAAACCAAAAAAGAGACATAGAGATTCTGTATTCCAACTGGGTGCCAAAGGAAGGACACTTGGCCAAAGTCAGGACTTGTAGTGGGAAGGTTGGGCAGAAGAGTCAAGCAAAGCTTCCATCTGGAGTCAACCTTTGAGTTGAATCTTAAAATAATAGCCTTCTGGACAAGAGGAGGGTCCAAGTAGTTGGAGGAGACCATAAATGGTTAGAGAGGGCATGTCCATTTAAAAGTCTCCAAGTCCTGGCATCTGATGAAACGGAGGGGTGGTGAAGTATGTTCTTTCTCAGTGACTCCTTCTTTAAAAATACAATTTTCAGATAGCTAGTTTAGATTTTCTCAAGTGTTCTTTATTTCACTTTCATTCATGCCTGTCAAGAGCTTATATATAAGAAGTGATTTAAAACTTCGTGCTGGTCTTGTCTTGTTCACAGCAAATTTATAACTCCTTCTGAGAAGCAATGTCTTTCTTCAAAGGCTTTTTGCACAGTGAACATCTTCCATCCTGGGGTGCTCTCATTCAGGTGTTTTGTTATCTCTTATATATTTGTCCCACTGTTTATAGAATGGAGGGCTTTATATGAGAAAATACTGGAGTTATTGAAATCCTGGATTTTAAACAAAGAGCTAAGAAAAAGAAATAATGAAAAACAGCGTTCATAGTACAACCAACACAGTACCACCATGATTATTTATTCATAGTATTTCCTGTTGGTCTAAAAAGTGTCTTTTGGTTGTTCCTGATTATCATTCATAGAAAATGATCTTCTCAAACAGATTACAGAAATGTTCTTCTCTGTTTTCTTCATAAAATTTAGATGATGCTTCCCAATTAAAATGGCATTGGGCTAACAGCCTTCCCCAAATTCCTATTAAAGCACATAAGATGTTGAAGCATACAGGCGTACACGTGTGCACATGTGTACGGGCTCATACACACACACATATACCCCCCCATAAGAAGCCTCTTTATGCATTTCCCACTTTCTTTTTATAATCATACCATCGCTACCTCCCTTCAAAAATGTAACTCTTTACCGAAAAAAATAAAATAGCCCAAACTGGTATTGTTATTCTGACTAATGTGGTCAGCATACCACTTCACCTAGGTACTCTTTCACTTGCTTTCAGAGATAGCAAATCCTAGGTAACAACTCTCCAGGAAGAAGACAAGTCACAGTGTGTGACGTTGTGGATGGTAGCTGTGGAACCTGATATATGGGCCAATACAGGTCGTGAGTGTAAAATCATTTCATATTAATTTTTATGCGTACATTACAATGGCTTGAAGCCCTTTCTTAAATTGTTGTATGTCAAAACAATTCCTCCCTTAAGAACTACACCACCACGATTATTCTGACATTATTTCTTGAACCTCTAGAGAGAGTATCTGTAACATATTCACAAACATGTTCTGCCAAATGCCATCCCTAAAGGCATCTACTGTGTTCCTGTTTTTTGCTACAACTGTTTCCAGTTGAGGTCTTCCACCTTCAGGTGTACCTAGGGAAGCCTCACAGGTGGTCCTGTGGATGTGACAGTTGTAAGATGCCTATGTCTACATCCAAGGTCTAAGCAAATATCACCATGTTCTTAAACACTCCAGAGAATCACTAGATTCTATATGGAGGCGAGAGGAAATGCCCCTTTATTAATATCTCAGACATATTTAATTATTTTTATTTTTATTTTTATTTTTATTTTTTTGTCTTTTTGCCTTACCTAGGGCTGCACTCGCGGCATATGGAGGTTCCCAGGCTAGGGGTCTAACAGGAGCTGTAGCTGCCGGCCTTCGCCACAGCCACAGCAACACGGGATCTGAGCCACATCTGCAACCTACACAACAGCTCACAGCAATGCGGATCCTTCACCCACTGAGCAAGGCCAGGGATCGAACCCTCAACCTCATGATTCCTAGTCGGATTCATTAACCATTGAGCCACGATGGGAAATCTTCAGCCATATTTAATTAGTTGGTCTTCTAAGCAACTCTGGTTGTCACCTGACTATTATAAAATTGTTCAGCATCTATGCCATGCTCTGTTCTTTTTCTCATATGAGTAAATTTCAACCTGCCTTACACACAAGAAAACACTCATTCACTCCCCACCTCCTAAATTGCCCATTTCCGTAGGAACAAGCAAACAAACAAGGGTTTTTTTTTTTTTGTACAGCATAAACAAGGGTTTTTTTCTTGTACAGCATAAACTAAAACATGGTCTGTTTTAGTTTATGCTGTACAAAGAAGCATTTCTTCCCACCTCTATCCAACTTCAACCCCAAAATGCCAGAACCAAACATAATACCATCCACACACACTCCAAACAACAAAAACACTTCACATTATCAATTGTGAATTTTTAGGTTTCCTCAAGAATATTCTTGGGTATGTGATAGTGTTCTTCCTAATAGGGGGCACAACTGTAACTGCCCTCCCGAATGTTCTTCTTACTCTTCTTACAGTGTGATTTTGCTAATCCTCCCATTCAGAGGCAGGGGCTAGGTTCCCTCTTCTTGAATTGGGTAGTTTTATAACTTCAGCAGAAGTAACAATGTGTGGTTTTCAAAGATAGGCTGTAAAAGATCATACTATTTCCACTCAATTTTGTTTGCATGGTTGCTCCTATGACCCAGCCAGCATATTTGCATGGGAAGACCAAGCAGCCCATGGAAGGGCCCATGGAGAGAGGAACCAGCATCCTGGTCCACATCCTAACTAAGCTCTCAGCATCAATCAGACTGACAAGGTTGATTTACTCCAGGTTGATCAACTCCTGACACTGCAGTGCAAGAAGGAGCAGAGATAATCTGTAATTGCTGACTCTGTAATTGCTGAGTTCAAAATTGCAAATTTGTGTGCAAATTAAATGGCTGTAGTCGTTCAAGCCATAGCATTTGTGGGTGTGTGTTATGCAACAATACATAACTGAAACGCACGTGGGTACCTGGGAGTGGGGCACTCCTATAACAAAAGTCCTAAAATGTGTGGCATTGCCTTTGGGATCAGACAGCAAGTATAAGCTACAAACGTCTCAAGGACAGTGAAGCTCACAGGGCTTCGAAGAGAGTGTTAGCAGAAACCTAGAGAGGCTAGAGGGGGCTACAAATGAGATCTGAAAGATCAGTGAGGAAAATGTTAGTGGATACTGGAGGGAAGAGAACCTGTCTTTGGTAGTAGCAGAAAGCTTGACAAAGCTGCTGCCTGAGTTAATGTGGAAAATACGAAATGTCTAAAGACCTTGATGAGCTAGTGAGGAAGATATCCAGAAAAACTGTTGAAGTTACCGCCTGGCTTCTTCTAGCCGCCTAGACTAAAATGAGAGAGGTCATAGATGAGCTAGGAAAAGAACTGATCTGTTTACAAGCAAAATTTGAGGCAACATGACCCAGGATGTATGGGATTCCCCTAATAAAACTAGTTCTTATTCCACTTTCTCCTGAGGGCAACCCATTTTCAAACTAAGAAACTGATCCTGGTTAAAGATCAAATCAAGATGGTCTGTAAGCTCTTTATTTAGACCTCAGAAAAATGTAAGCGAAGCCTCAGTTTTGCCCTTTACCTCCATACTGAGATTGCTCTGCAGCTGTTGTTCTCCCATTCAAGGCATTCAAGTGCTATCACATATCTGAATGCAGCTGCCCTTCTTAAATTCATACCTTGTGTTCTGCTCGGGGAAAATCCTATGTCATCACAGGTCTTTCAATGAAATATGCGTCAAGTCTTATGGAAGCTCAATAGATGCTTTTGAACAGTAATGGAGATGACTTAGCTTGTGGTCATCTTGAACTGTTCTTGCCATTTTCTGTTCAATTTGTAGATTTGGGAGCTATTTTTTTAAATATTAGGATTATTTGTTATGTAGGAAGTAGATGAAAAAGGTATTGACTTTATATTTAGGTTATTTAGGTACTTTCTGATAATTTTCCTAAAAAAGAAATTCTCATAGGAGTGGATGATACTAATGATGATAAAAATACATAAACTTTATCAAGCTATTACAGCATTATTTAACTTTTCGATATTAAGGAAATAAGTAAATTGTATTTTAACCTCTTGCTTGACTATTTTGAAATTTTTTGAAGTGCAGAGACATAACAATTTAAAAAACACTTGTTTGTAAAGTGTGTGAAAAAGGCATCATGATATTATTTTCACACGTGACTATAGCTATGAGAAAATACATATATTAAAAAAATTAAAAAGAGTCAAACCAAAAGACAAATACCATGCATGGCTAAAATAGTGTAAAGACATTCAAGCAATTCCCCAAAATGATGCGACCATAGGTGGTTTTGTTATTCTTTCTTCTATTTCTTAGCAACTTTAAAATTTCTAAAGTATTTATTATTATATTCATAATAGAAAAACAAAGTATGCCAGTTTTTATATAAACCGAATGATTTGATGAAACCTCAGCACAAAGCAAAACTGTGGCATTCTGGCTGTTACTTGTCATTTTAGGATTTCAGGGCAAATAAAATATAGTGTATTTATTTCATTTTCTTGAAAGGATTTTTAAAAATATGCCTAACTAAAACTGGTTTCTTCCTTTTGTTTTCCTACTATTCTGTGGACAAAATGTTGACATTTTCCTACTAAATACATCTTATTCATCTTTCTACATAGTACTTAATTTCACATGCCACAAAATGGCCCTTCCATAAATATTGCTCCCTAAATATATGGGTCCCTTCTGATGACTCCTCAGCTTTCTCATAGTACCTTCCTGTGTCCTGTAGTACTTGGGAAGATAGACCTGTGATGGTTTTGACTGCCTTCCCTGTGTAGATAAATCCCCAGTTTTTGCCCTCATCCCTCTTGCCTCTGCCAATCTTACAGTTTCTCAGTGTTTTGTTAATATCTTCACAGGGCCTGATTATACATTGAAGACTTCATTATTTCTCAAACCTTCATGCTTATTTTTCCATCCTTATAATATGCAAAAAATTTCCTCTTTTTCATATTTGCTATTCAGTCATAATCAAACTACTCCGAAATTATTTATCTGCTTCTTCCAACTTATCACTAAGTTTTCTTCATTTCCCTCCTTTCCTGCTGTCCTGGGAGTCAAAATGAGAAAAAGTCTCATCTGGACTAAATGAACAACTCAAGTACTCACCTCTTGCATAGAGTAGGCATTCAGTCAAACCTTAATTCATTTCACCCTTCTCTTCCTAATCCATTGCTCTTGTTATGCCAAACAAGCACACACTTCTTTCCTTTCATCCTCTTCATTGTGATCGAACTAAATCCCCATGGTCACAACATCTTTTTCACCGATCCCTTTGCCACCATAACTCTTCATCATAAATCCCCACTGACACCGATTTTTTTCTGTCACTAATGCCGATGATTGATCTGAAGCTGTAAATTCCGCAGCAGCCAACCCTATCGACTCACCTGATACTTCATGAGCAGGCAAGCAAACTTATTTTCAGTCAAACAAACAGAAAACTATTTCAAAATGTAGGGAAGAAAGTAATCTGGGAAAATGAGTGATCTGGAGTTGCCCATGGGAAAAACTAACATTAAAAAAAAATCATTCAATTTATCCTTTGACAATTTTGTTTTGATTCTGTGTGTTTGTGTGTACCTGTGTTTGCTTTGTTTTTCCTGTTTAGGGGGAAAGGGAGCATATAGCCATAGTAAGGAAAATAGACCCATTTGAGCAAATCTGAAAATGTTAGTTTGCATGCCTGTTTCAGATGAGCATAATGTGTGACACCCTGCTTATAAACAAAAGTGATAGTTAGGTAAATGAAGTACTCAATGGTATACCATACTTGAGTATGTATAGTACTTGAGAATGTATAGAATAGAAAACTACACAAAATAGAATATACTGAGTAATCTAATAAGTTTGTAAATAAGTATGGAACATGTTAAAACTTGCTCCAAAAATCAGGGTCAGTAAAATAAAAACAAAAAGTATAACCTTTTTATATTAGGTTATCAAAATTTTTAAATTGTATTACAAATGTAGGCAAGGAGGCCTTGAAATTATCACTCTTCTGTTTTTTTTTTTTTTTTTTTGGTGGCATTATCGATCGGTACAAGGTTTTGGAAAGCATTTTGGCAATATCTACCAAGAGTAATAAAATATTTGCAGCCTTTGAGCCAATAACTGCATTTATGGAAATTATTTTGGAAAGGAATCCAAAATAGAAAAAAAAATGTATTTTATATCAGTACAATATATATAATCACTAATATGACTATCCTTAATCACTCAATGGAAATTATGCTACAACTAAAAATTAGTGTTACAAATACCATGCTATGGAAAATATGGACATATGGAAACTGACCCGATTTATTTTGGTACTTTTACTACATTTCTTCTTGTAAAAAAGAAACCTCAGAACACACTCCAAAAGCCACAGGACACACAAAAATATAGCAATTAAAATTGTACTATCCAGATATAAATGCTATTTGTATTATTTTGCATTTTGTTCCAGGGAAGGATGGATAGTTTGTATCATAGTTACATAAATATGCAGATAACATGAACAGATATCACATAAATATATGACATAGGTATAATTATCAGGCTTATAATTTGTTGTTTATTAGGTAATACTGATACTAAGTGAGAAGCAAAACCAAATTGAAGATAAGAGAGTGATAAAAAATAGGGGAAAAATGAAGGAAATACTGAAACATATTAACATTGGATTGGAGCAGCGGAGTGTGGTTACTCGTTTTTCAGCTGTGCAGAATTATGTTCTTTTACTTTTGTTTTTGAGGATTTAATGATTATTTGTGATTTGACTACCCTTCCTCCTTGGAAGAACATCCCAGAATAAGTGGGAGGTCTCCTACAACAGATGCTGAGAAGGGGTACTTGGTACCTTCCCCAACTGCCTGACATCTAATTTTTTAGAAGTATGACATAGGCTGAGTCCATTAGACATTCTCATCCATGACTCATACTTGGGGAGTGAGTAATGCTGCGGTGACAGTGGGGTGATTTTAAGTGACAAGAGAAAAGAGCAATATTGGTGTTCCCGTCGTGGTGCAGCAGTTAACGAATCCAACTAGGAACCATGAGGTTGCAGGTTCGATCCCTGGCCTTGCTCAGTGGGTTAGGGATCCTACATTTCCATGAGCTCTGGTGTAGGTCGCAGATGCAGCTCGGGTCTGGCGTTACTCTGGCTGTGGCGAAGGCCGGCCTCTGTAGCTCCGATTCTACTCCTAGCCTGCAAACCTCCATATGCCGCGGGTGCGGCCCTAAAAATAAAAATCAAAAAAACAAAAAAAAAAAGAAAGAAAAGAGCGATATGGTCATGTGTCCAAGGGTAATAATACCAGTAGCTACAAATTATTCAAACTCTTCTTGTGGGGAATTTTGACTGTGCCATACATACCTCGGGGTCTGTGGATGAGCTCCCAAGAGCTATGAACCCAGCAAAATGATAGGCCAAATATAATCTATGCCTATATGCACTTTTCTTTTAGAAGAATCCCTAGATTTCCTCGAACAGGCAAAGAAGTCCATGACCCCGGATGGGCCAAGAGCTTTTGAGTAGGTCAGCATTACTGAGGTGTCCTATTCATTTCCGAGTTCCATCTGTTCCTTCGAAGACATCTCCATCAGACATTTATGCTTGAAGGGCTAAGGTTTTAATGAATTATCATTGACCTATTGTTTTAGTCAACTAATGAGTCAAATGGATTAATTCATTTGTTCAATTACTTAAAAAAATGTGTTGCCACCTTCTACCCGCAGGCCTTATTTGGTAGAGGGGATAAATGCAGAGGCCTCTTCAAGGGCATTCCAGGTCAAGGATGCAGAGATGCATGCAGTCATTTCAGTCTTTTTGTCCTAGCAAAATGGCGAGCTAGGTGGCCTGAAAATTTCCCACTGCAAAACATCTAAACACTGGAGTTAAAATATATTTAACATCCTCCTGTGAGGAATAACCTCACAAGACAGCACTAGAAATCCTCTGAGGGCTAGACATTCAGGTCCAGGATGTGAGAGCCCTGCAGTCACCAGCAAACTATAGTCCTGGGTGGCCCCAAGTATTGGCTTTAAAGGGCCTTTGCAGAAGAAAGACTTCCATGGTCAATGGAAATTCAATATTGGGTTAACTGCGCTTTCCTGCAGTTAGAAATTTTGGGTTCCTAGTGCTGCAGAAGTCTCCTTTTGACTGACATATGTGGAGTTAAACATGCCATTCAAACTCTTTATATATCAGTCTCCCACTAATAAAAGTTTAATAACTTATACTTTTAATTTATTACCTTTTCAGGTATATAAAAATGTTGTGTTACATCACTATATATATGTGTGGACAGAATTTGCATCAGAGGACCCAGTGGCCTCCAGATGGGCTACCTTTGTATCAGGTCCTCACCCCAGGTCTGAACAACGGAGCATCATCCTTTTCATACTTAAAGGATCACCTGAGCCACTTTCCCCAGCAGGATCTACAGGTAGGAATGCCTTGGGAGAAAGTGTGGGAAGGAATTCTGAGGCTTTGTCTGTCCATCTAAGATGAAGAAAAGGATAATTTCTAAAAAAAAAAAATATATATATATAAATATGTATATATATATATATATATATTTTCCTCCATTCGTAAACAGATATACAAGGAAAAATTATGCCTTTTTATCCAAAAGAGTAACTTAAGCTTAATACATTTGTAAATTACAGCTTTCAAAGTCTAGAAAAACAGTAGAAAGAAAATACTTTTTTATGCAATAGAGGATGCATTACCTGGTTTCATGTGTATTTTAATATGTTATATTAAAAATATGACTTAGAAAATTAACCCCAGTAGGTTGAGAAATATGTGATGTATAGTCACTCATCTACATGAAAGCATATAAGCAAAAGATAAAATATGTGACAATAGACTGAGTGGTAAGACTACCTAAGATTTGTAAGTATTTTCTTTTGGGAAAGAGATTAAGGGAAATGGCAAGAGTCTATATAATATATTAACTTGATTTAAGGCTAATAATTAGAAAGGGTGGCTGAATCATATATTGCATTTATAAATATCACAAAATGTGGGTGGTTTGCAAGCCCTAGCTATGACTGAAAATATGTTTATGAATATAGAGAGGTTACAGCTTTGAGTAGGCAATATCAAAATAAGATTAGGCTTTGAAAAATGTAAAGTAATGCATCTTGGATGAAAATTCACAGATAATCAGGGAAATGGAGCTACTATACTTGGAAAATAGTAATGCTGAATGAAACCCGGGAGTGATAGTTACAGAAAATTAGTATGAGATTGCAGAGGATGATACAGTGGTTTATAAAAACTGTTTGGGCAGCACATGCAGAGATAACACATCCTGAGTCAGACAAGTGTGTCCATTTACGAAAACCTGAGTAGCAGAAGGATGTCATCGTACTGGAGAGAATTCAGAGAGAGCTACAAATATGATTGAAGGGCTGGAAGGGCTGATGTGAGGAAAGATTAAAAAGAACTAAATATGTATGGCTTATCCAAATATAGACTGTATCACCACAAAATGAAGAGTGCTCACGCTGGGGAAAGGGAGAAAACTTTTCTGGGGAGTTTAAGCAAAGGTTATGGGGAACATTCTGAGGAAAACTAAAAACGGAAATGTTAAGGTGAAATAAAGGCTCCCTAGGGGGTTTAGTAGGAAAAATAAGTGTATCGTTTTGTTTCCCTAGACCCATTTTGCAAAGTGAAAAAAAAAAAAAAACACTACAATTTAATCTCCCTATTTTTTAGTTTCTACACCTTTAAAATTAAAAGTAATGATTCTTCTTTGTCAAACTTAATAAGAATTTTGACTGGCAGGATCAATCCTAGCCATGCTCATTAAAATATTACTTTACAAATTATTTCACACAGTGCTTAGCATCTAGTACAGCAAGGATACATGTTTTTTCAATAACTGAATACAGTATACATAATTTCTGAACTTAGTACTTATTGCTTTGATTATTGCTTATTAAAATGCATTAAGGATTAAACATAGGTGTACTATATGAAAACTTGAATTTATTGTGGTTTCTGACGTTAAAGAGCTTATAGTCGCTTGGGTAAGTAAACATGTATTTGCATACACAGGCAAAATATGTTAATAACTGTAATAGAGGTTCAAAGAGAGCAATTGAGATTCTGAAGCATCAAAAGGAGAGAGTTTCTAGGATGAGAAAGAGGAGGTGGCGTTAGCAGGAATTCAACAGAAGGTGTTGGAGGGGGATTCAAGGATTGAAGAGCCTGTGCATGAAACCTGAGGCAATACACAAAACTCACAGCAAAAACGATGCATGTCTTGGCGTGGTTGAAACAAGAAACACAGAAAGGTATGACAAAACACACATCCAGACAGGAGTGCTGTCACTTGTGGGAGAAGGACCAGGGCTGGGACTCTAATGGGAGTGAAGACCGTATGGAGATCGATGGTTTTCAGTTTTTAGGCTTTCATCAAATAAAATCCTTAACAGAAGCCTAATCTATGGAACAGAAAATGCTTCTGTATGAAGTGGGTTAGAAGCCTAGATGCCTGCCCTCCCACACTGCTTCCATACCCCCGCCACTCCCAGAAGACCCTGAGGCCTCTCAAAAGACCCCTAGAAACCGTGGTGCAGCTTGAAAAACAAAAATACTAGCGAAAAGGAATGAATGGGTATTTTTGAACAAATCAATGAAATGACCAATACAGACTTTGAAACCATTAACTGGGAGAAATGGGAAGGTTAGGTTGAAGGAGGGGTAGGGGCTGTATGAATTTGAATCAAGGAGGTAATGAAGGAATAGAAAAGATGTGGCTTTGATATTATAAAGTCAGACAGAAGCTCTTCTTGATTAAAAAAGACTAGTTGTAAGAAGTAGAATAGGTACTAACTCAGATTTTTCAGAATGGATGAGTGGGACCTTATAATGCCACTGACTGAAAGAGAGAATGTATTTTTATTTAATACATGATTTTGGCTTAAAATGTAAATCTACTGTAATCCCTTAGCACCTCTGTTGTATACCAACCCAACATGCAATAATAAAGTGCACTGGTTTAAAAGTTTAGCTTGATACAATTTATTTTTGTTGGTCTTGAATTAAAAAATCCTGTCACCTGCACCCAAGGGGGCAGATGAGGATATCATGAATGGAATGGCAATTTTACAAATATATTCATTCATTCCTTTGTTTGTTATGTATCATTCACTCATCTTTTGAAATATATTGAGTACTATGGTGGGTACTGGGGTAATTGAAGTTTTAATTATTTACTTATATTTTGGATAGATTATGAACCTTTGAACTCCTCTAGCAAATAATCTTTAAGAACAATCCTTTCAGAGTAATTTTTTTTTGCGTAAATATTCTTTTTTGAACTTTCCTTTTTTATATATTTTTGTGTATGTAAAATAGTGTCCTGTATTCCTATAAGTATCAATATTCTCTTCCTAAAACAGGCATTTGGGCTGTGTGTTATTGAATGTACATATTTTGGGAAATATTCCAATTAATAGCTGAAATTCTAGTTTATATTTGTTTTCATGCGTCTCTAGATTTTTTAATTTCAGTCATCTTTATCAAGCCACAAGGGCCAGGCTGACTGATTCTATTCTGTATCTGACAAGAAATACTCAAATTTATTTTGAGCTAGTCCAAAATCTGTAATTACTTATGGGGAGTCTATATCCTAAATAATAATAATTAATGTGACCAGGGTGTTTATTTTACCTAAAAATCTCAGCACCATGATGTTGTCATTTCTTATTTTGTATGGCTAGAATAACTAGCAACAACACTGAAGGCTAAAACAGGTTTTAAAAAGAAATGACTGCTATCAACATATTATGGACTATCTAATTAGAGAGGAATTAAATATAAGAAAGTCAGAATTAGATATATAAACTCTAATATATGTAAATACAGAGCTTTATCTTTTACATCTTATTCAATCCTCAAAACCTATACAGCAAGTAAAATCACCCATTTTATAACTGAGGAAATTGGAATTAAGAAGGCTTAATTTGCCCAAGGGCACACAGCTAGTAATTAATAGGGCAAGGTTTATAAATGTTCAAGTCCTAATACCTTTCACTTAAAAAGGCTCCCTACCAATAAATAGTAAAGAATTCATTAGTAAACATTTAATATCATTGTCATTGGAGGAAGGGATAGGATTTGATGTTTTATTACCAAAGTATCACAATTATCTTTCCTGTCATATCTCTGAAATTGTCATTTACTATGATAATAGTACAGTGATACATTAATTTGATGTTTTCATGCACATTTTTCAAAGAGTTAGCTCCTTTTAGGAGAAAATCTTTTAATTTGAATGTCCTGTAGACGAGCATTTGCCAGAAACATTGATCATCTTTGTCATTGTGTCTTAAAATTACTGTGCAAACTAATCAATACCATCATCTCAAAATTATTATATAAACTAATAATTTGAGAATACACATATTCAAAGAATGTCAAATTCATTATAGGTAATTATAAGATTGGTCTGTGAACTATTGAGAAGTATTTACACAGAAATACACATCAAACTAGATCAAGAGTGGGATAAAAGGGTCTTAGAGCAGGTAATTGGAAGACTGGTACATTGACATTAACTGCCTGGAAAGTAGTTAAATATTATTGTTTTTCCAAAGATGATTTGCCAAGTAATTAGACCAGATAAAACAACAAAATACAGATAGTCCCCAACTTACAGTAATTCAACTTATGATTTTCTACTTTATAATGGTGCGAAAGTGGTATCTTTTCAGTAAAACCAATACATAAAATTTTAAATTTTGATCTTTTTCCATGCTAGTGATATGTAGAACAAGTTCCCGATAAGCCACATGATCACAAAGGTAAACAACTGATATACTGACAACCATTCTGTGCCCTTGCAACCAGTCTGTTTTTCACTTAGGTAGAGTATTCAATAAATTACATGAGATGGCCAAGATTGTATTATAAAATAGGCCACATGTTAGATGATTTTGCCTGTAGGCTGATAGAAGCGTTCTGAATATGTTTAAGGTAAGCCAGGCTAAGCTGTGGTGTTCAGTTAAGTTAGGTGAATTAAACGCGTTTTGAACTGACAGTATTTTTTAACTTACAATGAGTTTATTGAGACATAACCCCATCATAAGAGGAAAATCTGTAGACCTTTCTCTTTGTTGAAATTCCCAGGAGTGCTTAGGTTCTGGCTGATGGGTCAAGATCCTGGCTCTGTGACTTCTTACCAGCATGTTCTTGGGAAGTTATTTAGCCTCTCTCTGTCAGTTTCTGAGATAACATTATTGCCTAATTCCTAGAGTTCTTTAGGTATTAAACTAAATGAGTTAATCCAGATGAGTATGCAGCCTGCATAGGTGGAAATGGAGGAAATCAAGCATAGCTAAAGGGGAGAGAGTGATGAGTAAGATGACACAGAAGCAGCTGGGCAGGAGCCAGGCCAGGCCGTGTGCTCTAGAGGCCATGATGAGAGTCCTAAAGTCGCTGAGAAAACATTGAATCGTTTCAGGCAAGGACATAACAGGATCAAATCTATAATAGAGGACGAATGTTGAAGTGAAGCAAAGAGGTAATGAGGAGGTTTATTAAGGGACTGTTTTTTCACCCTGGAACATACTGGGATGAAGTGGATTCTGGGTCAAGTTCTGGTAGAGAAGTTCTGTTCCACAACTCCCAAAAATAGCAAGACTCATCATTGTGTAGTTAAGGAAAAGAGAATAATTAAGAGAAAGGATAGTAATGTAGATAAAGAAAAGTTAGAGCGAGAGACTAATAGGAGAGAGTTATCATATCTAGAAACATATGTATAGTCTGTGTGGTATTTTATAAAAACGACGCCACATAATGCATCAATGAGTACGGAAAGAAAGAACAAATTTAAAGAATGGAAAAATATAGCTTATAAACACATGCATACAAAAATAATATGCATACAAAAATAATAATAGCCTCTTTACTTATGTTTTATCATACTGAATCTAGTGTATGCACAGCCATGGATTAAAATATGTAATTAATAAAAGTTTGAAGTAAATATAATTTGTTTCGTATTTTAAGTAGATATCAATATATACGTAGCTATATAATGTGACAGATAAACAGGAAAGTGCATGTTAAGGATATCTGAAATGAACTGCATCGGGATAACGTTGCTCTAAAAAATACATATTTGGGTTTTCAGAGGGAGAAAATGTTTCTGGACAGCTAGATGTCAGCCAAATCCACGAAGAGCCAAGCGCAGCTCCAGCCTGTCATCTGGAGTGCACTAGCTTAGCTGGAAGTTGCCTTTAAATGTGGTTCTGAATCCTCTCCAACATTTTGCACTGTGCTGGGGCTAATGTTCATTAGGTTGGATTGTCACTTTTTTTTTCCAAAAGAAGGAAATATATTTCAATATAAAAATGTTCTTGAGTACATTGTTTAATAAATACAAATAATTCTAAATTTTCTAAAGTTCGAGTTGGTTATGACTCCAGGTAATATATTTTAAAATATCATGTTCTGTAATTATCTGAGTTATCCTGGAAAGAGCTTTTCTCCCTTCCTTCCTCTCTCTCTCCCTCCCTTCCTTCCTCCCTCCCTCTTTCCCTTCCTCCTTCCTCCCTCTCTTTTTCTCTCTCCTGCCTTCTTTTCCTTCCTTCCTTCCCTCTTTCTTTCTCCCTCTCTTTCTTTTTCTTTCTTGCTTGCTTGCTTTCTTGCCTTCTCTCTTTCTTTTTCTTCCTCCTTTACTTCCTTTTTCCTTCTTTCTTTCTCTCTCTTCCTCTCTCCCTTCCTGCCTTCATTCCTACTTCCCTGCCTCCCTTCTTTCTCTTTGTCTTTCTTTAGCTAAACTAACAAGCGGTTGATGGTTGCTTCCTATTCATAGACCACAGTCCAACAGAATCTGCATTGATAAATAAAAGCTTGTTTATGTTTGAGGGATTTTTTTTTTTTTTTTGGTTTACATGTTCACAGCCGTTCATAGTCACCACATTGTTCCGTTTTATGTCACCAATTTAGAGAACAGAGGAGACCAGCCTTAAGCCACTGTATTTGCCTAATACTACAATCTAGGCCCTCAGTCTCAACTAGTTATTATGTTAAGGAAACTGATCAAAGGTGGTAACGCCACAGAACATTTTAGAAATTGTGTATTTCCTTAACTGAAGCATCTAATATTTCTGCAGAAGACGTATCATACTTGCATGGTACTTCATAAATCATAACAGCCATAGAGTTTTTATATTATTTGTCTCATTCATTTATTTAATATTAACTCACAAAGCTGTTGCATGATATCTCTATATACAATCAAAGATGTCCCTGAATTTAAAGAATTTATAGTCTTGTCACTTACTCCTTCCATAAACTATAAAAGGTGCCTCTTATTATTTCAACCTGAGGCTTAAACAGGTTTAGTAATTTAAATTAACAGTGTGGGGATGCTATGTAAATATTCTAAATCCATAATCGGAATTGCTGAGGTGGCCTCCAATCATCAAGCAACCATTCCTTGTAAGCCCCACAATGTACTGACAATAGCTTGGTTTCTGGAGTTAGTCAAATCCAAGTTAGGATTCCCAGCTCTGTCTTTTAATATCTGTATGAATGTGAGCAAATTACGCACCTTCTCTATGTCCCCATTTATGATAGGGACTGGTCAGTCCCACCTTCCAAGCTTTTGAGGAAAATTAAATAAGAAGTTGAAGGTGAAACACAAAGGGCTGAGACTAGTGTGAGGTGATTGAGGTACTCACTGTGGGTACAAATTTTAAGGAGCGAAAGGCACCAATAAGTAAATACTATTTTAATTTAGTATCTTAAAAAATAAAGTGGGAAATTATAATTCATAGGTCAACAACCTGTTTTTGTAAAAAAAAAAAAAAAGTTTTACCAGAAACATCTTTGTATTAGGCAGAATCCAAAATAGCTGCCCAAAGATGTCCCTCCCTGATCCACAGAATCTGTAAACATGATGAGCTATCATTCTCATGATTATGTTATGGTATATTGTGTTATGGTGTTGTGTTATATTATGCTGTGTTATGTCACATTACGTTACATCATGTTACATTATGTTATATGTCATAGTTTACCTTAAGATAGGAAGATTACCTGGGTGGGCTTGATCTAATTACATCAGCCTTTAAAAGCAGAAAGCTTTCTCTGGCTGATGGTGATAAAGAGAGGTAGAAGTCAGGGAGATTCTAGGCATGGGAAGGATTCAGTTTGCCACCATTGCATTTGGATGAGGGAACTGAGGAGTAACTACAAGGAATGAGTCTAACCTACAGGTGCAAGCAACAAGGAAATGGAGACCTCAATTTTAAGACGACAAAGAAATGAGTTCTTCTATTAACACAAAGGAGCAGGGAAGAGGACCATGAGCTGCAATTTGATTTCAGCCCATAAGATTCTAAGTAGATCCAGCCATGCCATCACAGTCTTCTGACCCTCAGCAACTGAGATAATAAACGGCTATTGTTTTGAGCCATTGCATTGATCTTTATATTAACAATAGAACCAATACAATCATGAATATGTTCAATGCATTTCTATTTTAAAATATGTTGTATTAAATCATCACTTACCTTGATTATTAAGGTTTTTTTTTTTTTTTAGTACTCTCTTAATTTTGTACTTGAGTAGTATGTTTCATTTATCTCACCTTAGTCCTGATCTTGCAATGTTTGGCTTAAAGTAGGGTATACATTACGTGTTTTTGTCTTTACTCTTACTAGTTCACAGCATCCTCTAAGCTAGTCTTACTGGTCCCCAGCCCAGCACACTGGGTTAAAGGATCCAGTTTTGCCACAGCTGTGGTATAGATCACAACTGTGGCTTGGATTTGATCCCTGGCTCGTATCTGATCCCTGGCCCTGGAACTCCGTATGACGCAGGGTGGCAAAAAATGGGAAAAGAAAATGAAGGAAGGGAAGGACAGAGGAAGGAAGGAAAGAAAGAAAAAGAAAGAAAGGAAGAAAAAAGAAAGAAAAAATCAAATGGACTTTGTTTCTGGGGAGTTCCCTTGTGGTCTAGTGGTTAGAATCCAACACTTTCACCACTGTGACCTGAGTTCAGTCCCTGGTGTGGGAACTGAGATCCCACATCAAGCCACTGCATGCAGCATCCAAAAAAAATTTTTTTTTCACTTCTCCATCTGCCTTTCCCACCAATAGCCAACTTCCATGCCTCCTTACCTACATCAGAGCCACCTAGCCCAAGGACTAGCCAAGCAACTGGCTATTAAAGTGGTATCTTAAGGATGTCATCAGATATCATGCTGTAGAATTATCTTCTTTAAAAGGCCCTTGCCTCTCAAACAATTCAAAAATATTTTCTTCCTACATACTTGGTCATTTTTCATCATTTGAAATGGCACTTTGGTTTCATATTAATACTAAAATTTACCCCACAGATTTCACCTTTCTCTAACTTTCTTTTAAAATACTTTTGCTAAACTTAGGGGATTTTGAACATGTGAGTTTGAGAAACATGAGTTTAGATGTGGGAAGATAAGAATGAAAGGGGAAATGTCTAATGAATTTTTCTTTGATCTAGTATACACTGAATTGTATACTAGTGTCTGAATTGTTAGATTTACTCTCGCTCAAGAGTTCCTACTCTATTACAAAAGGAAGAGAAGGAAAGCAGCTAAAAGAATCATTCATAACCACCAATATTAATGACTGTTTTCACTATAATTGAATCATAGATATTTTATGGCTATAGAAAGTGGTCATTTTTACTGTGCATGTTGATTCATAGTTGCATAACTAATCATGACAACTTTATTAATTGCTTATTATCAAGGGTTTTCTCTTTTATTAGAGAACAAGTGACTTCCTTCCCTTACACTAGTGTGTGTATATATCTCTGTGTGATAGAGATTAATGCATAAAGCTTTGCAGGAAACTGCCTCATTGATTTTGTTGCCTTTATATTTGTCTTCCTTAGATGACTTCCACTAACATAGATGGAGGATGTGTAGCTCAGTTCAGTGGGACACCCAGGATCCTGTCTGTGGTGGTTCTGGCTTAAATTCAAGCCCCTGAGTAAGTAAGAGGTTAAAGGGTTTTTTTTTTTTTTTTTTTAGAGAAATAAATGCATTGTGCCATTGGTTATTTTTAAATTCCCCAATGTAGTGCTTCTTTGATGCCGGTACTTTTATGAAGTATGAGTTTTTGCTTGTGTTTTGTATATCAATTAGAAAATGCATTGCCAACACTGTTGTAATGATGCATCCTGGAATTTAATTCAGTGTTATAATAAGTTATACATAAGTTCTATCTCTGTAATCCATGTGGTTAAATATCCCTATGCCTTATTTTCAAATTCTTCCAATCTCATGTTAGCTAATCCATTGCTCTACTGTATAATTCAGAAATGTTTTTAAAACCCCGTGTTGCTTTCTCCCCATTTTTGAGACTGAAATTTATTTCTGAGATTTTTTATGTAGAAAATTCTACTCTTAAACATAAGTTAATCTAGCAGCATCAGAGCAAATAATGAATAAATGAAACCCACCCCAGTTCATGATACCTCCTTTTAGAGAAAACTCCCGCAAAAAGTCTTTACTGAAGAAAAGTATCTAATCAGTACCTTAGAGTCTTCTGTGCTATGATAGTGCATTGAATACAAGAAAGCTGATGGGGTAGTTTTAAAAAATGTCCTGACAGAGTCAAGGTGATGGCCATTTTTAGCTGCCCTGCTATCCATCACCTCTTTCAGCCAAGCATACTCCATCATATGCAACAGCCTCATGAATTTATGCATCAAGCTGTGCAGCCAGTCGTGCCGAGGGCGCTGGTGACAAGTGAAATTGCTGTGCGCCTCATTTAGCTGTTTATTGCGCCTGAGTACGTGTTGCAGCTGTCATCCCACGATGGGATGATAGTGCTCGTTAATAGACAAGACAGGCAAATAATGATGGAGGCCACAGCAAGAGATGCTCATCTGCCAATGGGCTCTAAGCAATATCACAAACATCCACAAAGTTTTCCATCAAAAGCAGCTCTGTAAGGAAATAGAGAGGGCAGGGCTGTTCTTCATGGAACTAACAATGGAAATTAAACTTTTGAAAAAAGTGTAGCCCAGTAGATTGTGTAACTTAGGGCTGGCATTTGGGGCTCCACACTCTGCTTCCCTTTTAAAAGAATCACAGGAAAATGGCCACAGGCCCCAAGAAGCATTGCTACCAATATTCACGTTGACTGTTTCCTCCTACATACCATGGAATTAGCCTTAACCCACTGAACAGTCGGCTTTATTCTGCTGTCATCCATGGCCCCACGAATTTGCAAATGTTATTTTTCAACTATTTGAAGACTTGTTTCATACATTTAGGACTTGGGATTGCTATCTTTCAATTCTTTTCAGTAATTCAGTGGAAAGTAACTTGGAATAGAAATATTCTATCTTTAGATTTGAATGGAATTTTCTTTTGTATAAAATTGAATTATACTCAAGCATTCATATCTTGGCATATAGGAAAGAGGCTCTTAATAAAATCTCCCCCAGATGAAAGTCTGTTAAACAACTGATTTTCATTTCCTTCCTTTCCTGAATGTGTGGTGCTTAATCTTATGAGTATTTTACAGTTGGTGATTAACAAGTGCCTAAGGTATGGGTTTAAATGTGAATCTTTATGATTTTCCCAACAGGTTATTCATTTTATAAGAATTTAGAGCTCAAAGAGTTAATTAACATGTTTGGTGTAATGAGATGAAACAAATTCTGGCCATCCTTTGCAGGCTTTAATATATAGTAGTAATACCCAAGAGAGCTTGAATTCTATCCTTGCTAACTGGATATTATTTTGAGTCTCAAATATAGAAACAAATATCAAAGTCCAAATTGTGAACTCAGGACAGAAGTAATTATAGAAATTTATGATTTAAGAGAAGATCTGGGAAAACCCATAAGCATAAAAAAATTGGAAATCATATATGGGCATAGTCATTAAACACACATACATTGTTTGGGAAATGGGCTTCTTAGCTATGATAACCTGTGGCCATGGTCTTTTTAGTGGTATCTGTCTTACTAGAGGGAAGGACTGCCAAGTTTAACAAAGGTATTATTATTACTCAGTGTGTCAAGAATCATAGAAAGTACTAACCAGACCTACAGAGAGAACATACTACTGGGATCTCACAGTTATAATGATGGGGGAAAAAAAATGTTGACCTTTAGTGTGACCTCCTCACTTTAAGGATGAAGAAACCAAACCCCAGAGAGGCCAAGTGACCTCACAAGGTCTGCAGTGAATTGCCTGCAGCATCTGCAATGAATCCAGGTCTCTGGTACCTAACATCCTCCAGAGCTGCCTCGTCCGTGACATTTTTCACACTCATGCTGTGACTAGCAGTGTGGATTATTTATTTAGTTAGTTTTACTAGTCTTTACCAAATGTATTATTTGCCTTTATATGTTAATTTGAAAGAATATTCTGATTTGTTTATTTATCATTTACATATGCTTATTTCTTTAAAAAAAATAATGCAGCGTTTAGTGGGGAACACAGGGTATCTAACAATAAGGTTAAAATAAAGGTCATGTCATGAAAGAAAAGAGAGTTATAACCAAAGAGCTCAGACTAAGGCTAATTACTAGATTTGAATATAAAATTTACCACTGATTTAAAAGGGTTGATTCATTCTTAAATGTGATCATTGTCTTTGAGCCAAAAATTACTTCAGTGAGAATGGATCTTCAGTTTTATGATGGAAATAAATGAGAAAATATAAGTTAACTTGCAAAGAAAATAGTTTTATGATGCACATTTCAAGAACACACACATTCTGTAAAGTGAGACACATCTGTCTTCATTATTTAAAGGTTCTTTCTTCTTTAAAACATTCATATCTATGAATCTTCTGTTATTCAAAATGTAAAACAAAAATCATTAAAAACAACTTTCCACTGGACATCTTGATCCATATTGTCTTAGATGTCTTTGCTAAACACTTAGTATTCTACAACAAATGATTTAGGTGCACAGTAGACATCATTATATAGGAGGTACAAAATCACATTTGGGCTATACATTACAGTCGTGGTTTAGCTCAGAGTCTTAAAGTAAGATCCCATGGACTAACATGTAATAACGTTATATGCTGTATTTCCATTTCCTTGGTTTGTGCTCACTGTGGAATAGTAGAGTGGAAGCTCCATTATTCTGCTCCTTTGCTTTTTTGAGAATAGCAACAACAAAAATATTTCTTTTGGCATTTACAGAACTAACGGTCAGCGAATTTGACGATGTTGACTCTTTTTTCTTAATGAAATGGAAAAGAGATGTGTTTTACACACACACACACACACACACACACACACACACTAAGTTTTATTAATGTTTCATAAAATGGTTGCTACAATCAAAGGAACTGCTCTGAAAATTAAATTACTAGGCTGACTCTGAAAATCAGCATAATATGCTCTGTTTAATTCAGTCATGCTAAGATGTTAGATTCTCCTTCATTCTCTCAGCTTTCTCTCTCCTTCACCTGGGGGCATCTGCTGATGAGTCTCTTCTAGAGGTTGTTTAATGACTATTTTACAGGAACTGTCAGCTTTCTAAAGCCCAGTGGCATTGGGCGTCACTGTATTACCAGCCTTTTTACACATTTTGCCTGACTGTAAATCGGAGGTTTAAAAGTACAAGAAAAGCTCCTATTTGATTTAATGACTGACTGATGGAGGTCGATTAATCTTTCTATGCCCAGATGTTTTACTCACAAAGGTCATTTATTGTTTGTTTATGCTCACTTTTCTGATTTTAGAAACACAAGAAATAAGAAGACCATTTGGAGAAGAGCAGATAGTCGCCTTAAGAAAATTCTTGTCATATGCACTCTGGGATTTGGGCTCAAATCCTAATTATACAGTAAGTGAAATGAACACAGACTTTACATTAACCTAATATAAAGCTGCAGAATTGTGATACCTGTTCAATTTGGTTAAAGGAATTGATGACGGGTTTTTTTTTTTTTTTGGCAGAAAGGGTTATTTGTGACATTTGACAAAGTATATCTTTTTAGTTGTCTAAAGAAAATACTATTATTTTTCTCCCCACTCCTTATACCTTTTTAAAAAAACTAAACAGGGAAGTCCCGTGGTGGTGCAGTGGTGTCAAACCCATCTAGTATCCATGAGGATGCGGGTTCAATCCCCGGCCTCGCTCAATGACTTAAGGAGCCAGCATTGCCATTAGCTGTGATGTAGGTCTCAGACGCAGCTTGGATCTGGTGTTGCTGTGGCTGTGGTGTAGGCTGGCAGCTACAGCTCCAATTTAACCCCTAGTCTGGGAACTTCCATATGCCACAGGTATGACCCTAAAATGACCAAAAAAAGAAAAAGGAATATTTTTATTATTTTTAAATCAGAAACATTTCATTTTTTCAAATTATATTAATTCATTGTAATTTTGATAAATATACAGGTTATTACTTCTTGAATTTTAACGTGTATACTTAGAGCATCTACTGAATTATTTTTGTCATATTAATTTTTAATCAAGGGGTAATTCTTTTATCAAAGAATACACCAACCAATCAAAGCTAGTCAACGAAGAGCATGGCCTAAGATCACAAAAGTAGGACATAGAAAATAATGTTGAGGGAATATTCGATAACCTGTAAATCTGTTTTTAAAAGTTAAGACAGGAGTTCCCATCGTGGCTCAGTGGTTAATGAACCCTACTAGTATCTGTGAGAATGCAGGTTCGATCCCTGGCCTTGCTCACTGGGTTGAGGAGCCAATGTTACTGTGAGCTATAGTGTAGGTCGCAGGCGGGGCTTGGATCCTGCCTTGCTATGGGCTGTGGCGTAGGCTGTAGCTGCAGCTCCAATTCGACCCCTAGCCTGGAAACCTCCTTATGCCACAGGTACAGCCCTAAAAAAAGAAGACAAAAAATAAATAAATAAATAAATAAATAAATAAATAAATAAATAAAATAAAATTTAAGACAATGTAACAGAGTTATTCTTCTACCAAACAAAATATTATCTAGCCATTGGTTCCTCCAAACAAATGGAATGAAACAATGACTCCAACAATTTTTTCCTGAATGAATTTTTCCCATGGCAAGAGACTACATGAGAATAAGACCTAAGAGTACCACCTGGGACACACATAGTGAGCAAAGATGGTTGTAAATGCCCCCCACTCTCATGAGTATCCAAAAAACCACATAAACAAACTTAAGGTTGCTTTCTGTTTGAATCTCAAGTTCACATCCTTCTATCAAATGGCTGTAGAGCAACCATACATACTAAAATTGATGGGTAAGATTCTGGCAGGTTTTTCTTAACATATTCTTTGGCAATCATTTCTATGGGCAAGCGTAGGAGAAACAATGACTGACAGCCGGTCTCCGATAGCACTGGCAGAGCATAATATAGCTGCTCGGAAGCATAGCTTTCACTGCACTGAATTGCATTCATTTGTTTACGTGGTGATCTTTCTTTGGAGATTTGTCCTCAAGAGGGCAGGTCCCGTTTTATATTTGTCTTGAGAAATCTCAAACATCCCAGTACCTAGGACAGGGTTAGACATATGATAAGCACTCAGTAAGCATTGCTTAGATTAAGTAACCAAGTTAGAGTGTGTTCTTGTGTTCAGGAGAGAACTTACTAAAGTGTTCTAAATATGGGAGTTCCCATTGTGGCTCAGGGGGTAAAGAACCCAGCTAGTATCCATGAGGATTTGCATTCAGTCCCTGCCCTTGCTCAGTAGGTTAAGGATTTGGCCTTGCTGCAAGCTACAGTGTAGGCTGCTGCCAGTGTGGCTCGAATCTGGCGGGGCTGTGGCTGTGGCATAGGCGAGCAGCTGCAGCTCTGATTCGACCCCTAACCTGGGAACTTCCATACACTGCAGATGTGGCCCTTCAAAAAAAAGTGTTCTAAATATGAAATTCCTCATTGGAATTCCTACTGCCTCCTACTGCTAAGCATGAAGGAGCAATGAGATTGGACATAGAGATGGAGGTTCAAGTCTCGGCTCTGCCAGCTGGCACCAAGAACCAAGCATGAGATTGTTAAACTTCAGATTCTTATCTGTAAAACTCAGGCTTGGATATCTCACAGAGGTCCTCAACAGCCATGATAAAATGATTCTTACATCTCTGCTATTCTCATATGTGGCCAACCATTTTCTTTCAGTCTGATTGCAACACTAAATTATTACTACCCACTAACATTTACTGAGAATTTACTTGTAATATTGATATTTAATTTATGGAATTAATGTGATCTCCTCTAATTCTCATAAGAGGTCCTATAAATTAACTTTTTATAGAAATTGGGGCTCAGAAAGACTGCTTGTCTGAGGGATTGCATCAGCCACAAGTGACAGAGATGAGGTTAAAGCTTTGGTCTGTCAATGATGATTTTTCTGCTCTTTTCATTGTGCTGCCTAATTCTGTCTATGGCTCATTCCTTCCTAGACTTGCAAAAAGATATATTATAATATTTAAATAGTATTCCCGAGGGAAACAGCAGGACCCTATGTGCAAAAATCGATTTATTATGAGTCAAGCGCTCCAAGTTGTATTGTTAGAAGAGGTGATGAGGTTCCCCTGATCCCGCACATCTTTTCTCATCCTCTGGTGGCCAGTGTCAGGCATTTTCAGGACAGCTGGCCAATGGACTCAGTGGCTATAAAATAGAGCTCAGCAAGCTGCTCACACAAGGACTGAACTTGTGACCCCAGCATCATTTTCATCACACCACAAGCAATTGAATTAAATAGCCAAAGACCTCATGAAATGAAACACAGCCACAGAGATGTGGACATAGTTGTCATTCAGCCCATTTATATCTCAGTTAATATTGATAGTTTATTTTAGACTTATCCTTTGTAAAACAAGTGAACTGGGAACTGCAGAATAAATGCATAGTCTGGACCTCTGAGCTTAAAGTGTGAGGGAGAAGGGGAAATAAGTGTGTGGATGGTCACAGGTCCTAAGAGAGGACCAGCCATGTGCCATGGAGGTACAAAGCCAGAAGAATCCTCTCCCAGATGTAAGGTAACAGAAAGTGCTTTGTGTAGTGCCCCTGATAATTTCTCACTTCATCCCAGTGCCTTTCTGTATTTACAGAAGCCTTTAAGTTCAGGAATAGCCCCCAAGTTATCATATCAAAAGGACCACTTAATTACTCACTGGCTTTCAAAGCTTCTGGGATCTCTAGTCCTTGTAATGGCTCTGGCTTGACCGACTTTAATCATCTCTATGTTATGGTCTTATTTTTATCTAACTCTAATAGATCCAGGTGATTCCCAGTTCCTTTGTCCAATGGGTACTAACTGGGCCTTGTCTTTGATTTTGCTTTTACCCCCTAACTCTTTTAGCTCACTTTCACCATATTATACTGATGGTCCTGCAACAGTTACTCTCTGAGTTCCTCTCAGAAGCCTTTGTTCCACACTGTTCTCTCCAGCCTCTAATGAAGCCCAGAGATTTCCATTTTAATCATTTAGGATTGTTGCAGTATCGACTGCTTTAGAACACAGGTTACAGAATCTATAATATATTTTGAAGGGATGAAATAAACGTTTTATTTTAAATGGAGTAAACCCAAGAACTGTGAGCTAAGGATTTAATCCAAGGTCAGCTTGATTGATAAGCAGACTTACAGATGGACTTTGAGTTTTAGCTAATCAGTCAGGAACTAACTGAAGGAACAGTGTCAGGGAATGACTTCGTCTTCTTTAATGTAAAGTACCGAATATTTGTGTCTCCCAAAAATTCACTGTTGAAATCCTAATTCCCAACGTGATAGAGATGAAGGTGGGTCTTTTGGTAGATAATTAGGTCAGGAGGGTAGAGCCCTCTCATCAATGGGATTAATCTCTTATAAAAGGGATACCAAAGAACTCTCTTCCCCTCTTTCCATCATGTAAGGATACACAGAGAAGAAGGAAGTCTTCCTCACCAGACGGACCTCACCAGAACCCAACCATGCTGGCACCCTGAACTCAGACTTCCAGTCTCCAGAACCGTAAGCAATCCATTTCTGTTGTTTCTAAGCCATCCTGGCTATGGTACTTGGTTATAGCTGCCTGAATGGACTAAGACATTCATGAATCTTCAGCTTCTCCTTCTCTGCTGGCATTTTGTTTAAAGTCCCCCCCCAAACTCTGAGATTCTGCAAGATGCAGTGTCAACCAAGCTGAGCATATGGGAGAATGTGATGGTTTATTTTGTTGCTTCTTTTGTCTACAAATCTGTTTCCTTCTAGGAATTCAGTCCACGAAATGAGGGGTTTTTAAACCACAAAAAGGGAAAAAAATTAATTAATAGAGTTTAAAAAAGTAAGCACACCTTCTATTATTCAGGAAATAGTAATTAATGTGACAGCTTCTCTGTCAATGCCAGCTCTTAAGTTCATATCCCCAGAAAGCTACATGTAATATTTAAAATTAACTTCAACTTCATTATTACTATATGGGTCTAAATCCTTAAGTTAGAGTAAACTCAATCTACTTGAGACAACTTCAATGTTCTGTCTTAGTGTGTGTTGTATTTGCCATCCAATTTAGGCCATGCCCCTAAATATGCTTAAATATTTCTCTAAGATTTCTATGACTAAGCACTGACAAAAAAGAAATTACAGATTTAACGATTTATATAGGATGAATTTTCTACCAGTAATTGCACATCAAATACAAAGTAACTGAACCCCGATTTGCTAGAAGATTGTTCTCTATTGCTTTGGCAATAGAATTTGGAGACCTTCTGAAGTTCCTCTTCACCTTTTTTCTTTTTTGAAACTCATAAAGTTTCAATGAGTTTAACAGATTGTCTGTCTAGATCTTAAATGATAAATGGAATAGGAAATTCAGGCAGCAAAAGAGGTCGCTTCTTAGGCTTACTGCCAGATTTTGAAAATCACTATAACAAGTAGTTTCTGCCAAGTAAGTGCAATCTGAATACTGGCTAAAACATTTTTAAAAAATGGAAAGAGACCCATGCTGACTAATAGGCGCTAATGTGTGAATAATAATTATCGCAATTAAGTGACTGGCACTGTGCGGGTGAAATTTTCAGAATACAAAACATTAATGTAGGGGTTTACATACACATAAACAAAGCTTTATAATGGGCTAATGTGATCTGTGATGTATGGAAGTATTTGTGGGTCAGTATAACAATTGTGGAATTATTACAGGTATGTTTATCTAAGGTATGGAAATTCTATGAACGTAAATTATTGCTAGGACCTTATAAAATCTGTAAAAATTGTATCTCTACCTTTATAGCTATAGCTATAACCTTATTGGAAAACAGATTTTGAAGAAAATTTGATACATATGAAACCACACTACTTAGATGGCTACCCAAATAGCTAGCTATCATTACCTACCTCCTGGCCACCCTCCCTGCAATATACAAACTTCTCTATATATTGTTTAAATCTGTCTAAATACCCCCTTTTTATCTCTCTCTCTTCCTCCCTCTCTCACTCTCACTCTACCTATAATTTATCTGAATATATGGGACCAGTTTTTCAGTAAATAGTACAGAATTATAGCTGGGAACCACCGTTGGTTTAGTTCATCTAACATAGAAAATAAATTATCATTCTCTTTTAGAAATACTGCTGTGTCAAGGGCAGGGTTGAGGTCATTTACAAGGCAATGTAGAGGACAGCATATAATTTACTAGCCAGAATCACTCGCAGCTGTTGGTATGTTGGGTGGATGGGGATCTTTCTATCAGAAATCTATACTCATTTAGCTTTCATAAACAAATGCTTTTAAGAGTACAAAAAAAATTCTGTGTTGTGAGCTTAATTAAGAAGCATCAAATTACCCACTTCTTTTGTGCACCTTTGGAAAATATATTTAGTAGCTGATGATTAGCGACCGGTGTGTTTATTCAACAGGAATAAGGAACTCTAAATCAACGTGTACTAATGTGCTGTCCTTTGCAAATGAAGATAACACATTGATTTGCAATCAATGGGAATGCATTAATTTCTCCTTTCTTTTGGGGGGTTAAAGTATTGATGATGAGTAGACAGACTGTCATCCCCAGTTTCTTTCCTTGTCTAATTTGTGACCAACAGCTTTACTCTAAGAAATAGGTGTTCAGGACAAAACAAGTAGCCCTTGATTGTGAAACAGTTGTTTGTTGTTGTTGTTGTCGTTCACTGTACAAAGTGACCTAGAGAGTTTTAAAATAGTTTAAATAACCACAGGTTTCAGTGTGTCAGAACATTTTTATTTGATGGTCTCATTCACCACTATTACTTCCTATATAATCTCTCTTCATGCTCTGCACAGCTAGGAATGTGCCTCTGCAATCAAGAGCACAAAAAAGGGGGCCATCAGAAAGCTAAAAAATATTAAAATCGGATATCCCAGAGGTGAAATTGATCTGGGTCTGCAAACATGTTAAGTAAGACCACGGTCTGAATTCTGTAAACTTGACTTGAAATTTAAGCTCATCTTCATCATTTAACTCAGATTTTAAAATATTACGAAGAGTCCCCTTGTTTGACAGATCCTGTTTCTCTGCTCTCCATCCTGTGTCTTTCTGTCTCTTTCTGGCCATAGACATTCTTTCAATAAACGAGGGATTTAAAGACAAACTAAATGGGGCCCTAAATTCTCCAGTGGGAAAGACTGACAAATAAATAGATAATTGTCTAGTATATATGTAAACATAGAAGGGCTACTTAATGCGCACTACAGGTATAAGGTGAGAAAGAGTTAAGAAAATGGCATACTAGGAAAAGCTTCTTAGGGAACTTTTTCTGTTACTCGTGAATTTCAAAGCTCTTCTTCTCTACCAATATTTTTCCTACATTCTGTAAAGATGCTTAATTTTTTCCTCACTAAAAGAAAGGAAAATCATCTCATCTGCCCAGTATTTCTAAGACGTACCCAGCTCTTCCTGCTCCCTCACCCAGCCAGCTTGCTTCCATGCGTGGTTTATACTGCTTCTGCTTTCAATCTCACCACTTAACTAAAACTTTTCTACCTTTAATTATCATTTTTGAACCCTCATTCTTTTTAGAAACTCTTTATTTGTGGGAATTCCATGGCAAAGCTCATTGCAGTTTCTCCTTTTACCTTTCTCACAATGCCAAATCCTTTCCTCTGCTCCCATTTAAAAAACTGGTGTTGGAGTTCCCGTAATGGCTCAGCGGAAACAAATCCGACTAGTATCCATGAGGACGCAGGTTTGATTCCTGGCCTCACTCAGTGGGTTAAGGATCCAGCATTCCTGTGAGCTGTGGAGTAGGTTGCAGACGTGGCTCGGATCTGGCATTGGTGTGGCTGTGGCGCAGACCAGCAACTATAGCTCAGATTCAACCCCTAGCCTGGGAACCTCCATATGCTGCAGGTACAGCCCTAAAAAAAAAAAAAAGAAAAAACAACAACAGCAACAACAATGAAAAGACGGTGTTCTTGGGCTTCCTCTATGACTGATTGCTCTACACACTATACACAGTCGTGTGTGCGGAGGGGCCTGGGGATGGGGTGGGGGAGTCTCATCCAGGCTCTTGATTTTAACTACAGTTTATGTACTTGACCTTTCCAAACACAAATCTTTAATCCTAGGGTCTTCTCTGAATTTTGGAATTGAATATAAATGTTGTGAGAAATCTCTGCTTGGCTGTGCCAGAGATAGGTCCCCATTTTCAACGTGGTCCAAAACTTTTCTCATCATCTCCTCAGTCTACCCCATTCATGTCAAGGCTTACCGTTCATATGATGTTTCTAACTCAGGGCCCTAGAGGTCATTCTAAAATTCCCTTTTTCCTTCCTTCCTCCCTCCCTCCCTTTACAACCCTCACCATATCCTTCTAAGTTTACCTCCTAAACATTTCTCAGCCTTGTTCCTTTTGGCCCAATCAGTGTCTCTTAATTTCCTGAGGATTCTCCTGTTCCAAAGCACGTGGGGTTCAAGGGCATATTTACCATAAACCTAATGAAGTTTAAGCTTCTGACCCCTCCTCTTGTAAGGCGCTGGGAGGGATCTAACTGTGGACTCCAGTAGTCATATATTTTTGCACATTTGCTATGTAAGATATTTTGACCACAAGCAGTTCTCTTTTTACGCTGACTTCTTCTCATAGCTCTTTACTTTGAGTACCATTGGAATGACTATAAGTATTTTTAAGCCCTGGCTAAGAGGAGGGTGAACTGGGCACACATTAGTTTGGGTTTACAGAATAGATTTTTGTGGTTAGCAGTCATCTGTGTGAGGAGTTCAGTTATTTCTAACCATCCGGGACCAGTAATATTCTGCACTGACACTGTGCCAACTCACCCAGTGTGGTCAAACAAAGCAGCTGATATAGAGTTCCGGTCACGATGGGACCATGTCCTGTGACTCCAGAAGCAGAAGTCTGTGTACAGTAGAGGACACACTAGATTGGAAGTGTTCAGGCAGAGGATCCACCCTGTGGAAAAGTTCCTCCAGTCTTCATAAATGTAAAAGTGGAAGGCTCTTATCCCATTGATCCCCAGTCAAAATGGAAGTTATGTCATGTCAGGAATATGCTTAGAAATACAGCAAATATAAATGTAAATCCAACATGAATTTTTCTCTTTTTTTGGTGAGAATAGCATAATATGGAATTTATTAAACTCCCATATCTTTAGGGCAAAGTGTTATAGTAGTGCTATGTGGAGAACCTCATGTTTAAGGCATCTAAACATATTGAATCACTTCTCAGTCTACCTGATTCATCTTGTTCTGAAAAAAGTCTGTCAGTTCCAAAGGAAATGGCATATGAAATTACCACCAATGAAGAAATAGCCTGAGGGAATAAGTATTCAGGTGATAAAACTCCTACATATGTTAATTCATAAGTCAGTTCATGTAGTATAATAAAAGTAATTTGATAGCACATTTAAGTCATTCAGTCATTCTAGTTGCTCTTATATAAACCTCAAATTAGTATTCCTTTTCCTAATACTTCCTAGTATTCCTTAGAGTACCCCTAAGCTTGCTGGAGTTACTTGTCCCCATTTTACAGATACATAAACTGAGGCACATACAGTTTATATAGTTTTTCCAAGTAAAATGGTCAGAGTAGGGATTCAAGTCTAATTCTTTTAATTCTAAAATTCTAATTATTTTTCCTATGCCATGATGCTTCCATATATAATGATTGGATTTTTTTTTAATTTATAAAACAGTTTTTCCACCCAAGACCAAGGGTTAATACCATTTCACGAACCAAATGATGCTGTAATACAAGAAAAGATCTTTGGTGATTTTTTTTACATTACTCTCACCTAAAATACTTTCTGTAAATTAAAATTGTAGATATTATTAGTACCTGGTGATGTGCACCATATGGTTTCTTAAGACTTTGCTAATGCAAATTTCAAGGATTATACTACTTAAACTATAGCAACTTTTATTAAGCACACTAATGGAAATCATATTTTTAAATTTGTTTGTAAATCTTCAAAATTATCAATGTGTGAAGGCAATCTGTTCTTCACACTTTATCCTTGAAAGTTGATATTAGCCCTCTGAAAGCAGCTAAAAGGACTGAGGTAATAATAAATGAGAAAATGAATCCCTAGAATAATAATTAAAATGGCACCCAACTGAAAGATCATAACAAAACATGCCATGACAGGTAGTGGAAATTAAAAACCAAAATTAATCAAAATATGAAATAAGCACCAATAATTAAAACCCCTTACAAAAAATTAAAGATAGTGATTCCTTTAGTGATGAAAGAAGCCTTAAAGGTATGAATATGATACATTAAAATACAACCTGCTACTTGGTGGCAGCCAATTCACAAATATTCATGTAGATTAACAGAGAAAGTATTTTTTATATCTTGAAAGATGAATCTAAATAAAAGCAAACTAATAAGCAAGTCTCATGACAGTTTTCTCTTCAGGATTATATAAATTAAAATTTTTAATTTTATTTCCTATATAAACTACTGAAAAACATTTTGGGAGAAAAAAAATCAGGAGATGATTTTACCTTAGCATTAAATAGAAAAACCTTTGAAGTGGGAAGTGTACTAAGACGGTAAAATGTTTCAGTAGTTTGACCTTTACAGTTTTTTTTCATCCTTAGGAATATTTCCCTAAAATATTTAATAAGAGTAGGATTTGAAAATATGAAGTTGATCGTTTATCCTTAAACAAATTGAATAATAACTGTATGTGGAACAGTCGATACCATTTTCAGCTGGAGAGACATAATGATAAAAGTATCTGATAACCAAAAGCATAACAATAAGGAATTATGAAATAAAACTGAGTAAAGGTAAAAACTAAATTTAAAAGATAATGTGGCTCTTTAAAATAAATAAAACTAGATAAAACTCATTTTAAATCATTACTTTATTTCAACGTTGAGCTTTATTGATAAGAAAAGAGAAAAATAAATAACTCCATGGGGATATTTTAAATTTTCTCTTAACCCTGTGAATTCATTTCCAAATCACAGGTCATTCTAAAGATTAGAATGAGTCTATGACCAGTATAATACGTAAGATCACATGGGAAGCACAACCTCTTCAAAAGATGAAGAATATTCCCCAGGGTGAAGTAAAGTTTAAATAAAAGTTAAAAATTCTTTGAAGAAGTACAATTAACAGAAGCCATCACTCTGTGGAGCCCTTGATGCTATCCATGTTCATATAAAGAAAATTAGGAATGGTTTGTAGAACAGTAATTGTTAATATGCATTTTCATCAACTGTAATCTCAAATGTAAAAATTTCTTCCTCCTGTATTACAAGATTTTCTCTCAAAAATCCTAATCTCCAGGATTGGGAGGAATAACATCAAGGATACTCCTTGGTGAAACCTGAAAGCAGACATAATAGTAAGAAATAAATGGGTGACAGAAAATGGGAAGAATTTGTCTTTCTTCATTTGGAAATTATCTTTAAAAAGAAAGAAAGATAGAAAGCCTTGTTCCCTTTACAGCATGACGCTTACTGTTAATGTTGGATTACCACTGATTGTTCTGAAGCTGAGGAAGAACAGAGAGCTAAATGATAGAGGCATCACATAGCTTGGAAGTCAGAAACAAAGGGTGCCAGAAAGAGGCAAGGGAAACAGGAAGGTAATTACACTGAAACTGAACCAGGTGCCGCTCAGGGCATAATAGGCACATGGGTCTACAGATCTCAAAAAGCTGGATGAGAATGAGTAAAATTTGGACTTTGGCTACAGTTTTCACAAAGGTAAAAGGTCTGGAAACAATTTAAAGTTCATCAGATGTCCTGTTTCTTTCCAAGAACCTCACCTATCCATTTTAAGTGAAGAGCTTAACTGTGCGTGCATTTCCTGAACAGTAAATTATATGGTTACCTTTCTTCCACTTTACTTACTCAAAAGTCCTAGGGTAATTTTTTTTTAACTGAAAAGTTTTTTCTAAAGGGAAAAGAATTACAGATTATGTGAAAATCATTACATTACATTTTAGATTTTTGGTACTGGTGACATTCATTTAATTTACATTCTCCCATACACATGAAATCACTACGTGTACTCAACATTGTTATCACCCCCTTCTCTTATACAAAGTAAGCCCAGTCATTTTGCCTTGCCCTTTACTACCTGTTTTTAGTACTTCCATTATTTCCATTTTTCTCTTTTATGCTCTTGTCAATTGATTAAATATAGAGTTCAAAAATAGGCAAATTTATAAATGCTGAAGGCTTACCATTGTTGGATATAGGGAGACTCACTCTGTGGAGCTATGTCCTCATTTATATATTTTTTAAGACCAGTAATGAATTACCCATGGGAATTGCTGACTCATGGTTAGTTTTCAGGTCTTTTTAATCCACAGTGCTCTTGCCTATCATACCCAATTTTGTATTTGTGAAATCATTGTGAGATTTCTTATAGCTGAGAATTTAATGTCACTCTCTGCCTACATCTCCAGTCATGATTCTGTTCTCCAGCTGTATTTGGTGTGGATAATAGATCTCTGCTCTAAGTTATCATAAAATCAAATAAATTCAGACCTTTGGGATGCTCCTTGAAAGACCTTTTGGCTTAGTAATGAATTATTGGTCATTATCTAACCTCTAGAAATTTACATGCTCTTGATATTTAGAAGTAATATGAGGAAAGAAAATATTTATTGTGTAGATGGCTCTGCCTAAGGTTCATCAAATAAGAAAGACACAAGTTGTCATTTATTGTTTTAAATTCCACATTATCATTCTCCATGGGACAGAATCTCTCTCTTACCAAAAAAAAAAAAAAAACGTTATTAACTATCATGCAAGAATTTCTCAGTACCTGATTGCCAACATTATGGGATAGTTACAAATTCATCCAAATGAGCTCTGGCTTAAGTTAATTTTATAGTATTATTTAGAATCCCATTAAAACCAGAGAGTGAAGTCTTAATCTTAGTGAATTCTAGAAAAACTAAATTGACTTCCTTGCTAGATTTACCAACACCTGAGTTCCTGGAATATCCTAGACGCAAGTAGAAAAAGATATGTCTAAGAAACTTTAAGAAAAAAAAAAGAATCTTTGGGGGGAAAGAAATGGTAAAGGAAGAGCTTACTGTTCACAAGTGCAGTGAAGTACCTCAAGATGCAAAGCAAAATTGCACAGAGCTGTCTAATACTGACTTACTACTGAATGTGCTCTTGAGTTTTCACAGTTTTTCTCATGAGTTGTGACAAGATGACAACAAAACTACTGTCTTAATTACAGGAAGATTGGAAGGTGTGTAACAGCCCCTCAAGATGACTGAAGAAATTTCATATGAAATACAAACCTTAAGACTAGCGTTTAAATATGCCAAGATAAAAATTTTTAAGTTACACGGAGACTATAATCTCAATATCTTTATCTGTTCTTTGATAAGTGCTACTATTAACATTTTGAACCAAAAGCCCACTACTCTTTTTTTTTAAGGACAATATAAATATATTTTCTGAAAATGAGTTATAGCCCTCATTAGAAATCTCCCCACAAAATTAGTCAACATAAAAATCATGGATGCTATAAATAATCAATTTTGATAATGCATTATTTCACCTGGTGGCATTATTTCTGTATGTTTGTCAGGCCAGATCTTGTGCAGGAGAAAAGTTCTCCTGCAACCAGTTTGCAGTTGCCACTGCCCTCAGTATTTGACGATGACATTCCCCATCACGGCTGCCTCCAAACTAAATGTAAGGGCAGAGGAAGAAACCAATGTACAGTGATACTTCCCACATGTAAAGGTGGCTCTTTTTAGGATCTCTTACCCTTGACAACTACCCCACAGGTTTAATTTAGAAAGACTCTCACTTCTGACTGCAGCAGGCCAGGCTGTGAGCACTACCCCCACAGTCCCCATCCCTGCCAGGTGGTTAGACGTTTTGAGCAGCTAGGAAAACTTCAAGTGTTTTCTCTCCTTTCCCTTTGCTTGTCTTTGCTTCCCCATGGTCCATTGTATAGCAGCATTTTAGGGATATGACTGTCATTTATTCTCCAGAGATCTACAGCCTCAGAGGGCTGTGCTGTGATGAGCTGCAGCACTTCTGTTTGGCCTGAGCTCCAGCCCTTGTTTTGAGTGAGCCTATCTTGCCAGTTAGTATAAAGTGTTGCCAATGTCTGGGCCAGTGAGTTTGGGAGCAAGGCTCTACTGAAGGCCTGTTAAGGCAGTGGATCTCTGTCCTCTGACCACTAAATCATCCATTGTTCCTGGGGTCGAATGCATGTCAGAAGAATGTGGATCATAGTGTGGCCTGTGTGTTCCAAAGCCAGCGGATTTCATTGCTAACTGTTCCATATTACTGATAAGGTAAAATGTGGTTTATTGAGTGATCCAAGGATAACCAAAATGACTACCGTATTGATGATGAAGGTCATCTTCCCACAAATTCTGATTTGGGGACTCCATGCTTTAGCACATCTTTGATTTGATTTCTTTATCTTGACTATTTCTGGTTTGCTTACTTATTGTCTCCCTCACTTCCATTAGACTGTGACATCTGTGAGGACAGGATTCTTGATTACCTTAATTAGCACTTGTCCATGCAGCTTATTGCCGTGCTTAGGACATAGCTGGTGTTCAATGAATATTTCTTAAGAGACTGAAGGAATAGATAAGTGAATCTGCAAAGTCATGAAAAAATTACCACGTGACGTCTCGTCTCCCCTCTTCCTCTCTCCTTTGCCTGACTCTATCCTTTGGCCATCATCACCATTAATTCTTGCTGAGTTCTGCAGCTTCTCCTAGATTCTGCCATAGCTACCAAATAACTCATCTCATCTAGGTATTACCAGCCTTCCCCCTCCACTAGTCATTTAAAAGACAGCTCCTGCTCTGACTGCTGTCTCCCGCTGGGCCTCATACCTCTGATAAACTGGGGTCCTTAGCATGGCTAAGTTGCCCCCTTTGCCATGCAGAAGTGGAATGAGCTTTATCATATCTAATATTAAATGTAGTAAAAATTGCTAAAATGCACTGAGTATCCACACTGTACTAGTCACTAAGTTGGCTTTTTAATTACGTAGACTGCATCTAAATCTTACAGCATTATACCCACTTCACATGAGGTTAAATAACTGGCCCAAGGTCACACAGCTAATAATTTGCTAAATGGAAATTCAAGCCCTGGACCTTAGGTTTCAATGTGTGCATGCTTTTCGCCACAGGGACAACTATCATCAAAGCAGCACTGCCTGCATCTCGGGGATTTATAGGGGTTTTGCTGATAGTTTCAAAGTACAGCAAAGGTTTGTAGGTGGTTCTGTGGAAATACTGTTCACCTCTACTCCCAGGGATAAGCTTATCTACTTCTGTCTTTCTTTATGAAGTTCTTTCTCAGGCAATGTCTTCTTGCTTTCGAATTTCTATAGGCCTATATGGTTAGTGAGATTTCTAGAGGGCAAAGCCTATGTCTTTATTATCTCTATGCCTAGAGACAGTACAAAGTATATCCTATTGTAAGGCTTCATTAAGCACTTTGTGAATTTATGAGTGAATTGAATTGAAGGATAAGTTGTGGACACTCAGGTGGCAAGATTAAGTAATACAAAGAGTACTGGTCAGGGAGATCCCATTGTGTCTTCAGAGGGTTATGAATATGAGTCGTATCCATGAGGATACGGGTTCAATCCCTGCTTTCACTCAGGGGGTTAAGGATCTGGTGTTGGCGTGAGTTGTGGCTTAGGTCACAGACGCAGCCTGGATACCGTATTGCTGTGGCTGTGATATAGGCTGGCAGCTGCACCTCTAATTTAGCCCCTAGCCTGGAAACTTCCATATGTCACAGGTGTGGCCGTAAAGAGCAGAAAAAAAAAGGTTCTGGTCAGAAAGATCTCTCCAATATAAGTTCAAAGCCATTTAACCATTATCTTGAGCAAGTTACTTAACCTTTCTGATTCTCTGTTATCACCTTTATGACACAGGGAAAGCTACTCTCTCCTAGGATAGCTATGAAGATCAAAGTCTCAGTGCTTTTTAGAGAATTTAAGTTCAAAGTAGGGAAGAGAAAAGAGCTATGTAAAGCAAGAATGACTAAAAGATTTGACCTTGAGAATTCTCACCTTCCCTGCAATTGTTTTATTTTCCTTTACTACTCATGATTTTGATTCACCCACCCCAGTCTGTGCACCCATTCAGCACCTCAAGCATCTGTCTCTTCCCTGTCTTGCACCAAAAGACCAAGTTTTGATATTTTCACCTCTTGATAGCTATCTTAAATTCATTTCTTCCGTTCTGTTCTCTCTGGCTTGGCTTTATCCCAGGCCTCATCATCTCTCTCCTGATTAATTTCAGCAACCTCCTGGGCTCCCTGCTTCTAGCTGGGCTTTCAAAATCAAAACAGGCAAAACTCACCAACATTTTCTCCTCATATGTTTTTACTGTAGATCATCCAAATCTATTGGAATTTCTGGGGTAGTACTGATTTTAAAAGACATCCCCGTCAGTAGAATGTTCTTAGAGAAAATTTTTTTGGTCCAATTGTATTTTTGTCATAGAAAACAACTTCCTGTGTTGGGCCACGTACCCCAGTTTTTAATACAGAAGATATACTCACCACTATATCCTCAGGTTGCCTTGTTCCCAGGAAGAGGGGAAAAAGTCTTTCCACTTTTCCTTTCAAAATGTGTTATCCCCAGCTCAGACCTCAATTTCAGGCTCCCATTTACAGCAGTAGAGCTAAGGAGCACTATGCTGTGGACCAGACTTAAAACCAAACAATGATTTATAACAGCGATTCTTCAGGAAAGGGCATTTGTGTCCCAAATGCATTTTGGTAACACAACCCATTTGTAAGTTGGATGCTGCCTTTATTACGAAGCAAATAGTAAATCAGGAATTCTCATCCCTAACTTCAGTGTTGCTAGAAAGGAGAGAATTGTGTACTAATTGCTTAACTGTTGGACAGAAAAGGAAAACTTTATTGCAAGCAATGCATTCAAATCGTTTCCTTTGACTCTGTTCCAGCTGTCTGCCTAATATAATTTTGGAAATCTTTTTTCCTACATTTTCTTTTCCTTTCCTTCACCAACACTCAGTAAGATTTCATTCTAGGCCTGAGAATTATTTGCTTTTCAGCAGACTTTGGTGGTAATAAAGCATTAGTCATTTCTCAGCTTTATTTTCTTGAGACATAGAGCAAACATGCAGCTAAGTGATAGCTCAGTTCAAACGTTACTGTATAAAATAGGTGAGCAAGACTCATGGCCTCTGTCTCATCATGGAGGAATGGAATGATTTCAAGAACAGCGCAAGACAGTACATCAAACGAAGGGATTTGTATCTCCTGAAAAATTTAACCGTAATTCCTTCAAAATATTTTAGAACAATTTGTTGTGTTTTATGGAAACACCTTCAAGGTAGGAGCTCTTTCTCCTTGATTTTAATGAGGAAGGGAAGTTACTGTTGTACATGATTATGTACTGAGATTATTACATTTTATAAGATCCATTTCTTCTGTTGTTTGGTTTTCCTTTCTATTTTAAGATTACATTACCAAATCAGATTTTGCTGAGAAACAACTTGCAGTTTTTACCAAATGTTCCCCATGAGGAAAACAGTGATTTTCTTCACTGGTGCAAATACCAAGAATGGTATTTTTTTTCTGCGGGAGTGAAACTAGCGGATTCTCTCTCTGAGAGCATAAAGCAAACTGATTATGTCAAAGAAGTGTTACAATCTCTGTGGGAAAGCCACCTTCCTTACTTTTTAAATGTTCCCAGCAAAAAATGCAGAAGAGCTGGTAGGAAGTCATGCCAGGATCCATCATCATACCTTAGCTATTTGCAAGTCCAAAGCAGGTCAGCATAAGCTACACTTGCTAACCACTTAAACACATATGAGACTACTAGTTATTGTGAATAGCCTAGAATAGTCTCTCTTTTTTTAAATAATAAAAGGTAGATTAAAAAAGATATCCCTTTCATTAAATTGACTAAATATATGTGTATTTGTTACTTTTCTGTCATAGTAACAACCTCCAATACAATCCATTTTTACAGATTTATGTTTAAAACCTGGCACCCATGCTCCTATTTTAATAAACATTCTCAATATTCAAAATGCATGAAGCGCATCACCAGATTCAATTATAAGAATTTATTTAATATCACTGAGGGATCCATATAGCAGAGAAGTCAGGCTTGAGCTCTGATAAAAGATGGCCTGGGTTCAAATCCTAGCTCTCCCACAGACTGACTTCTTTATAAAAACTCCCGCTTTTTCATCTGTAAAATGAAAATGAGAACTGCCCCTTCCCTGTATGCTTGTTGGGATGATTGTTATACTTAGAAAAGCTCAGCACCTTGCACGTAGAAATACACTCTGATATTATCTTCAGTTACATGCATCTCAGGGTCTCTGGCATTATATTTGACAGTTTTTCCAAAAATACAACAAAAATTTAAAATATCAACATATCTTTATCTGTGGTTGGAGAAGTTACAATTTTAGCTCTTGATACTGAGATGATGAGAAAAGCTTTCTGCTTTTCCTTTTCAAAAACTCAGTTTTTAATCAATAATTGATCCTTACAGCATACAACCTTTCCTAATCTGAGGTTAATCTTTGTTAACTATATCCATAATTTTATTCCCACTATCATAAGCCAATTAGAACAGGAATATATATGAAAGGACAGATGATAAAGAAGAAAATAAAAGTCTTGCACAGTATATCTCCCCTATTTTGGTAAATTTAAAATGTTTAATAGTGTTTATTCAGTGAAATCACTTCGAATCCTTGAGTCATGCCTTATAGATGAGATAATAAGTTTCACAGAAAATTGTGAAAATACATATTTTTTTTCAAATTCCTGATTTGGATCTGTCCTGTTCTTGATAGGAACAAATAGTCTAGCAGCCACTACTGAGGTTGGCTGTCCTCAAACTAAGTCAGGGATGCAGTCTCACATTTCTGAGTTTAGCAATCTGGAGACATATGGGGAACGTGTGAGCTGGTCAGCAATCAGCAGAGCTTGATTCAGTTGCAGAATATCAATTAAGGGAGAGAAAAGGCTAATGTTCCTTCCACTAGAGAAACGACTAGAATATTATGTCTCCCTTAGCCTACCCAGTGACAGCTGACTTGTGCCCATAAACTTTGGTGCATAGACCTATTAGTTCACCTACTTCAGTCAGCTTTATTTTCGTTAATGTACACAAGCTGTGACTTTGGCAGAGTTTCCCCCAGGGGGATTCGTATTTGGAGTGATTTAATATGCACACTGATATTGGCACAATGTTAAAATCGCCATACACGATTCACGAAAAAGAATGTGGCTTTTCTCTAAAGATGATCTTAACTGTTAAGTGACTTTGAGTGCTGAGCATTGCCTCAGTCATGACAGGAAAAACACCTACCCTCTCTAATGCCTGGAATTTGTGTGAAAAGATAGAATGAGATGGAAGAAAGAGAGAGAAAGAGCACTCACAGAGAGAGAGAGCTTATCCCTGTTTACATTTTCATCCTGTGTCTACTGGATTGATCCTCTACCTCATGTCAGCTCACCAGGCTGACAGCGATTCTAGCAGAGAGACACAGGGTAAGAGGGACTTTGATTCATTCCCCTCCCCCTAAGTCCCTGCCTGTCATTGTCTGCTCCTGAGTAAGCAAAGTGAATGTGGTCAAAAAGGTCTGGGGCTACTGGAGCTGTGTTTTCCAATCTCAGGGGCAGCCACCTTCTCATCAACAAATCCATGCAAGCATTCTGTGCATTATGCCGCTTTTCACTCACAAGTTTTGTTCTTCACTGGAGAAGCACTTAGCCCAAATAAGACAATTCACCGTGGAATCTGTGTCTGTGTGTGTGTGACTGTGTGTGCGTGCGTGCATGTGGATAGACTGAGTGAAAGATTTAAAATTTAGAGTGGTTTTTTAAAGCCTTCATTCCTATTTTTAAGATGTTAATTTCTGCCCCCCCACCTTAGTTCTTCTAAAAACTGCTCTGTGATGTGATCACAAATACTCACGTGCATAAATTCCCATTATCATAATAGGAGTACTGCAGTGAGGCTTCTTCTGAAAATAAATTACTCTGTTGAATATATTAGGAGGACTAAACCCAAACAAGCTAAATTGTGTGTTCTCCCATCCTGTAAGTTAAACATTTGAAGCTACAAAACCAATTGCAGTTTTCATTTTACAAGGATTTTGTTTTCTTGTTTTATTTGCATCTTATCTGGTTCATCTACTCTCTCTCTCTCTTTTTAAATAGACGAGATTTCAATTATTAAATTTCTTATTTTCTTTCAGTAGTCCTAATCATTCTGTTAGCTGCCCCTCTCTTTTCAACTCATTGTAGTCCTCGTCAATATCCCTGGCTGACTTCAAACACATGAATATGTATGTTCTCAAAGGGCTGAGAGGCCCCCACCAGGGTGGCGGGCAGTCTAAAGGCAGAGAACAAGCAGAACATGTGAGCTCTTGTTCTAATACTGCATAACCTTGAGTTGGTCACCAACTGGTTTTCTCACTCCTCACTTCTGAAACAGGAACAAACAGATCAACTCTCCTATCAGTTTCCCAAGGATGGTGTTAATTTCATAATCTACCTAATTGCACAATCTATAAATAAGAACTTTCAGCTTTAGGAGAAGTGTTATTAAACTCAAGGTGATTCAAATAAATGATTCTTATCTTAGAATTTCTAGTAAATGTTTATTAGTAACTTTGGGGTATATTTGTATGTCAGTTTAAAATTTGTAACTACTGGGGAAGTGATTACATTTGCCCTGTATTCAAAAGGGCTACGGTTTCAGTGCCTGCATTTCATAGGGTTTTACCCTTAGGGATGAAGGTTGCGGAGAATATTAAAATCACCCTTAAAATGACCCAGAGGTGTCTCTGCCTCTCTTGCTCCCAACGGTAACCACCAGTGTCATTGATTCAAGGGTAGCCACTGGGCTAATTAAGAATTAGCTTGATGACATCTGGATTAATTTTGAAATATATAAAATCTTACTTGATGTATTTGACAAACTGAGCTCTGAAGGGCTTTCTTTTAAATTCAATGTGAGCTCAAGTTTGTGAGTCAAATGGATACATTAAAATATCTTTCAGTTAAGGTTAAAATTTGTTTAAGATTATGCTTGCCATGAAAGACGTAAACCAGCCTACTTGCTTTGTGAATATATCAGACAAATGCTCTTCATGATCCTATGCATTTTATCTTCTACGGGGCCAGTTCCACTCAGCTTTTTACTGGTGTATAAGAGAGATCTACACAGATAACAGTTGATATTTGACCAAGTAAAGAGGTGCCTGAAGATTTTTATTCATTTTTTCGATGCGTGTGTTCCTTTTTTTAATGTCTTCTTTTCACTTTTTTCTATCAGGAATGGTAATTTTTTACAGCAATTCTAGCATGTATATTGCTTGTGCCATTTTCATGTCTTGGCTGGCAAGTGCGTGTATACCGGACTTTTCAATGACACACAGGAAAAAAGCAAACTCCCTCAAGCCAAGTGGAAAAGGATTTAAAACTCAGTATGCATCCCCATTAGGGGCAAGAGAGCCTATTGCAGAAACAAAGAGTGTAGAGAAAATTCTATCCTTGGACGCCTCACAACAACACAACCACAGCTTTTCATGTAATAGCTCAAATGTTCCCACTACAGCCATTAACAATGTAATGAAACAAATCACTTGCTATCCGTCACAATTATGATCGATGGAATCCAACTGGTCTAACTTGGGAGAAAAGAATCACATCTCAAAGTGGATTCATTTTAGAAAATAGCGAAGTTTACGGGGGAGGGATGGCACTTATCTCCCATAAACAATATCGGCAGGCATTTGATCTATCTAAACCAACAGATTACTGTCTTGACATATCTTTCCCCTGCAATTTTCCCTTTTATTTTATTAGGCCTAGTGGAAGATTTCTGTCTGCCTGTGTGAATGAGAGAACTAATTTAGGACCACATAGAAAGTAATATCTAGATAAATATAGCAAAACCATATTAGGATTGCTCATTCTTTCTTCTGCAGGTTGACTACTCTTGTTTTTTTGTTTTTTGTCTTCCTTTTTCTGATTGGATTTCTCTATTTCTACTATCTTCTGAAAGAGTTACTACACTATTTAGGTGGTACTAACAAAGACCTATGTTGAGAGTAGATACTGCACAATAGTATACATGGTTTGCAGCCAATGGCTTTATGAGTCACTTCAAAAATCAGTTCTATTTTAAAAGTTATGCCTATGAGTATAAGCATCTCCTCTTGAGAGGGAAAGAGATAATACAGAGGGTGCTGCATTTAAACTGATGCACAGGACAAAATATTATCATAATCATAGATACCACTTACTAAATACCTGCTATGCACCAGATAAGCTTGTATATTATCTGAATTCATTCTTCTTTCCTGTGGTCTTGGGATCTCATTTTTAATCTCATTTTATAGACTGGGAAACTGAGATTTACAAAGGCTGAGAGACTGTCAAGAGCAATATGCTAGTAAATGAAACTGTAATTAGAATGTAGGAATGTTGGAGTTCCCGTCGTGGCTCAGTGGTTAAGGAATCTGACTAGGAACCATGGGGTTGCGGGTTTGATCCCTGACCTCGCTCAATGGGTTAAGGCTCTGGCGTTGCCGTGAGCTGTGGTGTAGGTTGCAGACGCGGCTCAGATCCCACGTTGCTGTGACTGTGGTATAGGCCATTGGCTACAGCTCCAATTAGACCCCTAGCCTGGGATTCTCCGTATGCTGTGGGTGCAGCCCTAGAAAAGGCAAAAAGACAGAAAAAAAAAAAAGAATGTAGGAATGTCTTCCTCAGTGTCCTTGTGTTCTACCCATTGACAAAAGTTTCTCAAGTTTGGGAATACTTTCATACTTAAGAATATACATGCACATCAGTTAGAAACATAACACTAATTGTAGTAGCAGTACTTATTGTCTCCACAAAGCTTAAAATTGCTGTCACTGTATATAGCCATGGACACCAGAGTATTCATCAGCACAGCTCGTAATGGCCACTAAGTCCATAATGGTCCATAGGCAGCACCTACTTATAAGGTGATCAAGCATATAATCCGGAATTGCATTTATGTGGTTATTGAAATGAAGATATGGAAATATAAACTGAAAAAAAAAAAACATTGCAGTAAAGTACAACCCCTAAGAATATGATCTATAACCCCAGCTGGAAAAACTGTGCCCTCCATCACCCTGACCCAAAAGGAGCTCAGGGCTGAGTGCTATGGCTGCATTTTGGGAAGTAGAAGGAGAAAAAGTGCTGATTCTTCTAAACAGAGGCATGGCGTTTTCCTAAGAGGTATGCATTATGTAAAAACATCTCATCACTGATTCCTAAGTTAAATAGCTGCCATCATAACCTTGGAGAAAGTGGGATTCTACCCAAAGGGTTATGAGTAGACACAACATTCTAAACCTAGGGGTATCTTCCCGTCTGTTTATCTCTTTTAGATAGCAGACATTCTGAGAAAGGAATTAATTTTAGAAGATGGCTTGACTGGTACAGAAAGAACAAGAAAAAATAAAAATAAATAAATGCTTGAGATGTAGATGAATTTAAATGTCATTCATGGTCAGTGAAAAGCTAGTGGATGCGTGCAATAGGAGAGGGAAGTGTGTCTTACAGAGTTAGGTCAAAGAGATTATTCTAAAGTAACACTCTGGGCTGATTGGAAAACTAAGATGAAGCAAGGCAGGATGAGCTCTCAGAGGACAGGAAGTGTGGCTTTCCTAAAAAGGTGAGTACCTTGGTCAATGTGAGTCCTAATAAATATTAATAAATGGGATAAAGAAAGTGATTTCAAGGACCCAAATTAAGAGATGACTAAGCTCTGAATAATGACTTGGTGCCAGAAATGGCTGATACTTAGCACATTTTGGGTACTCCAAAAATAATGATTAAATAATAACCAGAAGGGTATATAGTTAATTAGCTTCCTCTCAGGAGAAATGATGTTTCAGAAGTGTTTAAAGAAAGTTTTGTGCTAGAAAGGGAAGAATTTAGAAGAACGATGGCTATTCCTTGGTGAAGCCAGGGTATCATTAATGCAATAAAGCTAAGGGTGGACATAAAGATTGAAATGAGGTTCTGTATCCCAACCTGTGAATAAGGAAAGACCTGCCTTTAATTAAAAAAGGGGGGGAGTCGTTCTATTGGGTAAACATTTAAGCAAGAAAAAAAAGAGTATTATTTCTCCTTTGAAGGCCAAACTACTGAATAAAGGACTTTATGATGCTTACTTTTATATATTGGATTGACTGGACTAAGGGATTCCCAGCTGGCTGGTAAAACATTATTTCTGGGTATGTCTGTGAGTGTGTTTCCAGAAGAGATCAGCATTTACATCTGTGAACTGAGCAAAGACAATCACCCTCACTAATGTGAGTAGGCATTTTACCTGCTGAGGGCCTGAAGAGAACAAAGGGACAGAGGGAGGGTGAATGTGCTCTCTGAGCTTGAGCTGGGATGTCCATCTTCTCTTTCCCTTGGACATCAGTGCTCCCGGTTCTTGGATTTTCAGACTTGGACCAGAATTCACAGTATTAGTTCCCTTGGTTCTCAGACCTCTGGTCTCAGACTGAATTATTCCACTAGCTTTCCTTGCACACAGCAAATCGTGGGACTTCTTGACCTCCATAATCATGTGAAGTAATTCTTATAATAAATCTCAATCTCAACCCCTCTCTCTCTCTCTCTCTCTCTCTCTCTCTCTCTCTCT
>PVHT020000079.1:9770203-9838788 GCA_004024745.2 Catagonus wagneri
TATATATATATATATATATATGCATATACATACATATATATATACCTATATATACATGTATCCTATTGGCTCTGTTTCTTTGGAGAACCCTAACTAGTATAGACTCCACCCCAGCCCCTGTCCATTTCATCTTTCTCATATGGTTTTTCTCACACATTTTGTTTTCTAACTCAAGTCTAACTATAAAGACTAGAAAGGGTTTACCAAGTTGAAGATAGAAATGACAGATTGTACCGTAGCTTGAAAAACGGAAGAGATAGACATCAGAAACAAACAAACAAAAACATGTTTTCCATAGTACACAGGAGGACTAAAGCGTTACACAGCTCATTCTGAAAATGGAATATGGAAGTGAGACAGTTTTTTAAATCACTAATTCTCCATTAACTCAGTTCAGGTGGACATATATAGAATAAGAAAACAAAACAAAAACAAAACAGTGGTTTATATTCAGGCTAGATCACCAACGTGTTTCAAATTTTCTGAGCTCCCCAAATTGAGTTAGAAATTGCCTGTTTTGTGCTCAAATCTGTGTTTTCAGTCTACTTTTATTATAATACATTTGTCACATTGATTCGTTTATATTTTAGCTATGCCCATTATACTGTGAATTTTTGAGGGCACTATCCATATCTTATTCGTGTTTAGCCTATTCCTGGGAAATAGTCTGCTCAATAATTGTTTGTTGAAATTAACTGAATCAAGTTAAAATAATAGCACAGGTTTAAAATATTAACTAATCCCAGTTGGCTGCTCCATGTTCCCCACAGGGCTTAATTATGATTCTTATATAGCCTTGCTGCTCTGAGTGCTCCCCAGAACCAACAGCAATGGCATCACCTAGGAGCTTGTTAGGAACAGAGACTCAGTTCTCAGACCCCACCCCAGACCTACTGAATCAGAATCTGCATTTTAACAAGATCCCCAGGTGATTCATCTGCACATTTGAAGATTGAGAAGCATTGATTCATCTATATTAGGTCAGTTTTCAAGTATCTGTTTTTCAAGAAGAATTTATTGTGTGTCTACTGTGTGCAGAGAATGGTTCGAGGGAATATGGATAAAAATGAAAAACAATACTTACCGGTCTTATAAAGCACACATTTCTAGCAGGAAAGAAATGATAAAACTTTTAAAATGAATTATTTAATTAGAATATAATGATTGCTTTGCTGGAGAAGTATAGGAATTATGAGAGATCTGGAGAATGAGGGAAGGTTTTCCTGAGAAACTGGTATTTGAAATAAGATCCTAAGAATAAGTAGGAGTTAACTAGGGAAAAGCCCAGTTGGATAGAAGAAGGGTTTCTAGGAGAGGGAATAGCAAATGTGAAGACTCTAGGACAGAAAGGTGTGTGGCATTTTGGAGGCATTTCGAATAGCCAATATGTGGGAGTTCCCATTGTGGCTTAGTGGATTATGAACCAGACTAGTAGCCATGAGGCCTCAGGTTCGATCCCTGACCTCGCTCAGTGGGTTAAAGATCTGGTGCTGCTGTAAGCTGCAGTGTAGGTCTCAGACACAGCTCAGAGCTGGCATTGACCCCTAGCCTGGGAGCTTCCTTATGCCGCGGGTGTAGCACTAAAAAGCAAATAAAATAAAATAAGATAGCCAATATGATTGTAGTTCAGAGAGTGAGGCAGACAGTGGAAATAGATGAGACACAGCTGGGATACATCCTTCCAGACCTTGGAGATGATGTTGAAGAATTGATTTTGACCCTAAGAGCATTGAAAAGGTACTGAAAAGTGCTAGACACATTAATAATGTGATAAGAAAATATTTTTAAAAATCTTTGGGTACAGCATAGAAAATAGAAGAAACTCAAGGATGAACGAAAGGAGGCTTTTCTGGTTATCTATTCCTAACTATCTCCAGAACTTAGTGATATAATGCAACTGTTTTATTTTTCACATATTTTGCAGGTCAGTAATTTGGGAAGGGTTCAGTTGGGTGGTTCTCTGAATCATATGGTGACAGTTTAGGCATCTGGGGCTCGAAGATCTGCCTCCAAAAAAAGTGAATCCAATAGTGAACGCTACAAAAACAGGAAGTAAAAGCTGCTAGTTTTTTTGTTTTGTTTTGTTTTAACTTTTTTTTTTTGTCTTTTTGCCTTATCTAGGGCCGCACCCGAGGTGTATGGAGGTTCCCAGGCTAGGGGTCTAACAGGAGCTGTAGCCGCCGGCCTTCGCCACAGCCACAGCAACGCGGGATCCGAGCTGTGTCTGCAACCTACACCACAGCTCATGGCAACGCCGGATCCTTAACCCACTGAGCAAGTCCAGGGATCAAACCCGCAACCTCACGGTTCCTAGTCAGATTCGTTAACCACTAAGCCAAGACGGGAACTCCAAAAGCTGCTAGTTTTTTAAGGCTTGAGTCTAGAAACTGGTACAGGATGAATTAAAGCAGTCAGAGAAACCAGCCCGAATTCACTGAGAGGAGATTTAGACCACAGTTCTCCCTTCCCCTGCCATGAGTGAAGAAGAAAAGAATTTCCAACCATCTTTACTACAGAGAGGAAGGTAACAATTATGAGAAAACATGATTTTTGCCATCCCATCAAAGTCTGTTTTCTAATTTGGAGGAAAGCCTCATCATGTGAATCTAAGGTCAAAGTGAGTCAGATATGTCCATCCCATGATACCTGGGACATAGGCATATTTCCTAGGCTTAGCCAATCAAATATTCCCGAACTGAAGTGTGACTTTTAAGGAAATGACCTTGGCTTTGACATATGTAGTCTTACTTCCCATGGTTTCTGTTGATATGCTAAAAGCCTCTCTCCTGCATTCAATCGTCAGTTACCTACCCAATATTAGGGTTAAATTAATTTTCTAAGTAAGTCATCTGGAGTTGGCTTCTGTTGCCTGAAATACAGAATCTTGATAATTGGAATAGTTCAAGCAAGAGTTAGTGGTAACCTCTACTCAGTAGTGGCAATGGAAAGGGAAAGATCTTAACAGACTCAAACAATGTTAAGCAGGTCAAATATATGGTGTTGGATGAAATATGAGATAAGGAAAATGATCGCCAGCTTATAAAGATGACAGCGCTATTCAATGAGAGGTGAAACATTGGAAGAGGGTGACTGACATTTTAGAGGTTCTCCTGTGTTTCAAGTTTTTAATGTGCTGATTTTGAAATACGTCTAAGAGATTCAAATTGAGATGCTGTATAGGCAATTTTATATATCATTTGTAGTGCTTGTATGAGGTCTGGACTAGAAATAGAGATATGGCAATAATTAGTTTATGGATGTTAAGAAAAAGCCATGTGTATGTATGAGTGACTCTGATAAAAAAAAAAAAAAAAATTCTCCCCCTGTATCTACTTTCTGGTCGGTAGATTCTATTTGAACAGAGGATATCCCTGTATAACTCTGAGTTCTCCACGTGATCTTCCTGTGAGGGCTGGTTTGGAATTCCTCACAGTATGGCAGCCTTATGGCATTTGGACTTCATACGTGGAAGCTCAGAGTTTTATTGAGGTAGTTTACCAAAAGCCTGGAAATTTCATCACCTTTTCTGATAACCTTCGAAGTCATGTAGCATCATATCCACTGCCTTTTGTTGGTTACAAGCAAATCATAAGCCTACCCAGATTTAATGATGGGCACAGAGACCTCATGTTTCAATGGAAGGAGTGTCAAGGTCACATTTCACAATGACGTTCATGGAGTTCCCGTCGTGGCTCAGTGGTAACGAACCTGACTAGTATCCAGGAAGATGTGGGTTCCATCCCTGGCCTCACTCAGTGGGTCAGTGATCCAGTGTTGCTGTGAGCTGTGGTTTAGGTCACAGACACAGCTCAGATCTGGTGTTGCTGTGGCCATCTTTGGGAGATGTAATGTGCCATACCAGCTGTGTAGGAGTGTTCATGTAGTTGAACATCTCACAGTCTCAGACACCTCATATTAGGGAAGGAGAGCAAAAAGAAATAGAGAAGAAAACTTCCTGATTTTGACCTCTACAAATCCATCATAATAAAAGAAACAGTTATTAAATAGATTTAGCAATCAAGTTTAATATAAATATCATTCCTTCTTTACCTCCAGTCTTTAATTCACTTTCTGTTCCTATACTATCAAGCAGTTTATACGTCTTTTCCTCCTTTTTCATGATTTTAATTTCCATCTACAGCTAGCCTTCCATATATATATACTCAGGTTCCACATCTGTGGATTCAATCAACCTCAGATGAAAAACATATATTTTTTAAATTCCAGAAAGTTCAAAAAAAACAAAACTATTTACATAGGACTTACACTGTATTGTGTATTGTAAGTAATCTGGAAATGATTTAAAATATATGAGAGGATGTGTGTAAGTTATATGCCTATACTAAGCCATTTTTTATAAGGGACTTAGCATTCTTGAATTTTGGTGTCTGCAGGGGGTCCTGGAAACAATTCTGCACAGATACAAAGGGACAACTCTATATGCTAGCAACTCTCAATTAGTACCTCAAGTCCAGACCTCTGTCTCAAACTCCAGACTCACGGACTGAACTGCCTGTCCAAAACTAATTACCCCTCCCCACGAAGGGTTAAGATCTTCCTATAGTAAACAGTTTTGAGGCTTAGGTCTACCCATCTTTTTTTTTTTTGATACATTTGGAAATGCAGAATGTGCTTGTCTCAGACTTGCCGACTCTTGGCCAGTGGTTCCCAAAGTGTGAGTTCCAGACCAATAGCATCAGTGTTATCTGAAAACTAAATGTACATTCTTGGGATCACCCAAATCTGTAGAATCAGAAATTCTGGGGGTGCAGTCCAGCAATCTATATTTTAACAAACCCCCACCCCATGACTCTGCTGAGCACTGAAATCTGAGAACCACTGGCTTAGGCCATCTGTCTCTAGAATCTGAGAACTGCCAACTTATTTCCCCCGAGCTTCCCCATCGCATATTTCTCTTTTTCATTCCCCTTTTATTACAACCAGCCTAATGCTTATAAACTATACAAGCTCATCGAATTGCCAGTAGGCAGAGAACAATCCCACTCATATGCTTCTCATGTGGCAACAGAAAAAGGCTTTCTTTTGCTCACCTGTTTTCTGGTAGGACACTTGACATTGCAAGCTTGCTATAGTCTCAGGTTTCTCTGTCTCAGCTGGTAACAACTTTATCCTTCTAGCATTCTTGATGTTTCTTTCTCTCACCTCTAAATCAAATCTGCCAGGGAATTCTGTTCACTCTATCTTCAGAATAGATCCAGACTCCAAGTACATCTCACATCACCACTGTTTCCACCTAGTCCAGCCCCTATAATCTCCAAATAGATTGCTGCCAGTTGGCCTCCCTATGTCTGACCTTGCCTCCCTAGACTGCTCTCTACATGGCCACCCAAGGGATCCTTTTCCAACATGGACTGGACTATGCCACACCTCCACTCACAACCTTGTTAATACACCCATTTCTCTCAGAGTAAAAGCTGAAGTCTTTATCTTAGAATACAAGGTGATACATGCTCCATTTTTGCCCCATATCTCTTACCTTCTTTTCTAGTTCTCTCTTCGCTCTCCGCTCCAGACACACTAGCCACCTTGATGTTCCTCCAATATTACCTGCCTGCCTTGGGGGAGAATGGAAACAGCCTGAGGGCTTTGAGTGTCTTATGCAGAGAACACAGAGGGACTGACTTTGTGGGTTGGAAGAGGAGTTTAAACCCCAGTGGAAGAGAGCATTGAAGGACTACTGCAGAGTCAGAGGGAAACTTAAAGCAGATCACATTCCAGTCCTTTTCCCCAGAACTCTATCGGTCAGGCAGGGAAGCAAGATGATCTTTCTATTTTGCCCATTCCTGGGGGTTTGTTTTCATTTTGCTATTGTATAAACACAAAGGCTTTGCTTAAACAACAAAGATCTTTTTGAGAGCTCCGTCCAGTGAGCATCACAAGTATTCATTTGATGGTTAGTTATAAATCATTGACAACCAGATGAGTGAAAGCTTATTGTATTGAAGGAATATAGGTATAGAGGGCTCTGCATCCTAGGGGGTGTTCAAGAATCTTCTTTCACTACATTTGGAATTGGATGAGTTGAGAATATGAAGATTAGGACACCAATCTGTGATTTGAAAGTGTGGAAGCAAAATAAAGGCTTTGATCCAAGCCAGAGCTGAAGAGCAGAACTACAGCCCTCCGCACCCTTTGATTTGGAAAGAGTCGCCTTGCACAGCGGGGTTCAAAGCCTGGATCTTTACTCTTGGAATCTGTTTCTTGCTGAGAGCACGAGCTCTCCTGGCACTTTGTTTCCAAAAGGATTCACTTAGACTTCAGATGCTCCTGAGCGTCTCTCTCATACTCTCTGACCCACCCCCAACCCCATCCACCCAAAGACAAAATTTCAAATAACATTCAGTTCAGTTTTTCTTTTATTCCAAGAGTGAAAAGTTCCTCTCTGTTGGTACAGCCTACCATTTTTTTCCCCTTTCCACTTCTATGATCTATTTACTAAAGGAAAGCATTAAATATATACCTGTATAATCTTATATTAACCCCTTCAGGTCTAGGAGTTTGTGAAACTTCCCTTCAAAAACCACAGTTGCAAAACTTGGCTCCCTATGGCATATAGCTCTAGGCTCATGTCAGGTTTCTGACCAGGACTCTAAACTGTATAACAGTGTGCAGCAAAGTTTCATGGAACCCACTGGGTGCTAGGTGTGCTGATAGTCATAACTGCTAAAAGTACAATAGTTCAGGAGTTCCCTTCATGGTTCAACGGTTAACAAACCCGACTGGGATCCACGAGGATGTGGGTTTGATCCCTGGCCTCGCTCAGTGCATTAAGGATCTGGCATTGCCGTGAGCTGCGTTGTAGGTTGCAGATGCATCTCAGATCCTACATTGCTATAGCAGTGGCATAGGCCGGCAGCAGTAGCTCTGATTTGACCCCTAGCCTGGGAACTTTCATACGCCGCAAGTGTAAAAAGCAAAAATAAAACTATATATAGCCTAGTGGGGAAGTCAAATACATAAACCATTGATGAACCCTGGAAGAACAGAGAAATGTGCCTGGGAAGCAGCAGCAGTTCGGGGCGGTGGGGTGAGATCTAGAGCAGGAAGTGCCTCAACTGTGGTGAAGGAGACAGGAAGTGCTGAGAGGGCTTGTCAGGTTCCTAAGTTCATGCATCATCTCGTAGCAGGTTTCTAACCATTTTTGTCTATAAGCCCACAGTGCCTTTTATTTCTGAAAGGATCCGCTAAGACTTAAGAAGATAATTAATTTTCTGAAAAAAATAAAAACAGATTTTCACAATATGTTGGAGCTGGAGTTCTGGGGTATGTACGTTTGTTTCTTTGTTGTCCTTCAGAAAAGGAAGCTAGGTGGGGTTTCTGACAAGCTCTGTCAGCCCACTGGGATTTGAGTGTGGTTACCTTAGGATCTGTAAACTGTACCTTGAAACATGAATACGCTTATCCTTTTTGTAAATAAGTAATAACAAACAGGGAAATATGTGCTTTTTATCCTCTGGACCTGGTGCGGAACTGGTGGGTTTTCAGCCCTCTGCTTTGTTGAATGAATGACTGCCTTGTTGCACTCTGAGCATTTGTGTCTTCCTGGTCAAGAACATTCCGTTATTAAACTGCCTTCTCCCAGACACACACGTAAACACAGACACACAGACACGCACACACACAGACACACACACACACACACACACATTCTCTCTCTCTAAACCTTTGCTTAAATAATTTAAATACTTGCTTTCCGATATATTTTCCTAAATGTTTTTAACCCCTCATTGACCTTTCTCTTGGACTTTCTGTTAGCCACTAAATCATTATTAATACACCATCTGCCTCCAATGACCCCCACTGCGCGCACGTGCGCGCGCGCACACACACACACACACACACACACACACACACACAACCACTTGTGTTCATCACTCAATTCTTCAGCTTCTGTTTGAATAGCCTTAGCCTCCAGGAGATGTCTAAAATATGCACTCACGTGCCCCTGACCCCTGCTGCCCCTAAACTCCTCTGACATATTATTATAAAACTGCCAAACTGGCTGATAAAATTAGTTAGCTTTTTAGTGCATTTTGACAACATACCTGGTGAAGTCAGTAGACTCCTACTTTACCAGTGGAACTTCAGAGTCATAGTTCAAAGACTTAATCAAGACATTGCGTGACAGTAACTGAAGGCTGCTAGAAAAAGCTCACGCCATTGCACTACCTGTTTATTATTATTTATTTACTGTCAAGTTTCTTATATTTTTTGAACATTCTCATACTTTTCTATATTTTAAAACTCAACATTCAACTATAAAATACCATTTCATATGAGGAAGACCAGAAAATAACTTATTTTGGACACATTATAATAATATATCTCACTACATTTTTAAAACCGTAAACTAATATACAAATGTATAGTATTATATTCTCAGGGAAGTTTGACATCCCTAACAAAGTCTGTGAATAAGAGTTGATTGAAGTAGAACCTGTTAAATGTTACCCTTCATTTTCAATGATGTATATACGAAGTTATAATTGATAGGAACTATCTATAAAGTTGTAGGTGATATGCTGACAATAAATCATAGGGTAGAATGTTCTGGTCTACCAAAAGCTGAAATATGGTAGCTATAAATTATGCATGAATATATAATTCATGAACTAGCAACCATATACATTTATACAAAATATTTATTTGATGAGAAATCTGTTTTGGATTGTGTTTCTTAATGAATTGAGAAGTTTTAATAATTGAAATAGCATTCCTTTTGCCACCATTCAGTTTTAATAACATAAGATGTAGTAGTTTTCAACTAGTTAAAACAAATAAACGAAATATCTTTTACTCAGAGACCCCTCTAAATTGGTTCTGATGATGAGTGCTATACCTCTATATTTTACATCTTGTTATTTGCATACTTTTAGTTATATTTACAAAATTTCCCTACTTTAAGATGAGAAATAATCCAATGGGTTTAAAGAGAGAATTAGCATGACAAAATCAGAAGTACTATTTCATAACCTTATTGTGACTGTAATAGTTGAGGGTGTCTTTCTCCCGGCTTGGATTCATTGGGGTGGGGTGGGAGAGTCAAGTCCTTGTCCCAGGATTCCCGCTTACTTGTTCCTACAGTTACACAGCCCCAGAGAAGAGTCTTGAGATGATGGCCAGAGCATCCAACCAGGAAGGCTGTTCAGAGTGGCCAAGGTATCAGAACATTTTACAAAGTGTTCTGTTAATTTAAAATTAATTTATTAAAAACACGTGTATTCCTCTTTGTATGTCCATTCTGGGGGCTACTTCCCTCTTTGGGGTGATGTGAGAGGTTCACTGAATGTGAACGAGTAGACTAAACTTAAGTGTAGAATGGAGATCATCCTCCTCCTCATCATTATCCAACCAGGTAACCAGTCACTTGTTGCTTCACTGGAACCACATAACCATTTTACTCAGAAGAGAAAAAATGGGGGAATCTAAGCTTACAAGGCTGAACAGCAGGTTGCTCGGTCTCTTCCCCAGCAATTTTCTACAGGGTATGCAGACATGCTCTAGCCCTACAAAGAACCTTACCTAGATAACCCATATTTGAAGTGGGAGGAGGGTGAGAGTGTTGTATTCGTACAAAAAATCTGCCTTAGAATTTTCCATTGTGGCTCAGTGGTAACAAACCCAACTGGTATCCATGAGGATGCAGGTTTAGTCGCTAGCCCTGCTCAGTGGGTTAAGGATCCAGCATTGAGGTGAGCTGAGGTTGCAGACACAGCTTAGATATGACATTCTTGTAGCTGTGGCATAGGCCAGCAACTGCAGCTCCAATTCAACCCCTAGCCTGGGAACTCCCATGTTCCATGGGTACAGCCCTAAAAAAAAATAAATAAATAAAAAATAAAAAAATCAGCCTTAGAAGTCCAGGTGACATCATGTTCTCTTGTTTTGTTTCTTCCTCCTTCATTTTCTCATCCTCTTCCCACTTTCTAGGATCCCAGCTTCATCCTGCTCCCTCGCCCTGGGTTCAGGTCAATTGTACCTTATGTCCAAAGTTCTTAAATTATTTTCCACAGTTGTAGTCAAGGTCAGCACAGTCCACTCACCCCAGCCACTTCATCCTGGCTCTCAGTGGGAAGCAACTACATGACAAATATTATCAATAGGAATTGCCCCTGATAACGTTGCAGTATTAGTGATATAAAGGATGCTCTCTTCATGATGGGTAAGGACAGGAAAGAGTCAAGAGGTTAAGGGGATAAGGACATCCGTCTTGCCAATTGGAAATTACTTGAGTCCTCCCGTCCTTCTTTAAATAAGTGGGCTGGAATTCTGTCAATGCTCCATGGACATCCCAATTGGTATCTTCTTGCAAAGAGGTTGCTAATTTTTGAATAGCCACCATATCAGTGACTTTACCCCAAACTCTTTAGGGAGCTGTCCCTGATTCACTGGTACTCATCCTTTGTAACACAATGTATTACCCATATTCCTGTCCTAGACAGACAAGGGCCTGCAGACTTGATATCTGGGACTTACAGATTATGGTCCAGGAAGGTACTAGCCTCCTGGAGAAGAAGTGAGACATCTCACCCTTCCCCACCAAAGACCAGAATGTCATTGAATCTGTACCTTTGAGGAGTGCCACCTGTTATCTTTTTGTTCTCTTTGCTTTTTCTCTTAAACCATTGCTTCTGTGAGCATGAGGATGGGATTTCTTTCTGGCCCTATGTAATTGATAATAGCTAATTTAAATCTTAGATTAATTATCATTATCCTAGATTGACGTGAATCCTTTCCCCTTCAAAACAGTTTTGCGTGGTGAATTGCGCATTCTTAAGAGCCACAAGTTTGGCTGTAAGATTGCAGTGTATAAAGGCAATGATCATTACACACCATCACATGCTAATACATACAGAGAGCATTTTCCAAAGCCTCTTAGCTTTTTTGATTTCTTATTCCCAAATCTTGAGTAAGATTTCAACCCCTGACTGAAACACCTTGCCCAGGCACCACAGTGTTCAGTGTTATGATGAATTGCTAGAGCTACCAGGCACAAAGAATCTTGAGATCTGCTCTTTGGTTTAGCTGCATTGAGAGTCATGCCTTCCCAATCTGTTCCTTTGTAGGACTCAGGTCAGTTGGCAGCTGGAGTTCCTTCTAAATATCAAGACAGAAATTGTAAAACTAGTGGTTTCATTCCATGTGGCCTGATCTAGAAGTATCTTTGCAGGCTCTACTGACTCTCCTACACCTGCCCAAGGTTACTCATTTACTTAGACTCCTAACTTTAAACATTTGATTCCTTGATCAGAATGGATCTATAAACCAAAAAGAAATTTAGCCTCCACACCTGTGCCACCCGCAGCAATGAGACAGATGTGTATGCATAAGGAACAGAATCACCAATCTCTTGTGCAGATTTTGGTATTGTCTTTAAAACTGTGAAATGCCCTGTCTCCTGGAGAAAGACCTGCTCACATTTGACAGCGCAGGTTGGAGGGTTCAGCGCTTGGGATGCTGGTGTGGATTTGAACCATTTGCCTCTTGTTTCCATCTGATCAGTCCTGAACCCCACTCCAGTTTCCTAGCCACCCCCACCATTCCCCTTCGTCCCCTGGCATTAGGGGGGAAATCCTCCAAGTCTCTAGCCATTTGCCTGCATGCACTGCCTCTCTCCACTGCTAAGCAGAAAGGGGGGGTGGGAAGCAGGAGATGGCCCCAACTCCCTTCATCCTCATAGAAGAAAGGCTTATAAATTCCCAATTCCAGCCATTATGAGACTGTGGGCAATTACTAGTCTCTGTAGAGTTACTGCTAGTTTATTTATTAAGAAAGAGATCTCAACTGAGATACCTTTCTAATTCTTTCTGATTCTTGATCACCTTGGCTCTCTCTTCTTTCAATCAGAATTCATTGCGAGGACAGGGAGATTCCTGGAGGGCATGTATGCCTCTCAAGCTTTCTAAGGCTGGCTGGCTGAGCCTGACCTTTTATGAGCTCCTGCAAGAACTTATTTTGCTCTTTGCTGATTTGTCTAATCTCAACTAACCTATGTTACAAAAATTTCTCTAACCTTATAGTAAGGTTGGAAGTTCTTTTGTATTCTTTCTGCCTGGAGATTAAGACACTGAGATATGCTTCTTCAGTGATCTCTACTCTGAATGTCTATTTTAGAATAAGTAGCCTGTCTTATCTGGGAGCCCCCGCTTTGAACTGTGTACTGATGTGTCCTATGAGGTAAGATCTTTTATGCTTTTCCAGTGCTTGCCCGCATGTGAAGTTGCTGAAGCATTGTATTCGGTAACATCACCTATATTTGTCAGGGTTCTCCAGAGAAACAAACCAGCAGGAGAAAGATAGATGGATAGATAGATAGATAGATAGAGGAGGAAATTCATTGTAGGATTTGGATTATGCAGCTGTGGAAGCCAAAAAGTCCCCAAATCTGCCATCTGCAAGCTGGAGAACCTGGAAAGCCAATGATATAATTCCATCTGAGTCCTAAATCCTGAGAACTGAGGGGCAGCTGGTCTAAGTTCCAGAGTCCAAAAGCCCGAGAACCAGGAACTCCAAAGTCCGTGGTAAGAGAAAATGGATATCCCAGTTCGAGAAGAGAAAGGATTCTCCCTTCTTTTGCCTGTTTTGTTGCATTCAGACCCCCCCCCCCAAGGGACTGAGAGATGCCCACCCCATTGGTAGGGGTCGATGTCTTTACTCAGGTTGCTGAATGAAGTGCTCATCTCTTGCAGAAACACCCTCATAGAATAAGCCCCAAATGATATTTTACCATCTCTCTGGGCATCCCTTAGGCCAGTCAAGTTGACACATAATATTAACCATCACATCACCCTAGTGAGTTCAATCCATAGTTCCCTTGGCACCTGATCTATTTTGTCCCCCAGATTCTACACTCTGAGCATCATCTAGCATCACTTATTCTGTTGCTCTCCTCAAATCCAGATCTCTTGTTGGCTGGGATTTATTTAGTTAGAGCCACTACATAGTTCTTAGGTCTTTTATCTTTAACTGCAAAAAATCCACTATTAAAAAAAAATTCCTTGACAGAACATTATAAATCAACTATAATAACATTTTTAAAAAGAAACTCTCAAAATTGCTACACATTTCTTTAAAAATAAAAATGAGGAGGGAGTTCCCTTTGTGGCTCAGCAGTAATGAACCTGACTAGTATCCATGAGGATGCAGGTTTGATCCCTGGCCTCGCTCAGTGGGTTAAGGATCTGGCATGGCCATGAGCTGTGGTATAGGTCACAGACACAGCTCGGATCTGGTGTTGCTGTGGTTGTGGTGTATGCCAGGAGCTGCAACTCCGATTAGACCCCTAGCCAGGAAACTTCCATATGCCCTGGGTGCAGCCCTAAAAAGACAAATATAAATTGATTAATTAATTTAAAAAAATTGAGGAGTAAAAACAAAATTTCCTAAGGAATTTTTCACTCTTTATGAGTTTTCCTTGTCAATATCTCCTGTAGGAAATTAACTGGAATGTTTTGAATAAACTCACATAATAAAGCATCATTCCCTTTTTAAAATTTACATTCACTTGGCGGCTCTTCTGCAATGACATTTGTCCCCATATGATTTTTCTCCCAAGAAGAGAATATTGTTAACACCGTAAGTGCTTACACTAGATCTTTTCTCCTTCCATGGCTCATTCTTCTAACACTAAAAGTGACTTGGTAGAGTGCTACTAGCTCATTTCTCTTGTGTACTTTTTTGGAGAAAATAGCTAACATTGTCCAAATTTCAATAATCTTGACACAGGAGTTCCCTTTGTGGCTCGGCGGAAACGAATCTGATTAGTATCCATGAGGATGCAGGTTCAATCCCTGGCCTTGCTCAGTGTGTTAAGGATTGGGTGTTGCTGTGAGGTATGGTGTAGGTCACAGATGCAGCTCAGATCCCGTGTTGCTCTGGCGTAGGCTGGCAGCTACAGCTCCAATTTAACCCCTAGCCTGGGAACTTCCGTACGCCAGGGATGAAGACCTAAAAACACACACACACACAACAAAACAAAAAAACAAAACAAAACAGAACAAAACAAAACTTGAAACAGCCTTAACAATTTTAACTATTTCATCATAGCCTGCTATAACTAAAAGGGATAGAGGCCCAGCCTACTCTCAAAAAAGAGATGGGAACAGTTATATTCATGGCCAAATGCTCTGAGAGTCAAAGGATGCTGCAAAATATCTCTTTGCTGATTCCACTAAATTTTCTTTTAATCTGGACATTCTCCTTTGAATGGAAATGCTGAATCCCCTACCTGCCTCATTGCTTTCTTACATTTCTCTTCTCTGCTGCCAGCTCAGGATCCTAGTTGCATGTCACTGTCATCCTACTTGTTCAAGTCAGCAATTCCTTTTCATGTTATTTCACCAACACAAACATGTATTTTTTTCACCCTGTTTTCTCAACTTAGAGAACTAACACTCCAAACCTCTCTTGCCCACCATAGCATAACTTTAAAATACAATATGTTACATATATATTTTTTTTTTCAATGTTTCACCAGACATTGCATAAATGACCTGTACTCACAGGGTTACAAATGAGAGGCATCAAAATATTAAAGTGGGTAAAGCCGTTATTTTACCCACTTATGTATACATAAGTAGAAAAGCAGAAAAAAAATGAGGAATAAAGCCTTCTCAGAAAGAAAAGGATGCTGGCCAGTGGGGACCTGCTACATAGCACAGAGAACACTACCAAAAAATTTGTGATAATCTATATGGGAAAAGAATCTGAAAAAGAATGGATATGTGCATAGGTATAACTGAATCACTTTGTTGTACAGCAGAAATTATCACATTTTAAATCAACTATACTTCAGTAAAACTTTTAAAAATGGAAAAAGGAAAAAAAAAACAAAGAATAGGACAGCAGGAATGTTAAAAACAAAATGTCAGTAAAGAGCAGTCAGCCTAACCCTGTTTCCACCCCCAGGGGACCTTCACACAGGACCCAGTTCCCGAGCAGTGACAAGAGGAAGATCTACCCCAAATCTGCAGAACTGCCCACCCCAATCACACAACAGACCATAAGTGCTAAAGCACATTGAAACAGAACCTCAAGTTGGAAAAAAGACTTATAAAGTGGTTTTTGCCATAGGGAACATCTTTGAAACTTGCAGAGACAATTCCCAGATGGGTTGTCTGTAGATGCAATCTGGACTGGGGCTGTCTGTCACCTCCAGCTAGGAGACAGTCTGGCAGCACACAAAAAGAGCATGGAGAAAAGAAGACGAAAGCAGTCAATGTTGAGGCCCTTATTGAGTGATCATCATTTCCATCTACTTCTTCACCTTTATTTGAAAGCCTTCCTTGTTTTATTTTGTTGCTATTGTATAGAGAAAATGTAAATTCATTCTAGAAGATATTGGATCTGTCCAAATGGAGAACTACACATACCCCTTGAGCTTTGTGTAAAATATAAAATATATGTGAATATTTTGGAAAATTTTTGAATTCACAGTACAGTTAAAGAATTATGTAACATATATTGCCACCAATTATTAATATATATCATCTGGAAAATTTAACCCAAGCCAAAGCAATTTATCAATACAGTAGGAAAAAATTCCAAAAAGTTTTGAAAGGATGTTAGTGCATACAGTTTGTAGATTAGAAAACTAATTTGCTAAGATTATATTGATGGCAGAATCAGGATTAGAATATGCCATTTGCCTCCCTGTCACATCCACTGTTACAATATCATGTAAGTCCAAATATTTGGCATCAAACAAGCAATTCATTTGTTTTTCAATAGGTAGCTGTTGTTTTATGCAGGCAGTGTGGGAATGACATTTGCAAAAACTTATTAGGAATATAAAATAAAAAATTCTGAATATGAAATGGAACAATCACAGACTTAGCTGTACTTTCTCAAACATAGCAGTTCTCAGATTAGTATAAGTAATTTGGTCAAGCACCAACATAAAATCCATCACACTACAGAAAATGATGTGAAAGTCAGTATCGCCAGGCACTGGGCATAAAGATGCAAAAGGTCCAGGCCCACTCACTCACATAGATCTCTCCAGCATTGGCTGTATTTTTGTACCCTTCAGACCTAGAAATATACATATGCAGAGATCCCAATGAAGAACAAAATATCGTTATTTTAACATTGTTCTTTAAATTTGTATACAGAATTTGCCATTATTTTCAGTCTTTAATTAAACTTTCTTTTTTTATTATAGTTGATTTACGATGTGTGCTGATTTCTTCTGTATAGCAAAGTGATCAAAAATGTTTATACAGAGTGTATACAAAGAATGTATAGACTTTTTAAATATTCTTTTCCATCATAGTCTATCCTGGGAGATTGGATGCAGTTTCCTGTGCAATATAGTAGGATCTTGTGTTTATCCATTCTAAATGTAATAGTTTGCATCTACTAATTCCAAACTTTCAGTCTAGCCTATCCCTCCCCTCTCCCTCTTGACAATCACAAGTTTGTTCTCTATGTCTGTGAGTCTGTTTCTGTTCTATAGATAGTTTAATTTGTGCCATGTTTTAGATTCCACATATAAGTGACATCATATGGTGTTTTCTTCTCTTTCTGACTACTTCCCTTAGTATTATAACCTCTAATTGCATCCATGTTGCTGCGAATTCTGTTACTTCATTTTTTATGGCTGGGTAGTATTCTATTGTATGTATGTACCACATCTTCTTGATCCATTCATCTGCCAATAGACATTTAGGTTGTTTCCCTGTCAGGACTGTTGTGAATAGTGCTGCAGTGAATAAAGGGGTGCATGTATCTTTTGAATTATGGTTTTTTTTCTGGATGTATGCCCGGAAGTGGGATTGCTGGATCATATGGTAATTCTATTTTTAATTTTTTAAGGAACTGCCATACTGTTTTCCATTGTGGTAATACCAACTTACATTCCTACCAACAGTGTAGAAGGATTCCCTTTCCTCCACACCTTCTTTAACATTTGTTGCTTGTAGACCTATTAACAATGGCCATTCTGACCAGTGTGAGGTGGTACCTTATTGTAGTTTTGATTTGCACTTCTCTAATAATTACTGATGTTGAGCATCTTTTCATGTGCCTGATGGCCATCCATCTGTCTTCTTTAGAGAAATGTCTATTTAGGTCTTTTGCCCATTTTTCAGTTAGGTTTTTTGGTTGTTGTTGTTATTGAATTGTATGAGTTGTTTGTATATTTTGTAGATTAAACCCTTGTCAGTTGCATAGAAATATTTTCAAAGATGCAAACTGATATCTCAAGTGCCTATAAAGGGTCTCTGTTGTTCTTTGCTGATTATTCCTAATCTCTCTGACTTCTCCTCATTGGAATGGCTTGGGGCTCAGTCTTCAGATATTTTCCTTCCTGTCTACATTCATTTCCTTAGTGATCTCATCCAATATCATGGCTTTAAGTATCATCTACATGCTGACAATTCATAAATTCCAGCCTATATTTCTCTTTAACTCCAGATTTATATATATATAACTGCCTATTTAACATTCCACTCTGATGCCGAAAAAAAAAAATCTGCAACTTTTACCTCCAAAACTATGGCCCTTGATAGACTTTGCTCTACCCACAAGAGTACTCCTTTCAGTAAATAGCAATGCCATCCTTTTAGTTGCTAGAGTTAAAACCTCAAGTTCACTCTTAACTCCTTTCTTTCCCTTAAATTCTATAAATGCTCTGGAAATCCTTGCTCTACTTTCAAAATGTAACCTCAATGGCCATCAAGTGTCATCACCCCCATTACTATCACCTTAGTCTAGGACACCATCAGCTCCTTCACGGATAACCACTCTGGCCTCCTACCTGGGCTCCCTGTTTCTACCTTTGCCTCCCTGAAATCTCTTTATCAGGGAAGCAGCCAAGGTTATCATTGTACTCCTCCACTCAAATCCCTTCTATGGTCCCATCTTACTCAGATGAAGAAACCCAGATTCTTTGCAATTCTCACTCTGGCCCCACTTCCAGCACTTGCTGCCCACCCCTTCATTTCTTCTCCGATCTTATCTCCTCCTCTCTGTACCTCTTGATCACTTGGCATCATTGGCTGGAGCACTTGATGAAGGATTTTTTTTTTTTTTTTTTTTTTTTGCTTTTTAGGGCCACACCCATGGCATATGGAGATTTCCAGGCTAGGGGTTAAATTGGAGCTGTAGCTGCTGGCCTACACCACAGCCACAGCAACATCAGATCCGAGTCATGTCTGCGACCCACACCACAGCAACACCAGATCCTTAACCCGCTGAGTGAGGCCAGGGATCGAACCTGCAACCTTATGGTTCCAGTCGGATTCGTTTCCACTGTGCCATGACCGGAACTCCGATGGAATATTCTTGAGGGCCTTTTCATCTGCAGTTTTCTCTGCCTGGGAGGCTGTTACTCTAGATTCATTTACTCTCTTTAGGTCTTCACTCAGACTTCCCTGGCACCTTATCTAAAATTGCAAGCTATACACTAAATGCACACGTGCACACACACACATACTTTGCTTGACACTTCTATCATCTTTTCTTTCTTTGGTTTTCTTCTTAAATATTTCACTTATTTGTCTTTTTCTTATTCTGTCTGACTTTCCCATTGAATGCAAAGGGTCAGCAAACTACAGTCCAGTCCAGGGGCTAAATCCAACTCCCCTGCTCTTTTTTGCAAGAATTGGAACACAGCCACACCCATTTGTTTATGTACAGTCTATGGCTGCTTTCAGAGGGCCCCCAAAGCCAAAAGTTTATTATTCAGCCCTTTGAAGAAAAGGCTTAGCAACTGTTGTGAATATAGCTTCAAAAGAACATGAATTTTTGTTTATTTTATTCTTTTCTTTGTAACTAGAGTCACAATCATGTCTAAAGCACATTAGATATTTGATAAAAATCTATTGCTGGTGAATAAATTGAAAAAACAAACAAACAAACAAACAAAATACCTGGCTCTACACTTCCAGAACTTCACAGAAGAATGAAGTCGATTTGGATTTCCATATGACTAGGGAGCCACGGCAGACATTTTGGAGGATTTTGTTGAAGTTCTTTTTGTTGTTTTTCAACTAAGAAAGGCATTTTCTTTATATCATTCATTCTAAGTAACAGTGGCCATTTTCTAGTGTTGACTTTAAGGAAACATAAAGCAACTGCTGGAAGTATTGTTGTTATGCCAATTTTATTGTTACAGAATCACACCTATAATAGGGCCATTAAACAGGCCTTTTGAGAGCAGTTATTTAGGACTAAAATCACCTTAAGGTGCCAGTTGAAATCACCTGTGTGACATTTCCAGACCTGTTTTCATCTTGTTACTCACCAAGTGAGCGACAAGAGCTAAACCAGTTTGACTATAAGATTATAGTAAGTATTTGTCGTTTGAGTTCAGCCAAAAATATAGTACCTCTCTGGCCTTGCACTTGTAGGCAACAGAATAAGCTATTGCTTCCAAAGGAAAGATAAGGCTGAGAGTATTTTGTTTGATCTCTGGTGGCACTAGAGATTTCAGTAGTAAAACCAAAATCAATGCCTCTTTTCTTTCCCAGGGAACCGTTCACAAAGGAATTGGCACATGAGACCCTTCTCTTTAGAAGGAGGGGTTGGGACTCTTTCAGGCAGAAGTGTTGCCTGCTTTTTATGTGACACCTCAATACTCCATTCAAAAAAAAACATGGGTTTCTGAGTTAGACTGATTGATGGCAAAGATGACAAAACCTTGAACAGTCCGTTAGCTTGAGCTGAAAAATATGCTCAGCTAACTGCCTTAAACATTTTAAAATATAACTCACTAGCTGTAGTAAAGACTGCCGAGCTAAGATTGGGGTTTAATTGTTCACTGCTCAACATGATTTGTGAATAATTGCAGAAGCATGGCAATTAAATTGTACTTTCTACAAAACAGGCAGCACATGCCTCCTGCTTTAGAGAGACCCACGTTTCTTTGTAGATTAGCATACCTCTGTAATCTACTCGGATGTACAGGTGACATCTCTCTTTGAGTCTTCAGGACCCCGGGACCTCTGGGCAATGTGCTATGTCATAAACTTGAGTGATGAAAAAGCAGCAGGGCTCCTTCAGCCTCTAATTGGAGCCACTCAATGCAACAAAGAAACTAAGCAAGTCTTTATTATTCCACTTAATGGGTTTTTTTTTTTAACATTCACAAATCATTCATCAGCATCATCTGAAAATGAAAAATGATAAGCGCAAGGATGTTTGGCACAAGGCATCCGGTGTGTTACCCAAGAGTTGATGCTTAGGTACAGAAGTCTTAGCGATGAAGTCATACCCTGGAGAGGATGCAAAGGGGACTTGTTCTTTGTTTCTGGCTGAATTCCCAGGTTTCTGCCAGTGTGTGAGTGTCCCGGAATTAGTGATAATGTTTTCTGTCATGGTTGTAAAATACTTTCAGAGAAACATAAAGTTTTTATGAGAAGAATAGTAAAAGAAATGACTTATTCTATGCCTGGGGCTTAGTATTTGTTCGTGTTGGCTCACTTCAGGGTAGCAGAGGTTGAGATGGGGAAATGAAGGCACAAAGCTTCAAGAGCCCTCCTTGCTGCTGCTCAGTATTAATAGTAGCTTCTACATGGGCTCACTTGCTCAAAAGGCAAGAGGCCCCAACATCCCTAGATTGACACGTTGGCACTTGCTGGTTTTATCGAAGTCGCACACCCGTCCCGTTTTTCTCCCTCCTCTCCTTCTTCCCTCTTGTTTTCACTAGGATGATACAGTTCTTTCTCTGATAGGTTTACAGGTTTCAAGTATTATTTATTCAGAATAGCTTAATGTAATATGTCAGTAAGGTTTAGAGACCTTCCCAAAGAATGGGAATGCTGGGGTGCTCCAACCATTTGCTGTCACAAACTATTTTAAGTACCCTGTTTCATCAAGGAAATGCAGTTAGTTAAATTGAATTTGGAGGATTTTCTCCTCTTTGTGATGAACAGAGAATGATTATCATACCTGTGATACTCCCGACTTCCCTTTTGTACAAGTAGAGTAGTCATTCCGATCTTGAAGTTTATTAGAGCTTTAAGCTGTCAGGTTATTGCTGTCAGTTTCAAGAAAAGAAAGAGTTACTGATGTAAAATTAATTTATTGAATGGAATTGTTTTGCCCTCAGGGAATAACATCACCATTTAATTTAATTTCCCCATCATATTGTCTCATTTGCAGAGGAAAAAATAACTTTTCTTTTGAACAGAATAAAGTACATTATGCTGAATGGTGTACTTCATCCCTACAGGTTTTCCTTGTTCTAGATAATCAGTTGTCATAACAACGTGATATATTGTGCAGTAACTCTTGCTTGCTGAATTTGGGAAAACAGCGCTGATTTAGATCTTATGAGAAAATATTAGGATTCAGTAACATTTTAAAAAGTTTTTCTCTGGTTACATTTATCAATATCCAACAGTTTTGTTATGGACTGTCTTATACGAAAATATATTTTAAAAGTGTATATAAATATATATATTTTCTAAAAAGCTTTGAAATCACAAATTTCCTTGTCACTTGGGTGTTTTCAGTGTTTGCTCAAAGATATAGCTGTGTTCCACTGAGGTTCAGGACACAGATTCTCTTGGTCTAGTCGGTGGGTTGGAAGGACAGACACAAATACCAAAGAGCCCAGCATTTAACTCACCTTCTGGGGAGAAACCTACAGAGATGCTGGAGGCAAAGGCGGGGGCTTGAAGGAAACTATTCTCTTGATGTAAGAAGCACTAAGACTAGTTTTGAGTCTTCTTCACAGAGAATGTTTCTTTACAGGCAGCAGTTAAGTGTCACACCAGGAAGTTCTACCGTATGTATATAGACCCAGTAAAATAAACTGGGTGAGTTACAGTATGAAATCCTCAAGCACTTCATTCCTCTCTCTGTGTGTATTCGGCATCACCTCAAAATCTCGTCTCTTCCTCCTCCAAATGAGCCATAATTGAAAATCAATATTTATTCGACAAATACTTTTTGAGTACTTGTTATGTGAAATGAATAATCTTTACCTCTACAGATTGTAAAATGATTCAGAGGGCACACGTGCTAAACTCACAAGGTTCGTAGTCATGTAAGGAGGGCAATACAGTTACACCAAGATTGCTGGTAGGGAGTAGAACCAGTACCAGAGCAGATGTCTGGGTCATGGAGGCATGGGTACGAAGGTATATATTGTTAAAATATTGTAAACTTACAGACGGATTGGTAAATAAACTCTGCCCCAAGCCCCACCAGTGCTCACCCACATCCCAGCCACCCCCTCTCCTTTCAAGGACCTTCATTTTCCCAACTCTTCCTCTGGCAACTGTAGTGTTAAAAACTTGCACAACCAGGGGCTATGAAGGAATTCATTCTGGTGAATGAGGGTACAGTTTTTTATTTATTTTTTATTATTTATTTTTTTGTCTTATTAGGGTCACGCCTGTGGCATATGGAGGTTCCCAAGCTAGGGGTCTAATCGGAGCTGTAACCACCTGCCTAGGCCACAGCCATAGCAATGCCAGAGACAAGCTGCATCTGCAACCTACACCATAGCCCACGGCAATGCTGGATCCTTAACCCACTGAGCAAGACCAGGGATCGAACCTGTGTCCTCATGGATGCTAGTCAGATTCGTTTCTGCTGAGCCACGACAGGAACTCCAGGATACAGGTTTTAAATACCAAATCTCATCTCTGGTAAAAAGTACTTAAAAGTTCGGAACACGTGAAACTGCCTTTGTTGTCATTTAAGAACAGTCCCATATCAGCAGTTTCGTATTATTCTATCTATGCAAACCAGAGATTTTAGACATTGAGAAGGGAGAGTGATTCCATCCTCTTGCGTTAAGAAGGCATCTTGATTATACGGTTGTGACACTCAAATGTCAGCATGCCTCAGAGTCACCTGGAAGGCTGGTTAGACACAGCTTGCTGCGGGGGAGGGCTGGGCTGGGGCCTGAGAATTCCCACTGCTAACAAAGATTCCAGATGTTGCTGCTGTTAGACCTGGAATCACTGAGGGCACAGCTGCTTTCCCTTCTTCCTGGGAGAAAGCCTTTTTATTATATAGTTCTTATGCGTCGATGAGGAAAAGATGGATCTGTAACTAAAAAAATTGCAAAGATGCTAAACTGGAAAAAACACAAAAGCAAAATACACATGGACAATTAATATAAAAAGTCAAAATCACTAGTCATTAAAGACATGAAAATTAGGATTTCCCATCGTGGCTCAGTGGTTAACAAATCCGACTAGGAACCATGAGGTTGCGGGTTCAATCCCTGGCCTTGCTCAGTGGGTTAAGGATCCGGCATTGTCGTGAGCTGTGGTGTAGGTTGCAGACACAGCTCGGATCCCGCTTTGCTGTGGCTGTGGTGAAGGCCGCTGGCTACAGCTCCTGTTAGGCCCCTAGCCTGGGAACCTCCATATGCCGCGGGTGCGGCCCTAGATAAGGCAAAAAGACAAAAAATAAATAAATTTTAAAAAAAGACATGTAAATTAAAGAAACATAGTACCACTTTTGAATATTCAATAGCCAAGGTTGGAAAATATGAATAATACTCAACATAAAGGAAGTTAGAGTGAAATGGATACTCTCATTCACTGCTAGTAAAATTATAAATTGCTAAAAACCTTTCTAAAAGGTAATTTGGCAGCATATATCAAAAATCGCTATAATACTTATGCTCTTTGCTCAAATAGTTTTACCTCTAGAAATTAATGCCAAGGATCTCATCAGAGCTGTACGTGAAGATTTATGTATGACTGCTCATCAGAGTATTATTTATAATAAAAACCAGAAGTAACCAACCTAAATATTTAACACGTAAGATCCACAGGGTGGGATATTACAAACCATTAAGAAAAATTTCCTGAAGATAGTTCTAAATAGAAAAAAATGAATAAAGCTAGAAATAGAGGTATGGATAGAGCAAAGCTCTAGGTTGTACATAAACTTTCACATGTAGTGTGTATATTTATAGGTCCAGAGAATAATCCTGAAAGGGATTTAGAATTGAAACGTTAATCACAGTTACCTCTGGGTGATGAGATGACAGATTATTTTTGTTTGTTTTCTTGCACATTTCTGCCTTTTCCAAATTTTTCATGATGAATTTTGTGAGGACTGGTAAACTTATTCTATGCTCCAGAGGTTCATTGCTACTGGGAGAATAAATCAGTAAAATTTTCTGGTTAAAACGTTTTTACTCTTTGACCCAGTAGTTGCACTCCTAGGAAGAAAATCTATCAAAATAATCTGACATACTTACCAAGTTTCGTAAATTAGGAATGCACATTGTAGCAGTATTCATAATAAAACTTACAACCTTACCAAATGTTCATCAGTTGAGGAATGAGTAAATAATTGTGATTTATCCATAACATCGAATTCTAAGCAGGCATCTGAAAGAACATGCTGTTGAAGATTAATGACCTAGAGAAATGGTCATTGTCTAAGGTTAAGTGAGAAAAGCAAAAATACAAACTATATACAATATGAACCCACTTTTCAAAAATATGCATAAATATGCAAAGAAAGAGACTGGAATGGGTACATCCACATGTTAATAGCGTTTATCTTATAATGGATTATTTTTATTTTCATATGTATTTTTCCAATAGTCTTAAAAAATTTTTGAATAAACACTTAAAATTCCTAAAAGTGTTTTTTAAAGGTGTATTAAAAAATAAAACTGTCATTTTTTCAATACCAAACCTCTTTTTCTAAGGTTGTTATTGTTCCCACAACAGTTTGTACTGCCATTTTTTTTTTCTTTTTTTTTTTTGCCATGTCTGTGGCATATGGAAGTTCCAGGGCCAGAGATGGAACTCATACCACAGCAGTGACAATGCCGGATTCTTGACCCACTGAGTCACCAGGGAACTCCTGTGCTGCCATTTTTTAGTCATCATTTAAAAGGCAGTTGTGTCACAGCCGAAATGAATTCAGTTAGTATCCATGGGGATCTGTGTTCAATCCCTGGCCTCTCTCAGTGAGTAGAGGATCTGGTGTTGCCATGAGCTCTGGTGTAGGTCACAGACACAGCTCAGATCCCAAGTTGCTGTGGCTGTGGTGTAGGCCAGCAGCTGTCGCTCCTGATTGGACCCCTAACCTGGGAACTTCCATATGTCGTGGGAACAGCCCTGAAAAGCAAAACAATTAAATTTTTAAAAATATAAAGCAAAAGTTCAAAAAAAAGGAATAATTCATTTGAAAATAAAAAGAAATGACTAAAATTATTTTTTAAAGTAGTTCTTATATAAACCGATTGGCAAATAGTAATGTAAGCATCACTTTCCCAGAACATCCCTCAGCATAACTATGGTCTGGAGAACAGTGGGTTCCTGAGGGCTCTGCTTACGAGGTCAGGAGAGAAGTCCAAAGACACAGAGCCTTTGAACTTATATACAAGATTCACATCTTAGGTATAGACTCAAGCAGTTGATCTGGGAGCAAAATGGGAAGCTAAGGAGGTGGGAAGAAACTGCTTTGAGGCAATCAGTTGGTGCCCAGTATACCAAGTATCCCTTCCTACACCTCACGGAACTCCCCTGGATATGGCAATCCTGGGGCCCTCTCTCTGGTGAACCCATATATTGGCACTTAGCCAAAACCAGCCTGGTCAGTCTTCTCCCCTAGGATGTCACATTGTTGAAACTGGGCCATTTGATGACACAGCCCAAAGGTACTCTGCATGAGCTGCTACTATTGAACTCCCTGGAATTGTTCTCATTCTTTATCTGAGTCCTGGTTATTTAACTTTTCCTTCAGTCATGGAGGGAACCCAATCTTCTTCCAATAAAGTCCTTGTTCTTAAGTGTCAGTGAGCATTTCTGTCACTTACCATGCAGAAATGCTACCTGACGTGTAGCTGAAACTCAAAGGATATATAGAGGAGAGGGCAAGAGCAATGGCTCTGGGGGAATCTGACCAAGTTTGGCACCCGCATTGGTTAAAACATCATAGAGGCTACCTGTTTACATCCCTTACAGGGTGATTGTGAGAACTGGCTCTTCTCACTTTGTCCATTCCTCCTGAGGTATCAGCCCCATTGATCTTCTTCTCTTTCCTCAGAAGAGGCAGGTCCCTTTTGATCTCTGTATGGTCTTCGTGGATGGTCTGACACTGCTTGAAGTCATGGCATCATCGTCACCAGCCCTTCAACTAGCAAAGTCCTACTTGTCTTTGAGATCTAGGTTAAATACCATTTCCTTAGAGAAAACATCTGGGATCACAGAGAAAACTAGGTTAAGTCCCCCAAACTTCTAGGAAGCATTAATAATTATTATAATTCAGTTGTTCACTTTGTAGTTAGGTATTCAATGTTTGTCCACTCTGCTATAATACACACCTCATGACTTTGAAGAACCATGCCTTTCTTATATATCCTAATGTCATGCCCACTAGAATATACCCCATTCCTAGCAGAAAGCCTTACATCTAGTAGGCAGCTAATTATCTGTTGAAGGAACAAATGATCTTGGGTAATAATGCGTGTAGAAACCTTTGAAAAAATAATATAAAGGTATGAAAATACGGGGCATGGTAGAGTTCCACATTCCATAATGAGTACATTTGGGTGATGTATTTTTCAAATATCACATTTCCTGTACATCACTGTGGGTCACTGAATGTCAGGAAGCTTAATTGCCTTTCCTTCTGAGGACTGATTTGGAAGAGAAGAGTTTCAAAAGTGCAGTCTGATGGGTAGCGGTGTCTCTAAGGGTAATTAGCGGAGTCTTGCTACAGCTTCAGACCCTCCGACCCCAAAGAGACTAAGTAACACAAGGTCATATTTAAAACAATGGATTTTCTAAACAAATGCAGATTTAAGACATGTAGCTCTCCCTGCAACTAGATTTTTGCCCCAACCCTTCTTGTATTGAAACTTTGCTAGGGCACTCTGGTTGAAGCTTAGTGAGTCTGATTTCACCCCTGCTTTGGATCAAAAGGAGATGGGAGGCATGTGTCCTGGCAGATAGTGACCCCCCAAAGTAATGGAGAATTAATGCTCATATTGGAGACTAAGGAGAAAGCAAACAAGAATTGTCACCTAAACTGCAAGAGAATTGTATTTAACAAATCCAGTATAAGAACAAAGAATATTTCACTAGAAAAACAAAATCACTAAAGATGTATCTGGCAAAATGATCATATTCTTCTCCAGTTTATGCCACTAGGACGGTAACAGCAATGTTTGTCCATGCAACCAATTTTATAATTATTTTCATGATAAAAACAGCTTATTTCTCCTCTCTTTGAGGCTTCTTTTTACATACTCTGGGTTGGGAGCTTGAAATAATGTGAAAGTTGTGGGTGAGAAAAAATAAGCACAAGCATTCCTTTGAAATGTTCTTAATAAATTTTTAAATTAATTTCCAGGCGGATAGGTCTCAGAAATCAATTTAAACTATTTAACTCACCATGCAGGAATGAAATTATTTAAAAAAAAAAAAAAAGAAGAAGCAAGCTGAAAAATTTCGAAGGCTATGTGCAGAAAGCCTTCAGGATGCAGCAGGAAGGAAAACTGCAGGTTTATAATGGGATTAGGAGGGTTTTTTTCTATGAGAAAAGTACTCACTGAAGAATACTAAGAGGTCCAATTAAAAACATTATTATACTCTTATAAATAGTTCTGAGATTTCAAGAACTCATCCTAAGATAAGAGTTATAACCAGCTCATACTAGCTGATCTAACCTGGTTAAGAGGTTTTTTCTTTTTTTAACATATCTTCAGTCATATTTTTAAAGAAGTTTACTTTGCAGGTTTTAGAATATATCCCCCTTCAAAATTTGTCTATTCCAGCATTTTCCATATACACACAATAAATACCAACTCCTTAAATAAAAAGAAAAAAATGTCTTTGTCATATTACAGCCTCTGTCTTTTGGATTGAGCACAAAAGAATGGACACATAGAAGAAATTTATAGATTTTTCAGGAGATTGGTAAAGCTTTGACATGTTTTATGCAAATGTAAACCAATGCCAGATGTTCTCATTGGGCTCTCACCTAGATCACGGGAGGAGACACATACATACCCAACCTTTGTATTTTCAGTTGTAATGCTGGATGGAAAGTGGACATTTAACAAATGTTTGGATTATTTGATGGGGATAGTAGCTTTCCCAGCAATGCCTTGTTCTTCATCGGGTATTAAATATTCTTTGGGTAATCATAGCATTGGGAAGTCAAGAGCAAAGCATTATTTCTAGTCTAGGTGTCTAATTCAATTTGATTATGCCTTGCCACTACACCACTACTTACTGAATCTTTCCCTATCCTAAGTTGTGTGAGTGTATGTTAAATAAGCCCAAGACCCTTACCATGTAGTTCCTTAATTAACTACTCATCTACTCATTTACTATAATTTTTTAGTGAAATAGAAGCAAAGCATTCATCTAACTGATCATACAGATCTTACTCCTCTCTCTCTCTATATATATACATACATGAATATATATGTATGTATATGTGTGTGTGTGTGTATATATATATATATATATATATATACATACATGTGTGTGTGTGTGTGTGTGTGTGTGTGTGTGTGTATGTCCCAATATACTTTTCATTGGGATATGCATATATACACACATATTCTTTTCTACTTATCTGTCTAAATATTCATTAAATATCTAAATATGTTTCTATCCATCTATTTTAGAAGAATTTTACAAAGAATCTTCAGATAAAGATTACAAAATAAGTTTTAACCTGTATAGTTCCTTACCCCGCCTACACACGGTTACACACTCATTCACTCACACCCACACACACACTCACACACAATTTTTTCATGCTTGAATCAGCCACCACAGCTGCCAGTGCCTCAGGGGTTTTAAACATCAATCAGTTTCACAGCTGGAGGCAGAGTGATCTACAGCAATAAAGCTTAAAGTGCTTCCTTTTCTGATATAATTTGATTCTTCCATTAGAGCACACATTCTTTTTTTTTTTTCTTCCTTTAAGCTAGAGCAAATGTTCTCTGTCCATACCAGGGCAAATAAATAGTTACCTTAAAGAGGCAGAAGGTATTATTATTACTCACCAGTTGGAATGCTGGGTGGAGAAAATCCATCCAATATCTCTTCCTTCTGCACTGCTGAGTTTCTCACCTTTGTCTCTAGGATTTGCCTCTCCTTCTTCCTCAGGGCTGCCAGTGACCTTGGTTCTTTGGTATGGGCATGAATTCTGGTAGCTATAACAGAACAGATAACAATGAGTTTATTTAATATGTTCTTGGCTGTCTGATATTATAGAATTCAGTGTAATATAGAAAGGTGCTATGACAGTCACTGTCATATTTTTGTTTCTACTGGACTCAAAGTGTTTAAGTTTCAAAGCTTCTCCCTCAACTAGAAATCATTCCTTTGATCACCAGTTCTAAATTATCTTAAGCATGATTTATCCCTATCTTTATTACTGTCTAATAAACTCGCTGTAACTGTTTTTCTTTAGTTTTGTAGTTTTTAATTTAAAAAGCATTATAAAATGTGCAAAGTGACACCAGACTTTGACAATGATAGTGACAAAGAATTAGTTGTTGTCAAAAAAGATTGTGCATCCAGAGATTAGTGGTGGTGGTAGGTCAGACTCCAGTTGTGGAAGATGGCGTTAAACGCTTTTGTTCCTGTATAAAAAGACTGATCAGCATATTTGGGTTTGTTTTGTTTTTCAAAAATGATAGAATTTTGGCAACAAAAATCCAGACATTTTTTAGCTAAATGAGCAATCACACCTCAACTTGAATCCTGTTAGCCCAGTCCATCTGCTGCTGCAGCCACCCCTTTCCAGCTGTTGGCAGCAAGACTATACTACTAGTGGCTGTACTTCTATTGACTCCACAAGTTTCTCTCGTTTTCTCTTGCTTTATTTTAAGCTTGATCATTCCTTAGAAACTGTCAGATTAATCTTTATTTATGCAGTCTGACTACTTGATAGATTGCATGAATTCATAAAGCCAGTTTACACCAGAATTTGTAATGATGAAAAGTGAAAATATGAAAGCTAAAAGGGGCTTCAGAAATCCCTAGCCCAGCAATACTCCTGCATTCTAACCCTTTTTAAAGGTGAGCAATACAAGGCTCAGAAAGTTTAAAGATCAACTCAAAGACACACTGCTAGTTATTTATTGAGCTGAAATTTTGGAACCAAATGTTCAATCCGTAGTTCACTGCTATGGACTGAATTTTGCACACATACCCCACCCCCCAATTCATATGTTGAAACTCTAACCCTCAGTGTGACTCTACTAAGGCGACAGGACTTATAAGGAAGTTATTAAGCTTAGATGAGGTCATAAGGGTGGGGCTCTGATCCTACAGGGCTGACGCTTTCTAGAAAGAGGAAGAGACAGGATAATTCTCTCTCCACCTCATCAGGACATAGAAAGGAGGTGGCCATCTGCAAGCCAGGAAGAAAGTCCTCACCAGGAACTAAACCCTGCTGGAAATTTGATCTTGGATTTTATAGTCTCCCAAACTATGAGACAACAGATTTCCCTTGTTTCAGGTAAACCCAGTGTACAGTATTTTGTCATGGCAACCCAAGCTAAGACTCTCTATCTTTCCCTTTTTTTTTTTTTTTTTTTTTTGTCTGTGACTGCTGAGCTCAATACTTTTCTAAGATACCCAGTTCTACCATTGCCCATGGGATGAAATATGGAAGGGTTCCTGAGAAAACTTCTTCACTGGCTCAACACACCCTTGGCGACTGTGCTTGTTGCCTGTTCCAGGCTACACTGGACAGCACCAGGAAAGGAAGAACTTTAGACTTCACCTGATTCAATTTTATTGTCTGTAATTTTTCTAGCTTTAATCTCCCACAAATGGAGCTAGTTTTGTTTTTGTATCATAAATGTCTGCTCCTTGATTTTGTTCTTCTGAATTGGTGTGCTATCTACCTCCTGGCTCTGTTTCTTTCTCTTATACTACTTGTCTATCTTCTTCTCCTCCTTTTTTCACCTAAAGTGCTGTGTTAGTTTTGTCCAAAAATATAATCTGTTACAGAAATTTATCAGTTATTCTTATATAGAATTCACAAGGGGACCCTTCTTAAATAAATGCCACTGTCTCTCTCCAAGACAAAGACAAAAGCAGAGAGAGAGATAAAAAGAGAGACAGACAAACAGACAGGGGAGGGTAGAATCGTATCCCCAGGAGAGCCAGAATGAAAAATTAGTTTTTGCTCATATGCTTGCTTTGTGACTTTTTTCAAGAAAGCCAATTTTCTCATATTTAAAATTAAATTTTAAGAGAGCCACTTAGAATCATAAATAAGCAGTAATTACCAGCTCACTTATTTACTGAAGATGAGTTTTTAATTGGCTAAGAAATTTTAAGAAAAAAAAATACATTGTTCTCAGTCTTCCTAAACTTTTGCTCTATATGTCAATCTTCTATTCTAGCTTCCCTTCCACTGACATTCTCTTCCTGAAAAAAGAAGTAAAGCTTCTAAGGCTTCTCTTGTTTGAATCCCTTGATAGTCTTCCAGTCTTGATGCTCATGAGTCCCTTCCACAATCTCTTGCTGTGGACAAACTGATTGATCCTTTATTTCCCCAAATCACCTTGTACATTTCTATCATTTTATCATTTCTTCTTAACTGCAATGTCCCCTTCCCCAATGAACAGGAACAGTGATTTCTCCTTCCTTGCTTCCCCTACATCACTTAAGGTCAGTATTAGTCATTTGTTAATTATATGCTAATTTATCATGGTATTTATCTTCCATATGTATATGCCCTGGCTCTTAAGAACCAGTGTTTTCTAATACCCTACCCCCAGCACCTAACACAACATCAGCCATGTTTTAGATGCTTCTTAGCTTTGTTAATGATGATAACCACTTCTTACCTAATATTCATGGAGTAATTCTCCTCAAGCAAGTGCCTTGACAGGTACCTTACATCAATGCCTTTATTTACTCTTTCCACGGCATTCTAAGGTAGGTGCTCTTTGCTGTTTCACAAATGAAGAAAATGAGACTTGAGCTGCTGTATTAAATGGTTATCTCATGACCAAATGATGGGGAAAGATACACAGCTCAACGCCTTCTCCGTGTCAGAAACTTTATAGACATTACATCATTTGATTTTCACGACGATCCTGTGACATGGCTTTGTCTGACAGATGAGAAAATTCAACTCCAAGAGGCTAAGTAACTTGGCCAATGTCAGGCAAGGTTTCAGACATGAGGTTTCCTCCTTTTTAAGATAATTGTCTTTGTAGGTGCTCTGAGAATTTGGAAAGAAAAATACAGTATTATGATATAATATGGCTCGACCAAACTTAAATTACCTCTTCCCTTTAAGTAAGGATTGCCAGATACAGACTGAAAAGTAGTTTATGGGTATTTAACAATAAATAATCTTCTTTAACAAATGAATGCGTGTCATTCCAACATAATTTGTGTGTTGGGAAAATAAATGTCCTGTGGTATAGGGATCTTTCATGATAACTGAGTTTAAGTTGTTAATATGAAAAGAAGACGATTCAGATCATTGGTTCAGGGTATGGCCCAGAGTCTCTGAGCACAGAGCCCTTGGCAGAAAGCATGTGTGGAGTCTGCCAAGCAGAGGAATGGGTCTCTTCAGAGAAAGACTACATTTTAAAGGGAAGATTTTTTTCCCCCCTCTTCAGAGCATTTTCAAATCTTGGCACTAAAGAGGGGGAAAAAAGATATGTCTTTTCTTTGAAATACTGGCTTTTTCTGAAAAGACCACCTTCTCCCCAAGCCTTGAAAACTTCAAACAGTCTGACCGAGAAGTCAGAACTCCTCTGGTTAAAGAAGCTGTTATCTTGAAAGCTGCTACAGGCTATAAGCTCTTAGAGGGTCCTGGAGCTCAGTGTCTGTTTGTATTCATTTTTAATAAGCTAAATGAAAAGTGGAAGAGAATTCTGAACATGTCTATAAGTGCATACCTACGTCTACATAGATGCATATACATTAGCATTGTAAATATACTAAATTTAGTTAAACGTATACTTTATGAAATAATTTTTAAGAAAGAAATAAAATTCAAATACAGACATACATTTTATTTGAAAAACTGTGATGAGGCTTTTTCACTAAATATATTCTTGCTGCAAATTTCCTGTGAAATTTTAATTGGATTTCATACTTTTTGCCTAATTTTTATGCACCTCACATTTCACTATTCTGTAAGAATTTGACACAATTTCTATGTGTTTCTCTTACCTGATATTATAGTTTAAATACATTTTAAATGCATGAATTAAAGGGCAAAATCCAAAGTCATTGACTAAGAGGTGAATATTAATTTTAATGCAGTGTCTCTATTTTTGGCACATTCTACCCTGTGTCTACTTTCTGTGTCTCCTTGGCCCGTCTAATTGTTGCTCTTGCTTTCTATAGAGAAAGAGTCTCACATTATACATATGCATCCACATATGTACCCTAATATTCTCTAAATGCATAGAGAGAAGAAATACAATGACCAGAGGATTGAATTGCAGTCCAAAGTGTTTTATTTTCCTGCAGTTCCTGTAACTTTACCCCTCCGAGAGTCCCAGAGTCTCAAGTATAATGTATCTTTGGGGTATATTTGACACTCTTTGGACCCCACTTATTATCCCCCAGATATACTTTCTACTCCAACCATGATCGTGTCAACCAGTGTCACACAGGTATAACCAGAAACCCTTGGACCCTCAGCACCTCCTTATTTTTTTGACCCAGGGCTTCTTTTATGACTTGTGAGGTGCCGTTGTGAACAAACCAAGCCATTCTGACACAAACACTAAGAGTAGAAGAAGTAAATTCCCCGTGGTGTTAATCCTTGACCAATGATAGGTGTGATAAAATGGATAAATGCAGCCTTCTTCCATCCTTGAAGCAAACAAATCAGAGTTACATCTTACACTTTTGCTTTGAGAGTCCCCAGCAAAATAGAACCCCAGATGCCTCAGTAGTGACTAACCTAATAACATAGCCATGGATTGACTTTTCCTCCTTTTGGGTATCACGCTGTACCAGTGGTTCTCAGCTGTAGGTGATTTTGCTCTTCTCCCCCTTCTCAAGGGTATTTGGCAATATCAAGAAATAGTTTTGGTTGTCACAGTTCAGTAGGAGAGGCTATTGGTATGTTGTGGATAGAGGCCAGAGTTGCTGCTAAACATCCCACAATATATGCAACAGCCCTTACAAGAGAATTTTCTGGTCCCAAATAAAAGGCTCTGCATTTTAGGGAAATCCAGGCCAAGACAGAGGTTACTGGATTCTATCCATATTATCAATATCTACTACAAAGCATTTTTATTTAAGAAAATACATTACGTATGTATGTGAGTGCATACCATCTATCAGTTCAAATTGTCTTCTTGTCAAGAAAAATTCCACTTTTCCTTTTAATCTGATGTAAACAGGTTTTAAGGACAGACCTCAATTAAAGTCTAATGGCATTTGGGGGAAAAAAAGAAAAAGAGGCTGAGAATCAGCAGTTCTAGTTCAACCTGAACAAATTTCACAGTAACTGGGTCTGGACAGCAAGGGAGTCAAAGTTTACACAAAACTTTCCAGTACTCAAGGCTCTTCTTTTCCTAAATAGCAATTCCAACTTTAATTTTCTGTGGGGAATAGTTATTTTTCCTCACACTGAACTGTGAGTTCTTTGGAAACGGGTCTGATTTCATCAGTTTGTCTCTGCTCAGCAAATGTTCAGGTTTTTAAATTTGTGGTGGAACTAAGATTATGCCCCAGTATCCCAGTCTCTTGTTTCTTTTTCTTCTTCTTCTTATTCTCTTTTCTCTTTTTAGGGCTGCGGCCACAGCATGTGGAGATTCCCAGGCTAGGGGTCAAATTGGAGCTGTAGCCACAGTCCTACACCACAGCCACAGCAATGTCAGATCCCAACCTGGTCTGCAGCCTACACCGCAGCTCACAGCAACACTGGATCCTTAACCCACTGAGTAAGCCAGGGATCGAACCTGCATCCTCATGATTCATTTCCACTGAACCACAATGGGAACTGCACTGTCTTGTTTCTTAATGCACTGTTATTTCCAAGAAATGTGGATAGCCTGGGACATTTAACATACAAATGCTCAATTAGACTAGCCAATCATTCTGTAGCCATTTTAAAGTAGCATTCCTTTGTCATTCCTAAGGAGATAGATATTTTTTATTTTTTCTATTATTTGGGGGTATTTGAAAAGTAATTTCAATCAAGTTTCCTGTTTGAATATTGTCATCAAGTCAGTCTTATTTCCCAAGCCTTAAGAACAATATCTTGGATTTTTCCCTTGGCACAGAGGGTTGAGGATCCAGTGTTGTCACTGTAGCACTTTGGGTCCCTGTTATGGCACAGGCTCCCTGGCTTGGGAACTTCCACATGCCTCAGGTGTGGCCAAAAAAAGAAAAGTATCTCAAAGCCCACTGAGTTTTTTTCTACCTCTTAGGAGGCAAGACAAGAAAATGACTTCCTGTTTGGGATTTGGTTCACTTCAGATATGGGATAAATCTTCTCTGAATTCTTTAAATCCCTCCGAATCTACAAAATTGACCAAAGGAGAAGAAAAAATTGTCAGAAGCATTCTGATCTTTCAATTATAACCTGAACAGGGAGCCTTTCCCCTTGTCATTCCATCACATCTTAAAAGTTCAGTGAAATTAAGAAGAGAGAACCTTGCTCAACTTTTGTCAAATTTGTGTTTAAATTTGAGAGAGTGTATAATTCAACTAAACTGAGTTCCTCATTTCAAGAATCAAAACATTTTACTTCTCTATGAATAGACCTGGAAGAGCCTTCATTGATTATTAGTAGATTGTAATGTCTCTTCTGAGCAGAACTTTCTTTAATTATAGAACAGTGTCATTGCTGCCTTATACCTCTGTTTTATGTCTTCTAAAGAGCCAATCATAGAATTAGTCTCAGACACAGCACTCAGGTGGAAGAGGAAAACAAGAACATAAGTAAATGAGAAAATTATAATCTCTCATGCTGATAGTACACCTTCTCAAAGAGAAATAGTATGTAACATTGAATGAACTTCTGACTTCAGTTCTGCTCTATGATCTCTGACCTTGAAGTTTTTGGCCTTTTCTTTACCAGGGAGGGTCAAAAACATAGTATTCGATCTCTTAAAACATCAGCAGAAGTTTAATGTATCCATGTTTTGAAAGCATCCTGGGAAGAGAAGAATGGCTTAGAAACAGGTAATAGTTTTATTAAGTTACCTTCTTTCTAATGAATCATTAAAATTAAGCCCAGAGCAACCTACCTGTTGTGGATTCAAGCTCCCCACCCTGAACTTGAAACTTTGTTGCAAATGACTATGAATCCACAGTTTTAAGGTTCATTAATCATACTCCCTGCCACATATGCTTTCTGATGTGCTATGATGCTGAATGAGATTCCCATATTTATGCAAAATTTTAGTGGAACTTTTTTTTTTATTAAAGACATGCTTTATTAATCTTAATAAATCATAGTTTGTAGCGTCCTTTCTGACTGTTTCTCAAGTAAAATGGGGCTTGACTGTGCAGTAACAGTGTTTATGTCATGCTTGAATTGTTTAAGGTGAGGCTTTGAGTAGTTTTATTGCTTTTGTTTATATAGGTAAACCCAATCTGCGCATTTGAAATGATTGATGAACTGCAGCCCCACTTGGAGTGTTTGTCATCACTCATGTGCTGAAGTGACATTTCTTTATGTATTTTGGCATAAACATATGCAACTACTGGCAAAGCATTTGACCCTAGAGTCTGACTATTTGTCATTCTAATCTTTTTTTTTTTTTTTTTGCCCAAAGTCAGGCAAGTTACTGTATATTCTATCTTCACGCTCATTGCTAATTATTCAACAGACAGTAAAATAGTCTAGTAGTTGGGACTGCATAAATTGCTGAATGTGCGATCTTCATTTCTCCAGCCAGGCAGCTAGGTACTATGCAGACAAATAAATAAAGTTGAGATGCATGTAAATGTCAAGGAAGACAACCATATTGAACTACAATAGCTTTTCAGGAAAATCTGCAGCTTCTATCAATGAGGGGAAAAAAGAAGAAAATGCATGAGTGTAGAATTTAGCAAATCAGATGCAAGCAAAGATCAAGCAAAATTCATTAGATGTGACCACCTTAGAATATAATTTTTCTATAATGGGTCTTTGTTGAAAAGCAAGTAACCAGTAACCCAGATCATGTGGGCAGAGATAAATGAAAGGCTTCCTAACCTCCAGGCTCAGAGTTCAAACTCAATGTTGTGGTGTTTGAAAATGTGTGATTATTTATTGGTGAAAATGTCAGAAAAAATAAAGTGTGAAGCAATTTTCTGAGGAAAGCATCACACCTCATTTGGAGAACTTGGTTGTGGTTTCATTCCTATAAGGTCTGAATAAGCAACAGCAGAGGAGAAGAGGGGAGGAGGGAAAGAATGAGCCAATTCCAAAACACTTTAATAAGAGAAACCAAGGTAAGCGATATCATTATTACCTTTTCCATGGAGTGTGGTGAAGTGGCGAAAGGTTAAAGGTTCATAGAAAAATCAAAGCTAACATTTCTGGGCAGGATTTAAGAGTTCTTAGGATAAACAGTAGTGAGAAATAGGATAGCTTTCTCACTTTTGGGGATCCAAAAATATTTTACTTAACTATGACCAGTTAATTTTAAGCTAACTACTCAGCTCTGGCATAATTGACAAAAGGGAGACACTGGGTTGAAGTGAGAGATTTCAAGTCCTCATCTGAGGTAGGCACTACTCCTCAGTAGAGTGACGTTCCAGAGAATACTCCATCCTCTCTTTTGTAATAGAGATCACATGCTGATCCTCTCGTGAAGTGGGTTTTCTTGGCGATTTTCTTAGTGAAGAAGACTAAGAAAAGAAAGACTAAGAAAGAAAGACGCTTTACTTTCAATAAAGTGAGGAAAGGTTAAAGAACAGCATAAGAAAATAGTAGACATTGAGTTAAAAATAAAAATAAGCACTGGGGGGGGTCTCAAAAACTCTCACAAGCATAAAATGTACTGTGTGGATGTTAATTTAATTTTAACATCCCAGTTCAGACCTGTAGTATGAGAATTTATCTTTGTTCTTTTTTTTACTTTAACTGTGTTTTCAGATTGGGGTTTTGGTGTCATTTTTTTTTAAAAAACTACTTTATTATTGTTCAGAGTATTTGTTGCTGCCCCCCCCGGGGGGGGGGGATTTTACTTCCTCATGTTCATTTTTGTCTATTTATTTACTTTATTAAAGTATAGTGATTTACAATATTGTGTTAGTTTCGGGGTACAGCACAGCAATTCAGTTATACATCCATCTATCTATCTGTCTGTCTATCTCTCTACCTATCTATCTGTCTATCTATTCTTTTCCAGGTTCTTTTCCCTTATAGTTTATAGAAAATATTGAGTGTAGTTCCCGGTGCTATACAGTTGGTCCTTGTCAGTTATCTACTTTATATATGGTAGTGTGAATAATTTAATCCCAACCTCCTAATTTATCCCTTTCCCCACCCCCTTCACCCTTGGTAACCATAAATTTGTTTTCCATGTCTGTGAATCCCTTTCTGTTTTGGAAATAAGCTCATCTGTATATTTTTATTTTAGAATCCACATATAAGTGATATCACGTGACATATTCTTTGTCAGGCTTACTTCACTTAGTATGATAAACTCTAGGTCCATCCATGTTTCTGCAAATGGCATAATTTCATCTTTTTATGGCTGGGTAATATTTCATTTTATATATATACCACAGCTTCTTTATCCATTTGTCTCTCAAAGGACATTTAGTTTGTTTCCATATCTTAACTATTGTAAGTAGCGCTTCTATGAAAAATTGGGTACACGTATCTTTTTGAATTATGGTTTTCTCCAGATGTAGAATTTCAGGGTCATATGGTAATTCTACTTTTAGTTTTTTAAGGAACCTCCACTCCATTTTCCATAGCGGCTGCACAAATTTACATTCCTGCCAACAGTATAGGAATGTTCCTTTTGCTCCATACCCTCTCCTTTATTATTTGTAGACTTTCTGATGATGGTCATTCTGACTGGCATGAGGTGATACCTCATTGTAATTTTGATTTGCATTTCTCTAATAATTAGCAATGTTGAGCATCTTTTCATGTGCCTTTTGGCCATTTGTAAGTCTTCTTTGGAGAAATGTCTGCTTAGGTCTTCTGCCCATTTTTTTTGCATTAGTCATGGAACTGGCATTCCCCTTCCCAACAAAAGGATTTTACATCAGGAGTGGCCGTGTGATTTCTTTTGACCAACAAAACGTACATAGAGGGGCACGTGATACATCAAAACTGAAGTTTTGAAAGACATTCTATAGTTCTACCACACTCTTTTCCTTCTGCTATAAGTCTGGGCAATATTCCAGAAAAGGGACATTCCGACAGCCTGGGCCCCAGAACAAAGAGGAGTAAAGTTGCAGCTGGTCTGTAACAGGCATAGAACATGAACATGAAAGAAACTCTTTTGGTAAGTTCCTAAGATTTAGGGATTGTTTATTAGTTCAAAATACCACAGCCCATGTTGATTGTTATTTTAAGGATCTGGAAAACATCTATAAATCAAAAAAATGTATGGACGTATTCACCAGGGTCTCCTCATATTTATTCCTATATTGATTAAATCCAGTTCAGTAGACAATCATTAAATATCTGACACTTAGCTAAGTGATGTGGAAAGTTACCAAAAGGGCACACCATATCCTGACCTTCAAAATCCTTACATTGGTTGTTATTTATAGTCTCTATTAAAGGAAATATTTCTCTTATTCTTGAGACCTAGACACCAAAATGACGCACACATTTAGACATATATGTGAACTACAATTAGAAATCTGAGAGTTCCCACCATGGCACAATGGGTTAAGAATATGACTTCAGTGGCTCGGGTCACTGTGGAAATGAGGGTTCCATCTCCAGTTCAGCATAATGGGTTAAAAGGATCCAGCATTGCCACAGTCTTCAGTGCAGGTCACAGCTACACCTCAGATTCAGTCCTTGGCCCAAGAACTTCCATATGCCATGGGTGCAGCCATAAAAGTAAAGAAGGAAGGAAGGGAGGTAGGGAGGAAAGAAGAAAGAAGAAAAGAAAGGATGGAAGGAAGGAAAAGGGGGGGGGAGGAAGGAAAGAAGGAAGGAAGAAAGAATCTGATTTCTAGAAGCCATAAAGGACAGCCTGACTACCTTATGTTTGTACTCAAATATATCCATTATGTTGGAGATAACTTTAGAGACAGCTAACATTGTTGCAGATCACTTGTAGCTAAATTCCGTGCAGAACATTTCCACATATTACCCCACATCAGCCTTGCCACTTCCTTATGAGGTAGACCTTACAGTGCAGATGTTTCTAAGGAGCCCTGCCTAGGGCTCCATGACTTAGAAGCAATGTGGAGGAAATGCACTCTAGGTCTGCTGACCTTAGCCCGGCTCTCCTTCCTCTACATCATGTGCTGTGGGACACAAGTGTTTCACAGTGATGGCACACTGAGAACCATAATGCACCATGCTCTGTGAAGACCAAGCTAGCTTTTCTCCAGGTACTCTGTAGCCGAGTTCCCTTCATCTTCCCTGGCACTTTGTTCATTTATAATCACTGCACTTGGACCATGCATTTCAGTTATTTTCTTCCTTCTGAAGGACTTGGGGACATGCAGAGAACCTGCAGAACTCTGTTCTCTCCACTTTCTGCCTCCTGGATAGGATGATAGACCCAATGCCAGTGAGCAATAGCATCTAGGGACCATCAGCACAAAGAACCATGTTTCCATTTTCTGTTAAAATCCTGCTGCTTATGCACCAGTATCTTCCTGGCTTGGCCTTGTTTCTTTCAAACCTCAAGTTTATAGCTTATGCTAATATGCAGAGAATAAGAAGGACAATAATCAGGGACCAAAACATTATGAATCGGGATTGACATTGATATAACTAGTGCATTTGTGAGTAACAAGGCAGAGCATAGACCAAAGAACAATAATAATGTACTTCATGTGACTGTAGACTGAAAGTAGTTATAACCCTGTGTTTGTATCAGACAACACATTAGAATGGTTTTGGTTTGAGGCTCATACAGTGTAGCAGTTACAACAGTAAGAAAATGATGTGGAGTATAGGATCAAATCTAAAAATTTGTGGGGCAAAGAAAACTACAGTTTCATTTCTTTGTAATTATAACTTGGACATTCCCTCCAAATATGAAGCCTGGTGTTTACAAGACTTCATCTTAATAAAGATGGCCAGGTTCCTTCATACTCTTTTTTTTTTTTTTTTTCGTCCTATCAGTTCTTAAGCTCCCAGTTTTATAGATTCCAAACTGTGATCATATTATCCATATTTAGCAATACTGTTGTATTATCTGCACCTTCTTCTGTGTACTTATAAGATAATACAACCTATTTTGTAAAACAATCTCATGCTCAGATTATTATTGAAAAGGGAAAATGATTTTTATATGAATGTACATACATGAGTGTGTGCAACAATTTTGAGCACAACTTAAGTTACCTAAGTTCTTTGGCTGAGTATTTATAAGGTAAAAAATATTCCAGTACTTGAATAAAGAGATTTTTGTTGCATATTGGTATATATTAATTCTGTCGTTCATTCATTTATCAAAAATAGGTTGTGGGCCTATACCTTAAGCCAGACTCATTTTTAAGGGTGGTGGATTAAATAGTAAATAAAGTATAGTCTCTATTGCATAGCTGATATTTAAAGGGAAATGTGATTATAAACACATAAGACATTTAAATATTTTAAAGTAGCAGTTGGTAATTGCTAGAAAAAATTTAAAGGGTAAAGGGATAAATGCTGCAGATGCCACTTTAAATACTGTGGTCAGAGGAAGTCTTCAAATGCACTTTTGAAGAAGAATTTGTAACAGGGTAAAGATCACAACTGTAAATTAAAGTGTCCATAGATGATCTGGCTCTAGATTCTTTCTTATCTGAGGACTTCACTGTTCTTTCTCTCTTTCCTCTACCTTCTTTCTTCCTTACTTTTATTTTCCAAATTATATTGCTATATACTTGATTTTCTTGACTCATTCAGACAATGATAGCCTCTCGTCAAAGGTTAGAAGTATATTCTATCATTTACATTGAGAATTCTCTTCAAATAACCTTTCAGAACTAATATATAGACATATGTTTATATATGTATATTGCCAGCAGATAGTTACTTTAAAATATTTTCCTTGAATTAAGAAAAGTTTCATTCTTCTATACATAGATGATTTATCAGCCAGCTTTTCTTCTAAATTAGCCAATTCAGAGGAGATGAAAGAATTTATTCTTTAAAGTAAACATAGAGAGAAAAATCAGAAAAAAATGACAGCCTAGTGAGACAAAAAGGCATATTCATTAAAGAAAACCTTTTTAAGAAAAACTTGCAACATTACTTCTATGAAAAACGATTTCTCTGTCACAGCTGTGTGGCCGCACATAAAGCTAAAGCTGCCCGCAGTGACACGGTTCTAGGGCAGGTAGCTCTTAGGAGCCACTGTACACAAAGTCACCCTTTAAGTTAACATTGCTTTCCTTCCTAAAGCTGGAGCGGGAAAAAGGTGAGGAAATTCCCTGAAAAGGGTGGGGAGACAGTGAGCATCTGTCCCAGCTTTGTACTGTGACTGGGTGAGCTGGGGCCCACTATAGGACATGCGGACTTGATTTCTTCAAATGTAAGTGGCGGAGTTCCCTTTGTGGCTCAGCAATTAAGGAACCCAACTAGGATACATGAGAATGTGGGTTGGATCCCTGGCCTCGCTTAGTGGGTTAAGTATCCAGCATTGCCTTGAGTTGTGGTGTAGGTCGCAGATACTGCTCAGATCCTGCATTGCTGTGACTGTGGCATAGGCCGGCAGCTATAGCTCCGATTCAATCCCTAGTCTGGGAACTTCCATATGCTGCGGCTGCGGCCCTTAAAAAAAAAAAAAGTAAGTGGAGATAATCATGTTCACTTCACGGGGACTTTATGAGGATCACCTAAGATCACGTACGCAAAGCACATGCCACGGCCTGGGATGTGGTTAGCACTCCATAATTATGAGGTCTCATTATGTGTATGGCCCCATTTCTTTTTTCTTCTTTATTCATTTTCTGATGCATATCCAAGTCTGGACAAGAGATATATTTGAGAGATGAAAAAGTGGAGTTAACTAACAGATCCTGTGCAGGAATCATCTGTCACCCTCAAAACTGAAACGACAAGCTCTTATAACCGTAAAGGTCTGGGCCTTGCCAATGATAGCAGTTTTATAAATGTCCATCTAGTAAAATGGAAGAACAGAATGCATCTGCCTGGTTGGAGATGAACCTTGCCAGATAGGTTTACCCGTCTGAATATACCTTGTGATGAGCACAGATGAAGGTTCAGATAAAACTGTCAGAACTTAGATCCCACCAAGAAAAATGTCCTGAAGATAATAATCTAACAAATGTTACATTTTTTGAGAGTCAGGAGAGGAAGACAAGGGTGCAGCTGTGGTATACAGGGATCTTGTCAGGGACTTGGGCCAGAAGGGATTTGTACTTTGCTTTTTGAAGTTCAAACAGACATTCTGAAATTTCTGTTTTGGTTTTCTAAAGTATGAAGAAAATCCAAAGAGTTAAATGGAATTATTTTGTTAATTTGTAAAATTTTATTGTCTCTCCCACTTAAATGTAAAATCTATGAAGGCAGTGCCTCTATCTGCCTATCTCCAAAGCCTAAAACCATGCCATACACTTAGTAGACTATTCAGTAAAAAGTTGTGATTTTGGATGAAAAATGATAAAAATATAAATGAGTGGATCAATTAATGAATGAGTCAAATAATATCCAGATAAGGAACGATCTTTTTAATCCCCCTTTCACATCCAGGACTGTGCCTAGAGTCCAATGAACATTTAAAACATAAATAAATCTCTAAGATCTTGAACTTCTGATATGACCTTGACTAAAGAATAGTCCTCTTTTCTCTAGGAAAAAATGGCCTTTTCAACCAAGGATGTAGTTTCAAAAAGATATAAATATAACCATGAAACCCAGAAAGATGTCATAGTAAGACTGCTGTCACAATCAGCAGCTGTGCTTTGAGACACTTCTTAGAAGGCATGTTGTCTAAACTCCCACTCAACACAGAACACTCTCCACCAACAGTCCTGGAAGATGAATATTTGCTTAAAGATGTCCTGTGAAGAGAAGGTCATCACTTTTAAAGCCAGCCCATTAATTGTTTGGAAAGCTATCATTATTAGAATTTTCTTGGGAGTTCCCATCATGGCTCAGTGGTTAACGAATCTGACTAGGAACCATGAGATTGCAGGTTCGATCCCCGGCCTTGCTCAGTGGGTTAAAGATCCGGTGTTGCCGTGAGCTGTGGTGTAGGTCGCAGACACGGCTCGGATCCTGCGTTTCTGTGGCTGCGGTGTAGGCCAGTGGCTACAGCTCCGATTCGACCCCTAGCCTGGGAACCTCCACATGCCGCGGATGCGGCCCTAAAATGACAAAAGGCAAAAAAATATAGAATTTTCTTACTTCCATGGGGTTGAAAGCTGCTTCTTAAGCTGTATCCATTGCTCTTGGTTATTCCCAAAGGAGCAAAAAAACCAACTCTAGTATCTCTTAAATATGGAAGATAAAATCTCTTCTTTCTGTTTTTTTTTCTACCCCTAGTTTTTATCTCTTATTCAGAGAAAATGTGTTTGATGATTCATGTTCTACATAAGTAGAATATGATATATGTGACCATTTACAATAGTGGAAGAAATCATAAGAAAATATGAAAACTGTCATATTTCACATCTGTTATTTCAAATGAATCCTCACTATCACCCTGTAAAGAGGCCATTATTAGATCATTTTAAAAATCAGGAAATTGAGGCACAGAGAAGTTAAATACTGTGAAAAGTCAGACTGGAATTTGAAAACAGAAATAGCTGACTTGGAAAATGCATGTTTTGTCTTATTCAGATACCACATAGTAGTGTATTTCTGTAGGTTTTGAATCAAAATAATTTATTTTCTGTGGATAAAGGTGACTTTATATTCCTTAGTAGTGGTGGGTTTGTTACAAAATGAACCAGCCCTTGAGGCTTGTGGTTTGGGTATTAAGGTTTGGGTGGGATAAAGGCTCTCTAACGTGAGGAGGAGCACCTAACTGATTAAAAACACAAAAACAAAACAAAACAAACAAACAAAAAGACCCAAAACACATGCAGAACAAAGCAGGAGCTCTCTGGCAAGTTCTCTTAATTGGGTCTCAGTAGTTCTATATGAACCTCAGAAGTATGAATATTTAGACAGACAAGTCCACTCCCAAGGACAGCAAATAAGGACAAAGACATCCAATAGCAGGCACAGTCCTCAGCAAACTGAACTTAAGGTCTGAGAATTCAACATTAATAAGGCAAGTGCTGCCAAGCATTTTATGATCTATTTGCCTATTATGTATAAACTTGCATTCTTTTAAATAATTTAAGAGTTTTTTGCATGAAACACATAGATATAAGAAAACCAGTAAAATGAAAATAAATGCATCAGAGTTAGGTAATGCAGAAGGGAACATCATTACATCAAAAACAGTAAGTAACCACCGTGCCAGTGGTTACTGCGATGGTGTACCACCTTTAGCTCTTGGCTCGCTGGCAGCCAAGACAGAATTAGTGGAAGAGAAACAACCAATGTGATGTTTTAAATATAGATCAGAGGCCGTTGCCTTCTGCCTTTTTTGTCTTCTGTACACACGAAAGGAAGAACAACAGTGTTAAATGTAGGTCATTCTGAACTAAGCCAGAAACTATAGACCCAGGTCTTTTACAAAGGTTGATACTCAGACAGTATCTGTCTGTGAGTAATACTTTTGTAAAGACTTGATATGAATTTATTATTCAGTGAATCAATCAACAAGTATTTAGAGGACCTCAGCTAAGTGCCAGGCATAATTCCTCTCTCTTTAAGGCACACAGTCGATGGAAAAAGTGCTTGATTATCTCCCAAATGGTGGATATAAATCAGGTCTTTTCAAGGTATTTTCATTAGGGAATCTCTTCTGAAATATGCATTGCACTCAGACTCCCCAAAATGATTGAACAGTGGGAAAGACGAAGGGTCCTGCTCTCCTGGAGCCTGTATTGTAGTGGTATTTTGACACTGATGTCATGAAAGTAAATAAGCAAGAATGATTCAAGTTCAGGTTCTGGAGTTAAAGGACTTAAGCTCAAATTGTGAGTCTTTGTCTTAACTAAATGTGTGCCTTTTACCATTCAACAAAAGTGCTCCAGATCTCAGTTCTGGTTATGTAAAATAGAAAAGATAATTCATATTGTAAGGATTAAATAGGATAGCGAGCAATGGATGGCACAAAGGAGTACTCAATACATGTTGACAAGTATTGTGGAGAAACTGAAATCCAAGAAGGCAGCATGCTTGCCTAAAGTAACACCCCTAACTCAGATTCATATCCAAACAGCATGACACACAATTTTGTATTCTTCACCAGAATACAGTGAAAGACAAGGTCATGAAAAGCCTGAGCCAGACTTCAAACTCTCTGGCATGACATGCTAAAAAAAATTTGAATAAAGCAATAAAGAGCCATTGAAGTTTCGAGGGTCATATCAGTGAAAAGATCAGAATGTTGAGGTAGAAGGACAAATTTTCTGATAATATAAGGAATTGTTGAAAGAACAGTTAACAGGAGTCTAAGGTTTATTTAGATTTATAGTTCAGCTTTTAAAGAAAATGTAAAAACTTTGCTGCCATAGCTCTAAAGAGGGCCCAGTCATTGCAAAGTTAATTTCTGTTGCCCAGTGAAAAGGAACTAGGTCCTAACTCTGGCCCTTCTCAAGGGTGAGATCATCTCTGGAGTTTGCAGAAGAGAGGCTAACATGGCCAGAACAGCTTAATATATATGGTAAAAGGCGCTTGGGACTTGGGCCTATGGTGGTTCTCAACCACATAGCTATCCATTCCTTAACCTCTCTTGGGTGTCATTTCTCCCATCCACAAAATAAAGATAATAAAAGTACCTACCTCAGAGGGTTGTTGTGAGTTTTACACAATTAATGTATAAAAAGTGCTTAGAACAGTGCCTGGTACATATATGTGCTCAGTAAACATCAGCTCTTATTGTTGCTATAACTTGTTGCTATAATTAGATTTATGACTGAGTAAGTTACTCAGGCTCTTAGGTTCTACATGTGTCAAAACAGGGATCATACTGTACTTAGTTCTACGAACATCTTTTTCACCTTTTGAAGTTATATAAGCAAGAATCTTATACTTGATGTATATATTTTACATATAGCTTATTTACTGAAAAAAATTCTACTAAAACTACTGAATATTATAATCAATGGCATCTTAGTGTCAAGGAAATAGGGGAATGCTCATCTTGCACAGTCGTTGTTACTAAAGATGGTCCACATGCCCCAAGGTGTAGCACACAGGAAATGTTAACTTTTATTTTTTCACACTTCCATTCTGTTGACGTATGGGTACTTACATATGCCTTAATTTATCTTCTTCTGAAATCAAGTACTCTCTCTTTTTTTTTATTTTGCTTTTTTTTTTTTTTTTTTTTTTTTTTTTTTTTTTTTTTTTTTTTTTTTTTTTTTTTTTTTTTTTTTTTTTTTTTTTTTTTTTTGCTTTTTTGGGCTGCACCTGGGGCATATAGAAGCTCCCAGGCTAGGGGTTGAATCGGAGCTACAGCTGCTGGCCTACACCACAGCCACAGCCACAGCAACACGGGATCTGAGCCATGTCTGCAACCTATACCACAGCTCACAGCAACACCAGATCCCCAACCACTGAGGAAGCCCAGGGATCAAACCCACATCCTCATGGTTACTAGTCAGATTTGTTTCCTCTGCACCACAGCAGGGACTCCTGAAATCAAATACTCATTACTTTTAGAATTAGACACAGATCTACTCCTCCAGTCTCACCTTATAATGTATTTCAGGACATTAATTCTCAGACTTTGTATTTGGCCACTGTATGAAACACATAAACAGCTTAGAGATTATGAGCCTAGGTTTTTGCATGAGGTAGAGCTTCAACATCTTCTTGTATAAGTTAGCAATAATGATATCAACCTTAAAGGCAGTATGAAAACTAAGTTAGTAATATGCTAAATAACACAGTACCTGGCACATATATCCTGAGCAAATGATAGCTCATTGTTTTTATAACAATAATCATGAGTTCTCTACTATCTATGATCAACAAAATTATGAGCCTAAAAATTCCTGTATAAAATATATATTTCATAAAAAGTCACTGATTATATTAATATAAATTGTTTTAAATGATCTTCAGAGATTATTATCATATATGCATAAATTGCTATATTCTAAAATGAAGGATACCTCTGTCCCCCAAATATGCAATTTAAAAATATTAAAACTCATTTTGATAAAATTTAAATAGGATGTGTACAAAAAATGAAATTCATATTATACATTCTGTGTCAATGATGGCACATCCTACAAGATGTCAACATCCATGATACCTTCCGTTGACACAGTTGCACAAAATATAGGAAGGACATAAAACAACTGAGAAGAAATTCCATTCAATGTTAAGAGCATTTCTGAAATGGAAGTTCCTGGAGCAACACAGTCCAAAGTACAAAACAATAAATCCAAAAGCATGATAAACTAAAGCTAGGTTTTGCCAGTCTCTATAGGAAATCCACGGGAAAAGTTGTACGTTCAATGTCTACAACAAGTGTAAGATTTATCCTGGTTCTATAACTGTAATGTGAAAAGAGGTCACAGACCCGAAGACGCCATGAGTCACCAGTCCTGGGTGAGGATAGGTAAGTTGGTTGCCCCATCCCATCCACACCCATTTAAAAACTTCACAGGAGACATCCTTTGATGTGTCTGTCGGGATCCAGTAATAAAGATAATGATCAGGTCAAATAAAACTAGAACTTCTCCACTAGGTAAAGATCTTTTTGAGAATTAAAACTAATAGTCATAGTAATAGCCAACATTATTAAATCCTTATTTCATGGAAATTCCTGTGCTAAATAAACATTTCTTCTGGGTAACTGGTCAGGAAGCCCGGCTTGTTCATCTTTGTGGTTCCAGCACATAGCACAGCTTTTGGTACATAAAAGGCATTCTATTAACATTTTTTTCAATGAAAATATAATTTTATCCGCATAAAATTGACATCAAAGATTGTCATATCTCCTTAGTATTTTTGAAACAATGACTCTATAATTACTATTTATCATCTTCTAAACTTTTTTTTTTTGCTTAGGTATCAGAGTTCATTTCAGAAAATTGTTTTGCTCAAACAGTTATAAACAAACAAAACACTTCATTGAGAAATGTTACTCAAATTCAAATCCTTTTGTATTCAAGTTCCTTTTTTATTTTAACCTAAAAAATGCATCCATGGATATGACTATATTCTCTAAATGACATATTGATGAAGGCCATTAGACTATCCCCCTTTTCTGACTTTAATTATTGTTGAGTTTTCTGGGGGTTATTTCCATCTCTTTTGTAAATGCAAGTAGAACATTGTATTTTCTTTCCCTTTCATCTTGTATAGCTCCCTAGATCCCCACAGTTTTTCAAAAATAACTGTAAATGATGCAGTTAGCATGCTTGCCAGTTTCTTTCATTCCGCAGATAGAAGGTCTATCATCTGGGCCTGCTGATTTGTAGATACGCCGGCTTTCCAAGGACTCACTTAGCCTGCTTTTGTAGATAGCTATTCTTACAAGATCTTCATTACTTCCTGATTGCCCAATATTTTTCTTCTTTTATTCTTCCCAAAGACCAATTTCTAAGATAAGTTCAAGGCCTCAGACATGTTAAAGTTACCATTAATTTCAAGATGCTCCACATTTATGAGTCCATTGGTCACAGCATTGATTGTGTCCCTACTGTGTTCAGTGCACTCCACTTACCAAAGCTATGAACAGCTTGAGGCTTTTCTCCCGAGAGCCTTTTCTCCTTATTACAATCTCTTTGTTACTTTTGTCTCATGTTATCTTTCGCTATAGTTTCTTACTCCTCTTGCAACTTGGTTTGGTTTATCTTCTTCTCAGCTTACAGTACAGTGACAAGCTCCCCTGAACCATTCTGAAGAGTATTATAAGAAAGCACACTCAGTATTTTCACATTTAGGCTCTGCCGTATTTATGCAATTTTTGAAGCTACTTTGCATTACATGCTCGTTTGTACTTGTTTAATTCTTTCCAAAATCAGATTTGTTGATGTTTATTAACTTATGCAACTAATGTTAAGTGCCTTGATTGGAAAAGTACTCAAGCAACGGAGTGAGGGCGGTCAGTTGACATTATTACTAGCCTAGATGCACCACAGCAATATTATTACTTTAAGTAATAATAGAACTAACTCTATTTCTATTAATGGAAGATTTTGAAATATGTGTTGGAACTGCTCATAGGCTAACAGTTTGTAGGAATTCTACCTCATATTGTGAAATTTGGAAATCAGAGTTAACCACAGAAGCTTGCATTCAAAAGCACATGGTCCATCACTTTCTTGCACAATTAGGTGGAAGCAACAAGTGACTCTCCCCCTGAGTGGAGTACTAATAGCCCCGTTTACAAAGCAAATGGCTGCTTTTAATTTATGCATGAGTTTCTGTGGCACATTGTTTACTATACTTTAGAATATTTGGAGAAATAAACAAGAGTAAGACATTTCTTTCATTTTGTTTCTGTTAAAATCTCAAGTGCTTTATTTTTTCCAGCCCCACCAATTTAATTATCTCTTTATAACATAATGCCATCATCAGGCAAAACGGTTTTGACTCTTCAAATATTGGAGAAACATCAGGTCAAGTTAACTGAGATAAAAGTATTCTCAGGACTTAAACAAATACAGCTGTATTAAGACCCTGTTTTAATGTTGGACACAGCTTATTGGAAGGGCAGATTCAGGCACCCAGACTATGGCAGGAAAAGCAGCTGTGTTCTTCCATGGCATGGCCTTTCCTGTTGGCCAGCCCAGCTCTGTCTAATGTCATGCGAAGGGCTCAGACTTCAGGCTCATAGCAGTTGGATTCAGATCCCAAAGGTTCTATCCCTTATTTCTTGAAACTGGACAAGTTACATTACCTTTCTCAATTTTACATTATCTTTCTCAGTTTCACCTTATACATATGTAAAAGGAAAAACATAGTTACTTCATTGTTATGTGAGACTCCACATGATATCATAGGTATATGCCTAGCATGGGTTAGGTACTGATTTAATTTATCCACAAATTTTATTTAAAAAATGAAAACAGGGGAGTTCCCGTCGTGGCGCAGTGGTTAACGAATCCGATTAGGAACCAGGAGGTTGCGGGTTCAATCCCTCCCTTGCTCAGTGGGTTAACGATCCGGCGTTGCCGTGAGCTGTGGTGTAGGTTGCAGATGCGGCTCGGATCCTGCGTTGCTGTGGCTGCGGCGCAGGCCAGTGGCCACAGCTCCGATTAGACCCTTAGCCTGGGAACCTCCACATGCCGCGGGTGCGGCCATAAAATGACAAAAGGCAAAAAAAAAATAAAAAATAAAAAATGAAAACAAAAACAAGACTGTAATTCCTGGACAAGCAAGCCCATATGAAATGAACTATGTACACTATCAACATAAATATATACCCAGTACATTTATAATTGATATTTTAATGCAGCGCCTTTACTTTTATCTAAATTACAAAATGTTTCTTTTTGTTTGCTTTTGTTTTTAGGGCTGCACCCACAGCATATGGAGGTTCCTAGCTAGAGGTTGAATTGAAGCTGTAGCTGCTGGCCTACACCACAGCCACAGCAACTTGGGATCTGAGCCGAGTCTGCGAACTACACCACAGCTCAGGGCAACACCGGATCCTTAACCCACTAAGCAAGGCCAGGGATCAAACCCGCAACCTGATGGTTCCCAGTCAGATTCGTTTCCTCTGAGCCACGACTGGAACTCCTACAAAATGTTTCTTTACTGCCCCCTCTTCCTTGGCCTACTCTCATTTTCTCTTACAAGTGTAGGTACAAGAGAACGACATTGAAGGCATGATAAAGGTCAAATAATACAACATGGAAAACTAGAAAAGGAAAAAGACTACCGTTTCTCAAGATTTGTCACACCTATTTTTCAGTCTAAAGGCCAAGTGGTCAGTCTAGGTATTGGCATGTGAATTTGTTATTCCCATCAAGTAATGAAGGTGTTAGGCAAGGGCAGCTAGAACTAATGTCCTTGCTTTTCAGATCTATTTCTGTGTTTCCTTCTGTGTCAACCTATGTTGGTCTGTCTCAGTAACCAGTCTCTGAACACCACAGACTCGTGCTTTGTTTGAAAACGTTCCCAGTTGGAGGAAGACCTTCTAGAGCTAAGTCTCCTGCCCTTGACTGTTCATGTGTCAATTCTTAATTTCAGTTTTCTCCTTTAATAAGCCAGTACTGAAATCTGCAAGTTTACTTAGATATTCTTTTCTCTTTGTTTTCATAGATCCTCTATAACAATTCTCTAGGATCCTTAGGCACAGAGAGCACTGTTTTTCTTAAGATACCAGCATGGAGCCTGTCACACAGTAGGCCCTCAATTAACATCCACTGATGAATTAACGGATGTTTGTTTCCTTAGAGCAATGCTGATGTGATAAATGCCATATAATTGCTACCAGTTTCAGAACTTCTACAAAGCTGAAACTCTACGGGGCAATTTCTGTTCACCCTTGCATTTCATTTTTAATACAACTCTTTATAATTGACATTATTATCCTTATTTTATAGATGAGACACTGAGATTCAGAAAGGTTAAACCATTTTGCCAAAGTCATATAGTCAGTAAATTGTAGAGCAGGGAGCAGACCCAAGTCAGCCTAAATCCAGTCTTAGCTCTTAACCACAAAGTACTATAGAGGGTTCTCAGTCTTCCTGCCTCAACTTCTCTAAGCTACTTCTTAAAGAAAAGCCCTATGTCCCAACCACAGTCACTTGCTACAATTCTATGGTTTGGCTTAATTCTTTCTGTTACTATTGAGTTCTATCAGTCTAAAACTATAGGTTCTATAGCCACTTCTCCCAAGTGTCTTGCTTTCGGTGTGAACATGCTCATCTACCCCTCTCTGGAGCTTTAGTGCAAAACCAGAACATGTTCTGGACTGAGTGCTCCCTGGAAAGGTTTCTGTCGGTACTCAGGGGGGCTCTCCCATCTTTGCCCATTAGCACCTTCAATGCGGAAGCGTCTGCCCCTAAGCATAGCTTAATCAGCTGCAGGTTTTGTTGTTTCAGTGTCTCAAACTCACCTTAAGTGCATTTTACCCTTACATTTTACTGTATAAATTTGTATCTGTAGCCCTCCAGATTAAAGTAACTGTATTAACTCCCAACTTACTGAGCTCTTACTCTCTGATGGGCACTCTACATGCATTACCTAGTTAAACTCTGTAATGTGACGCTAGTACTAAAGTCTTCCTTTATAGGAAAAAAATGAAGGAAGTATAATCCAAGTTACAAAGCTAACAAGTAAAAGATGCGGAATTCTCTCATGTACTGTCTATTGCTAGACTGAATTCTTAATCACTGTATATTACCTCCAAACTAGTACCTCATAAAACATAGCTATTTACAGTGAGAGTAATAACTATAGCAGTTTCCAATACTGGGAGTAACAGAATTTCTCAACAGTCATATGTTTAGTGGCAAGTTATAGTCAGAGCTTTGAGTGGGAAGGTAAGATCATAGTCTTATTTACCTGTCAGAAGCTTAGAAACAGGATCAAGTCTTGTTTACCAACTGTCTTGCTATTGATAACTTTTTTCTTGTATATTATTTATCATTAATAAGCTAACAAAGTGATTATAGCTAAAAACAAAGGTTATAGCTTTGAGATTCTGCAGTCTAAACACAGGAACACAAATAATTTTTAGCTGTCGGATAATGTTGACAAATGCTTACAGCACTAAGAGAGGCAGTTTTAGCAGAAACGTCTGGGGACCCCAGAAGAGTATGACTGATCTCCATCTATTTTCTTTCAAACACAATGCTTCCTATTTTAAAAGATTCAAAAGTGAAACTCCCACGACCTGATGTCAAGTGCTTGTGTTTCTGTACTGACTTTGAATAAATGAAACTAGGAGTTCCCTCACGGCTCAGTGGGTTAAGGATCCAGTGTCGCCCCTGTTACAGCTGTGGCGCAGTTTTGATCACTGGCCCGAGAACTTCTGCATGCTGTGGGCATGGTCAAAACAAAAGAACAAAGAAATAAATCAATGAAACTAATAACCGTAATAAGTGTAAAGATTTTGAGCTACTAGGTGGGCACATCATTCAGAGACCTTCTGGTGAAAAAGCCAGGGAAAACTCTCCTCATGACTTATCAGTAGGCCCAGCTTTATCTAAATATCCTTTAGACTCCTGCCTACGTGAGGGGGTAGCATTGAGTGGAACTCTTCTTGTTTTCATCCTTACCCACCCTATTTACAGATGTGAAACTAGCATTTCAGGTTACAATTACGTTACCTAAATAAGGAAGTTATAGGGTATTAATGAGTGTTGAAATGAACCATCCTCCATAAAGATGCACAGATAGTGAACCAAAGAAAGGTGACATAAATGCATTTTTGAAAACATCAAATTCTGTTATTTTTTAAAAACGGAATGGTCAGTGGTATCTTATTGTGGAATTAAACACAATATCTCGGCGTTAAAATCGACTGATGAACACATTCTTTTGCAGTGTTGCTGTCTGTGAGGTACAATAGATTGCTTTCCTGGAGGAACTCCTATGGGAATCTCACTTGTTTATAAAATATGCTTTCCTTACAGATATTAGGAGTTTATTGATCTTTTACGTTTTGTGAAGTTTTGTTAAAATTAGCACTTGAGGAACATGCCTTAAAAAGAAGGTGAGATAATGCATGTAAAGTTATAATTTCTTATATTTGAAAGATAAATGATAGGTAGATAGACTGATACTTTATTTGGTGTCCTTTTCTATAATTCTTTTTATCTGATCAATAGCTTACTAAAGAAGTAGAAAGACATTACATAGGATTTTTGATTGGCCAATTTTTACTTTAAAAAAATCTTCAATACTTTTCTAATTCTCCCCCTTTCAATCCTCAAGGTTACATCTGCAATTATGCTACATTATTGAGGTCATTCAAAATAATATATAGACACCTTAGTATTTTCTATTCTCCACTGATGGCTTTACTGTCCTTTCTCCTGATTTGCTGTAACCGAGCGGACTTAACAGACATTCTCTGTGCTTCTGGCTTCATCTCTGTTTTGCAGCAGCAGCTGCTTGTTTCTTAAGCATTTCTCCTACTTCTACTTTGCACATTAGAATGCCATTTTTAAGATCACCTTACAAATAGATGAAAACCTTCAGTGTTAATTCTGAAACAGCAAAAATAAATCAGTCAACAGAAGTCAATTGAATTATGAAGTTTATACGTTTTAAATCTTCAGTAGCCAGCGAATGCCTTCTTTGTCAGGTCTGTATTTTTTCTCTGGAGATCTAGGTGTGGTGTCTGGAACCTTCCTATTTCTTCCTCTTCTTTCATGAGTTAGGAGGGCTGGAGAAATTATTGGGATCATCAAATTACTGGGAAGGAGGAATGGGTACACAACTGCAAAGCAAGATGTGTGTGTGTGTGTGTGTGTGTTTGTATGAGAGAGAGTATTAAAATAACAAAATCACTGTCTGACAGCGATGATGACAGATGTGGAAACATCAACACAATGAAGAAAGGGATAGGGATCTCGTGATAGAAGCAACATTTTAATCAGGGTCAGGAGAATTTGAACATGTAACTTTTTTTTTTATCCAAATCCTTCCTGGGATCCACAAAATCTCTCATTAACTGCTGGAGGATGAATAAATAGGTACAACCATTTTGAATATTTATGTCCTGCTGTTGAGCATGTGTATTGCCCAGCAATTCCACTCTTGGCTATATCCTGGACTCTTCATAGCAGTGTTATCCATAATAAGAAAAACTTAGCAAATGCCCTTAAAATGCTGAGGAAATAAATGATTGTGGTATATTCATGCAAAGTATTACACCAAAGTCACTACAAATGAACTACAGTGACAAGCATCAATGTAGGTGAATTTTAGCAATAAATTATTTACTGCAAAAAAAGAAGTCCAAAATTTTGGTGGGAGCTCATGTTGACCAAGTGAAAGCTAGAAAAATAGTGTTAAGCTTTGGCAGGGGATACCCACAGTTGTTGAAGGAGTAGGGTGTGTATGTTTGTGTATGTGTGTGTGTAAATGTATTTGTGAAATGTGGTAAGGTTTGCTTTTGAGGAGCAGAGAGAATGAGCAGGGTGTATCAAGCTCAGCAAACAGAGTAAGACTGGTTCCAATTTCTATATGTATTTGGTCAAAATTTGCTCAGGCATAGGATGACATACGATTCCGTTGATAGAGAAATTTACACCTGAGGTCTTGTGAAAGCCAGGAATGTACTGTTGTAAACAAAGCAATCTTAGTCCTTACATCTCTTCTTTTACTGTAGTCAAGAAAATTGATCTTATATATTTAGGCACTTGCAAATGTCACTCTACCAAGAAAACTTGGAAGGAGACTAAAAATTAGCCACCAAACCTTATTGTAATTTCGTATTGCCTAAAGATTGTATAAGAGGTCTACCTATACATTCAAAGTCACTGATATGTCAAGGGTGACCCAACTTTATAAACGTGGTAAAGGTATTCAGTACATACTATGCAATGAAACTCATTACCGGAAATATAAAGAAAGCAGTGTCCTTCTACCAATCCTGAAAAGTGGTATTGCTCCTTGTCAGCATATGCTGAGTACAAATCAGCAAGCATGTTATAAAGGTTACTAAATTATCATGGATCTGACAATCCCATAGTTGACCAGAAGATTAGAGATAGGTCGTGAATGACCATTTCCAGGTGTTTTATTTATTTATAAACTAAAATCAAATGCTGTACAAAAAGATCATTCGGTATTAAAATAACAGTAAAGAAAGAAGGAACTCATATCCCTTCCTTTGAACTACTAATATGGCATCGGAAAAATTTGATGAAAGAAACATGCAAATTGCACCTTTCCCCAGAGGAGCCTGACTGGCTGTGGATATCTGGGAAAGCACAGCCCTGATTATTCTTCCTCACAACACAAAAATTCTCCTGACACCATCTGCCTGTCCTCACCTACCAAACAGATCTGCTCCATTCTGAGAAAATGTCTCTCGGCAACTTTCTTCTCATAAAACAAAGTTATGAAAATAAACTAGCATTATTCATGAACATTTCACCAGTCTGAAACAACATGTGCAAAATAAAAATAAAATTTGGAAAACCGCATCTCAGGGAAAGCACAAATTCAAACCACAAAGGGAAAAAAAAAAGAGGAAAAACAAGTCAGTCAGCCAACCCCATAATAATTCCAAAAGTTTCTTCAGTTGAAGCCAGGCTCACTTGCCTCTCAAGCCTGAGGTTGAGAGGTTATAACCCTTTTTGGCATTACATGAAATAGCTTCTCAAAAAAAAAAAAAAATCTCCACACTTGCTACACAGCCCTTGTGGTTATCCTTGAAGCACAATAGGAAGGCAGTCAAGACACTCAGAAGAATACATTTGAGTGAACTGAATGACTTTAAAGCAAATCAGAAAATGACCTCCAGAGCAGTAATCTTCATACAGATATTTATATTTTAATATTGCAGGAAATTTTGCTGCTTATCAAAGCTGGAAAGTAAAAGCACTGGCTGAAGTTGAGCTTCCTGTCTCCCGGGGAAAATCTTTCTCCACACATACTTAGTTTTTCATAAACCCTGACTTGAGCATGCTTTCCAGTGATTTCTGTCGTATTTCTTGCTCCTGACAGCATAGGAGATACTTTTCAAAGAATGGAAACAATCCTGTCCCGTCCTTAAGAAGCTTACACTCTAGTTCATAAGCTTTCAAACTCTTTTTATATCCACCCTAGGAAATGCATTTTATATAACAATTGAGCAGATGCTCACGCACTCATACACACAAACCCAGGAGAATAGTTACATTTATCTTTCTGAGCTGAACAACAGGTAACAATGAAATTTCTAAAATATTAGAATTAAGAGAAAAATCCCTCCCACAATGTTCTCTTCCTCCTAATGATCACACCTTTACCATGTAAGCATAAATAAATCAGGGAACCTAATGCATCTGTGTATCACAAATAGGTGTACCTGCAAACCTAACAAATGATTTTAGAAGCACAATTAGATAACTAATTAGGTTGAAAATTAAGTTTCATGATTAACTAACTCCAGGCCCAACCAAGATTTTGTAAGTCTCTATAGAACCTTCCTGCTTTCTAATTTGCTAAGCAACCCAAGTTTGAAAATATTATATAATTGATAGTAACCAAGTAATCTTTGAAAATTGAAGTAAAGGAACAAAGTATTTTTACCATATATTGACTATTTTCTCTGTGATAGGATTGTGTTTTACACTCTACACTTACTATTTTGATTGGACTTTATAACAAAGGCCGTGAGCCGGGTATATTAATTGTCCATTTCACAGGCAGGAAAACAAAGACTCAGAGACGTGAAGTTACTCACTCAAGGTCAAAAATACTATAGGTGGCAGAGAAAATTGAGCCTGTCTGGCTATGAGGCACATCTGCATGGCACCTGTCCCTCACAATTGTGAGCGTCAGAGTAGCAGATGGTCCCGTGTAAGTCAAGCATGCACATGTGTCAAGTAAAATAGGTGTATACTATTTTATCATCCAATGAGAATCTCTGCCATGCAAGTCCAACTAAAATCCACAGAAGGGGCAACCTGAGAGACAAGAGCAATACATGTTAGAGTTGGCATGTTCACTTCCTAAAGTGTGTCAACTGTGACACAGAATCTGCAGTCAGGAAAGTATTCCTCTTACAATATTTTTTTAAGATTTTACAGTTGGTTCTTATATGGAATAAGACTTCGGTTTTCTTCATCTCTCTTTCCCTCTTCCTTTCTCTCTCCTCCCTCCCTCCCTCTCACACACAGACACACACACACACACACACACACACACACACACCCTTTCAAGAGCTTTACCTCATGAGTTTTGATCAAGGTGAGTTGGCAAAAGCTCCTAATGTTTTCTTTCTTGTAGGATTTTTTTTTCCATTGGTGCATTGACTGCCTCTTTATTTTTTATTAAAGTATAGTTGACTTACAGTTTTGTGCAATTTCTGCTATACAGCATAGTAACCGAGTCATTTATATATATATATATATAAAGAGAGAGAGAGAGAGAGAGAGAGAGAGAGATTCTTTTCCTCATACATCTTCCATCATGTTCTATCCCAAGAGATGCCTCTTTGTTTTTAAGAAGGGATGCCAGCTTGCAAAAGCCCTCAATTTAAAATACACATTGTAAAGTATTTTTCTTAACAGGAAAAAAAGAAAAATATTCTTCTTCTAAGATCAGTTAGACAACTTGTACTAACTAATAGAAAGATTTCAATTTTATCCTTTCTGGCTTTATCAGGCTTAAATTAGACTGGCCCATGGATAGGACCAAGTTGTTGCATGGAGGTAAATGCCACAGATTCAATTCTAAATCTAAGCTTAAATGCACATTAGATGTACATCGTTGGATGGATTTACTCTTGTTCCCAATCATTTGAAGATGAAACATGTTCTTCAACAGATTCAAAATCATTTATGAGTTTGCCCCTTCTATTTTCTTCCTTCTTTTTGCCCTCTTTCCTTTCTCACCACCTTTGGCCTTATAGAAATCATATTTGTAGACAAGAGAAGAACTCTGTTGGTATATGAGAGAGTAATTTAATTATGCAAAACAGGAAGATGCTCTTTATATTTGGTCTTCTGGGCTTGAAACAATGTCATTAATCAGACTCTCATAAGAGTTATTTCAGATTTTTCAAAACATCGGCTCTCCAGTTTTTGTTCCCCATGTAAGTTCTCAACCTTTTTTCTACCTACCTTGTATTCAGCAAGTAATGATTAGGAACTGTTGAAATCTTTACATTATCCTAGTAATGTGCCAATTAAAGGAGGTGTTTTATACAGATTACAAAGATTTGTCTGAGCTGGCCACCACTTTGTTAAGGCTGTTTTGTGGACATCTTCATAATTAATGGAAAAATCATTAGGAATTCAGTCTTTATTAACCCCTATAGCTGCAGGGGCCCATTTCATCTTAATTGCATTCATTTGGCAGTGGCAGTATTATACAGCATAATCACTAATAAATGATCTTTTAATTTGTACCAATCAACGGAGCTTGCTTTCATGCCAATATTCCTGTTTCTTTGATGTTGACCTGTCTTGATTTTTGATCATTTGGGCTTAAGATGATTTACTGGAAAATCAATATCAATACCAGAACTGCTTGTATTCATACGTCTGTGGTTAGGTTCTATTTGAGAGTATTTTGATTGAAATAAGTAGTGCTTGATTACCCATTCAGATGAGGGGGGAAAAAAGCATAATCAAGTTGGAAATCTGGTACTGTATTCTTATTCAAAGGAAAATAATTAGAAACTGTAGGGAAACTGAAGATTCAGGAGAGCGGTAGAGGTAACACTTCAGATGCCACTAATTAAGCAACTTTGTCCGCCATCTCCTAAAGGCCTTCACCAATAGCGTAATATGCTATTACCCATTAGCAAGGCCAATGGGGGCTTTGGTTACACTTGTTAATGGGAAACCCCGAGACAGTTTCTCTCATTATCCCCCTGTCAGCACTGTCTCTGCAGTGTAAAGTGGTCGTCATTGTTCTGTGGGTCAGCTAACCAGAAACCAAGCTACTGTAAAGAAACATTCTGCAGCTAATTGAAAATGACTGAAAAATCCCCTTATCATCTAGTCATCTCTCTTTATTTGAGGAACAATGGAACATATATGGACTATGTGGGGAAAAAGGAAAGTTCAGACTATGACATTGAATTTTTCCTGACTAATACAACTACAAAGAAGTCTTTGAAGATAATTCCAGGGGAAAAATCCACTCTTTTTTTTTTTTTTAAGATAATGACAGTCAGACAGAAGTTAGTGTAGAATATTGTATTTACTCTTCTGCAGAGTACTTTATGTTTCTATGATTCCCTTCACTAGAGGAACTCAAAGCTGTTCCCATGGAACTACTGAAATCCTCATTATCCTAAGGAGCAAATGGCACAAAACTGGAAAAGCCACAAGGAACGTGAAGCTTAATCACATATCCCAAGCTGGGCTATTTGCCTGGACTCTTAAATACAATTTGGTATGAAGTATATCTCCCTTTAAGGAACTCCAAACCAGGAAATACAAATCTATAGGAAAAAAATACAAGTCAGATTGTTTATACTTGAAGGGAAGAGGAAAGAAGAAGGAATGGTATAATTCCTACATTTAGAATATTCTTTGCTTTGCTAAAGGATTCAGTTTGTTCTTTCCCTTAAATTGTAGGATTCCAGAAAACAGTTAAAATATGATTCAAACAATAGACAAAACATGGTGATCACATATCTTAAATGAGAAAGCTTAATTTGGGTATGTGTAGAAGATCTTTCCATCATCTCCAGGAAGATGCAGCAGCGCTCTGTGTCACAGCAGGCTAGAATAACTGAACTCTTATTCATTCATCACTTCCTTCAACCAGCACTTATTGGCAATTTCTGTTTCAGGCAAAGTTACCAGGCACTGGAGATACAAAATGAATTAGATAATGACACTTTCCCTTAAGGAATCCACAATCTAAGAGAGGAAATAATAGCGCAGATTTAGAATTATATTACGGTGTAGTAAATGAAACAAACTATATATAGTAGACTATACGTAGTGAAACATAGTAAACCGTACTCAGAGAAAAGATAACTAAGGTGACTTGGGGTGGTGCAGGGCGAGGCTAGGAAAAGTTTCTATGAAGAAGTAACATAGCGTGTGAGTTTTGAACTACCAGCAAAGGTGGTGGGGGCAGGAAGTGGTAGTCTTTGAGCACATTTCAGGGGCATGGTGTGTAAAGAAGAGAAGAGATAAATATATGTCACAAGCAGAGTAGTATAAGCAAGCCATTCTATGAGGCAGGGAATAGAGAAAACAGATGTTGAAAAGGTAGACTGACACCAGATTCCTGCCTTCTCTGAATTTGTCCTGTAAGATATGAGAAACAGAGGAGTCAGCTTTGAATGTAGATACATCCCTCTGGCTAAGTGAAAGGCAGATGTTCTGAGGAAAGGACCAGAGATAAAACTAGTATTGATCAGCATCCTGTTATAGTAATCCAGACAGGAGATGAAAGGAGGTAGAACTGAATGGTAAGTGCAGGAGACATCAGCTCATGATGGGAAACCATTCAAGATAAGCATAAGATCCTTGGGTAGCGTGTCCAAAGTAAAAAGAGTAGTAGTGTGCTAAGGTTCAAACTGGGACATCAAAGTCTTACAGGTAAGTAAGGAAAAAGAATTCACAAAAGAGTCAGAGAAGACAATTGGAGACAGAAAGAAAACCATGAGTATGAGGTACAATGAATTACGGTGAGAGTAAAGACTTTCAACAGGGAACAAGTAACCAGTCAGGTAAAAATGAAGGGAAAACTACGACCAAGTAAAATCTTTAAAATAATCATTGCATTTAGCTCTTTCAGTAACTTGATAATACTTTCATAAGTGGTGAGAGGGTAAGGGCTTAAAGTTAGGGCAACAAAGAAATGGAAATGGGGGGTGTGGGTGAACAAGTCTTTTAAGCAATTTATAACGAAACAAAAGAACAAGCTCAGCCAGTGGCTAGTTATGAATCAAGGAAACATTTTCTGAGGTGGGAGAGACTTGAGTGTGTTTTCAAGCTGAGGAAGGGTTCTGGGAAAACAATACAGAAGAGACTGAATATTAAGCTTAAGAGGAGGAATAAAAAGAGACTGAGGTTCTGGGGAAAGAGCAGTTCAGAGGATAACATAAGAAACCAGTCATAATGGGTGGAAAAGGAAATAGACCAGAATGAATAAAATAGATTAGGAAGGTCTCAGTAAGATCAGATTGCTGGTGAAAGTAACAAAGAGAAGGAGCTGAAAGGCTAGGAACTATCATTAGGGAGCCTGATCTGTTATGGATCTTTGAAAACAGTCTGCTAAGTTTTTGGTAATGCAAGCTTGGTTTGCAGACTTCATAGGAATTTAGATTAACTAGGCAAATCTCAATTTATTGACTTCAACCAAGCTTATTTAGACCCACTGAGATCTAAATTTCTAGAGGATTCTAGACTGAATAGACGACCCTCATTTTGGCCATTGGGGTGACCCAGGACCAATTACTCTAGATCACTGTTTTCTAACTTTGTGAGATGTCACTGGGTAGTTGCAATCCCATCCCCTCAGGAAAAAAAAAAAAAAAAGTCTATGGAAAAGTTATGAAAACACTGAGTTCAACCCAATTATCAGTCATTTATTTTTTACTGAAAGACTTCCACAGGCCTTTAATAATCTCATGAGCATTGTGATTCTCCAAGAGAAGAGTATAAGTCTGTAGTTTCCAAGACTTACTTGATGGGAACACATTTTGATCCATCGAATTAATTTACCTTGTTGCAGAGCTACTAGGAAACACTGCACTGTGCTTTTCATTGAAGGATGACATCTTTTGATTTTAAATACTGGTTTCTCTCAATTTAGCTTTAAATTTCAATTTGAATTAGTTAAAAGTTAGTTAAAATAACTATAGTCATCTTTCTTAATTTTACCAACACGTTGATTTCATTAAGCGTTCATTGTGGACAGATGTGCTGTGAGCCTCCTGCTGTGATGGATGCTGAGAGGTGGCAAGCAAGGACTTTTGAGTTGCCCCTGGGTGCCAAACTCTGGACTAGGAAGTAGGAAGTGGAAAGAGCCTGCTTTGTGTGCTCAGAGTGCATGCTGACATTTCCTCTTAGCTTACATGCTTTCTTTCTGTCCCAGCCCAACTCAGGATTTTTACCATAATATCCCCTCTTGTGAAATCTTTTTTCTGCGTGTTTATTCTTCCCAGCATGAATGAGACTCCCATGTGTGTTCTGCATCTGTTTTTTTTAATTGCCACTCATGTTCTCCTGGTCCTGAAAATGGCAATTCACGTAGACTTCCCACTTTCAGGTTCCAGTCAGTCCTCAAGACTTCTATCTTCAACCTTGCCACATTTTCAAGCTCAGTAATATCTTCTGCTATTTCTTTAGCTTGGCAGGGTCTCTGAAGAGCACCATGGACTTGCGGTGAGCTCTAATTATCTAGATATGCTTGTCTTTGAAATCACATTCTCACGTTCTATGGAAAAGTCCTCCTGCGTTTTTGAGAGAATACATCTCCCTAAAATGTATTTTAAAGTTCTGATTTTCTTAGTAACAAAATCAAGACTTTGCTATTTTTAAGTTATGCTTTTAAATGTTCCTTTTAAAAGCTTGATTAAAAATTACACTGTTAATTGAGATTCATTATTTCCTTCAATTTAATAAGGTCTCATCTGAGGTTATGTGAAAAGTATGACACCACCTCACTGACAAATTGGTTTTTTTCTGTCACTAAAGCATATACTGCCATCACTATCACTGAAAAGTTTTTTGGTGTACCAAAGCACCACACTTGGCTAGAAATTTCAAAAACAGATTCCTATCCATTCAGCATTTTCCTGTTTTCTTTTTTGATATTTAGAATTAAATGTGAGTTAAAAATGAGAAGGCACCCACCCCCCAACTCCACCAAATCTATAAAAGTAAAACCATTGCAAAACTGAGAACACAGTCATTTACATCATTGGAATACTTCAAACAACGTGGAGTTATTTAAAACAAACAGACCAACAAAAAATAACAACAAAACAAAAACAAAGCCTAATGTTAGAGGTACTCAGGCAAAATGAAACATGGTTATCAATTAGGGATTAAAGTGAGATTTTTCATGTATGTTTATACTTTTGGATTTCTGGTCTTTTCAAAATGGCACTTTTAAAAGCAGAATAGAACTGTGTTGATTTTTTTCATTCGTTTTCTTTGTAATAGCTTTGTTTTTTATATATATCATCCAACAAGACTCTAAGCCCAAATAATGCAATCAAACCTATCTATCAGGTTGATGGAAAGATTCTGGAGAGCAAGGTAGGACAGCTGGCACCCAAGTTTCCTCATGTAAAACAGACCGCAAGTTGTCACCTTGCCTCATCTTCTTGGAGAGAGATACTCACTTGATAGCTTATTGTGTGCACCCCCCACCCCCCGCTACCCCCGGCCTGGCCAGAGGAAGAATAACCTTTCTAGGTCATTCCTCTGCAGTTCTGTGTGATTTGATCTTTCTTTGGTGACCTCGGCCATGCCATCCCACGATGAGAAGAAGCAGCAAATTGAAGTCAGATACTTATTGGAATGAAACTCTCATTTTAAGAAGAAATTCAGATCTATTTAGCTTGACCTTGGAGCTCGAATTAAATCTTTAGACACTCAACTTTCTCCAGGGAAGTGTGAGGTTTATATGAATTTGAGTGTATTAAAGCTAGTCTGGCTCTGATCTACGTACCAAGTTGGTTAATTTTTCATTTAAAGGACAAAGGGTTTCACTGGAACTAATTTAACTGACTTAATTTGTGATATTCACATACCCGTTTATATTTTAAACCAGGAGAGGTTTTTTTAAAACCATTAACATGTCATTAAAAAAACATAATATGTTCACTGATTGATGTTTTGAAGGCAGCCACAGTTGCTTATGGCTGGGGACTTCTGACACAGTTCATTTTTTGCCTTTGCTACTAACCAATTGTGTGACCTGATATGAAGCACTTCACCTTTCTCTGATTCACTCTCTGACTAATAAACTGGGGTTATAATAATTCCCTCTTCTATCTTTCTCAAAGGAATATACTGAGAATTAACAAGTTAATAGTTATAAAACACATCAAAATGATCAGTTAAAAGGCACTATATTAGGACTTTCATGTTATGGAAACATATTTGAAATTCATTTTTTTTAACTAGAAAAAAATTACTGCTCTGAGATTTATCACATAAGTAAATATAAGAATAACTTGGCTTGTTTTTTTACTTAATCTGCAAATGTATATGGATTTGGAAGAACCCTGAATTGACAAAAAAAAAATCAACGCACATTTAAACATTATGTTTACAATATGTTTTCCAAAATAATCTTTTCCATATCTTTTCACTGTTCAAAACTTAACCAGTGCCAGAAACTTCTCTTGATTAACCCTACTTCATTCCTTCTCTCTTGTACTTCATTGCTCAAAATACAATATTTACATTAAATGGAGAAGCTCAAGTCTGTGGCTCTCACCATGAGATTGCTCTACAGTGTTCAAAGTATATTTTGGTGCCATAAGCATCATGAAACAGCACTGATGAAATGGAGACAAAGTATATCTGAGTGTTAATCCAAAATAAAGAGACAAAGGTCCTTCTTTAATTCTCATTAATTTATGTTTTCTGAAATTCCTTTACTTTGTAAAGCTTGAAAATATATTTGCATAAAATTGAGCAAAGCGTTCTCTTACTTTCTTCTGTATTTGTGGTTATATCAAAGTTCTTATTTCTAATGTATGTTTTCTCTCTGTTTCAATCACTTGTAATTTTTTTTTTGACTAGCTATAGATATATCAATTTTTTCCTTTTTTCAGAGGGCAGGGTTTCTAGTCTTATCACATTACAATCATAGAATATAGTCAGTATTGGTTGTACATTTTTAATTGTGGTTTTCCTTTATGAACAATTATTTAAGTAATACTTGTATCCGGTCAACAAGCACTTAAAAACTAAGTAATTTCAAGTATACAGTTGTCCTATCGCTAATCATCTTACGTAGATTCTGATAGTTATACTTACTTTTTATCTACTTGGTTTGCTAGAGGCTGAGGTATGTTCTCATAGGGTCTTATGCCTGATGATTTTTGCCTTATACATTCTGATGCTCTGTCATTTGGCATATCTCCATTACAATTGTGGGGGTTTTTTGGTTTTTTGTTTGTCTGTTTGTTTTTGCTATGTCATGCATGTGGAAGTTACTAAGCCAGGGTTTGAACCCACACCACAGCAGTGACCTGAGCCACTGCACTGACAACGCCAGATCTTTAACCTGCTGCACAGCAGGGAACTCCAACAGTTTTGTTTTCATTGTGATGTATACTCTTGTCATTACAAAGCTGATTTTTTATAATGCATTTTTCATATATTTAAGCCATTTTAGAAGTTGAGGCCCCAGCTTTCTCTCCCCTCTTCCTCTTCTTCTTCCTCCTCTTCTACTGCCTTAGATCTTTTTCATTTCTTTACTTCCCACCTATCTGATATGGTCTGTTAGTTTTGTGTCTTATACACTGCATAAAAATGAATTATGTTATATCATCCAGCAAAATCTTTTTTATAGGTAAATGCATTCCATTTATATTTTACTATAACAGATGTTTTATCTTAAGTTGATTATTTTATGTGATAATTTTTGTTAGTTTTTAAACATCTTTCTCCTCCCTAACTTTTTAAGTATCTACAGTGATTACATTCTTAGACTGATTTTTAATACCTAGAAGAGTGCAAATAAAAGAACTTACTCAGTTTTTTCTTGAGTGAATAACAAAAATTAATAGAACCCTATTCATTGATTTAACTACCTCAAGTATATAACCTTACTCTGAATAAACATATCTTTCCCCAACAATCTTAAATAAAGAAAACGAGTAGCCTTACATTGTCTTCCATTTCCCCTTACTGACAATCTTCCATATTTGGTTAAGTATATCTTTTTTTAATATCAAAGTTTTCATTTAACTCTCTACCCATAATTTCACACTGCAAATACCTCATTCTCAAGTCATTTATTTTGATTCAAGGCTAGATATTTTCATTAAGTAGTCATTTTCAAAAAGGCCTCTATATTCCCTTTCTTGGATTCTTGCAAATTTTGAACATCTTCCCATTGCTTTTATTCATCGACCATAATTGAACTGGTCAATACATTTTAGGGTCAACTCTTTAAGTTGTTTTTTCAGTGTGCTATGAACATTCATGCATTGCTTTAATGTGCCTATGAACACTTTTGGCCATCACTTTTATATATTATTTAACATTTCTGCTCATTTTCCCACAGGATGAAGTTTTTATCTTTGCAATTAAATTATTAAAATAATCTGCTGATTGTTTTAATAATGTACTTGTCCTCAAAAAATCTCATGTGGCATTCAGATAGCCTATTTTCTTTTATTTTTTTAAAAAAATTTTTTTCTATTACAACTTTGTTATTTCTGTTCCACTTGTTTTGCTGTCTTCTTTAGAGATAGAAGTATGTAAACATGGGATATTCTTTAACCTTCTCAAATATCTATAATGTTCATTTTCATCCTTTTGTTCTCTGTCCTTTTGCATTCTGTCTTAAATAACTTTTTCAAGCCTGAACTGCATGACAGTGTTTGTAGCAGTATTTGTTATCTGTCTTTATGCAGTTTCACATTATGAAATGGCTTTACTGTTTGACTCAATTTCTCTTCTGAGCTCTGTTAGCTTATGTGTTATATTAGTCTAGTGTGTTATTGCTTCTTTTTGCTTATACATCTCCTTTAGGAGTTTTTAGTAATAATTTTCTCCTTAAATATGTGAGAATAAAGACAACTATTTGTCTGAAATGTATTTACTGGAATTATTGTACATTTCTTTGCCTGCATATGTTTTGTTATGTTCTTTCCCATATATATATATACAGGGTCTTTTTTTTTTTTTTTTTTTTTTTTTTTTTTTTTTTTT
>PVHT020000079.1:9838888-9897853 GCA_004024745.2 Catagonus wagneri
ACCTCATGGTTACTAGTGGGATTCGTTTCCACTGTGCCACAATGGGAACTCCAACAGGATCATCTTGAGGTACTTTTTTTTAATGTTGGTACTATTTGAAAGGAGCAGCTCTATCCAGGCCTACTTTTTCTTAAGAATAGTGTGAAAGGCATAGGAAAACTAGAGTTAGTTGACCAGCAGCTGTGCATATCTGCATGCATGTACATGTGTATTAGTAATTTATGGCTTATTTAACTGTTTCCCTTCCAACCACTTTTTGAAAGCCAGTTTTAAGAGAAAATAAAAATGCTACATATTTATCATTTGTCTTTACAAAATTGTATACCTTTGTGGTTTGTTAATATGTCAACTAACATGTTTAGACTGCTTATGTGCAAGATCCTGTAAAGACTGCATGTTTAAGGGTATCCACAATTTTGTGAAAATGGAAGATAACACTCACCAGGAGCCAGGAAACCTGAGTTCCAGATATAGCTTTGGATAAACTAAGAATTTTTTTTAGTTTGAGAAAATTATTTAAATCTCTGTATTTCTTATTCCCAAGAAGTTTAGGTAAGATAATCACTAATTCTTTACTAATTGAAATCTCTTGACACTGGGAAACAGAGCAGAGATAAAAGAGAGCTATTTAAGTCTTTGGAAAGATTTTTATCCAGCCTATGATGATAATCGTATCAATAAAATAGATTTAAAGACATGAAACTTTTATTTATATATTTAAACAATTCTATACTCAGAAAATATGTAGGCATGTTTTCCTCACTTGCTGCTGACCACATTCATGTGTCTTAGAAATGCCACATCATAGAAGGTGTCAGTAGAGTAAGAAAGCTTTGTTAAAGTTTGGACTTATTTCTGCATTTTCCCCATAGAGATTTATCTTTTTGCATTCTTAATGGACAAATCAAAGTAAGTCAACAATAGAAAGTTTTCATTACAACCCGAGATTTTCTTTATTAATTGAATACTGATATCAAAATTTTAGAGAAAAGTTAGATGATAACAAACAGTAAGCTGTGCTGTTGAAAAATAAACCATAACTTGCAATTCTTTGCTTTAACCTGTAACTGTCTCTGTGTTACATTATGAAATGACTTGCAGGGTCTCATGTGTGATTGAAAAAACACATATACTTCAAAACCCACAAAAAAGACAACTAATAAAAGGCCTACATTTTACTTTTACTGAAAGCTATCAGAGACAAAAATTACAAAAGAAAAACCCATAATCTTATGGGAAAGAAGGATAAGAAAAAGCAAAGAAATTCTGATAGGTCACTTTCTCATACAGAAGCATTTAGTCTACTGTAATCTTCCAGGACTGTCAGATTTGATTGAAAGATAATGCAAGATTTTTTCTTGCCACAATTTATAGCATGTATCCATTAGGAATAATTATGGTTGCATGATTTTGCTAGCTGTTATCTCTACAAGTGTTACTAATGGTTTTATCAATTACTCCCTGTCCAATAACTGCATGGTTGTAACCTAATTTAAAGACACTCTATCACCAGGCTGATTTGTGTAGTAGTAAATGACAGCATTTGAGACACCAGCCAAATGACTCACTTCAGTGACTTAGTTAGTCTCTAATAATTAACAATTAGTAGGTACCTAGAGAAAGCTCAAGAGACTGGAGCTCCCACATTTCTTTCTTATCTAAATATAAGAAGTCAGAGAGACTTCAGCAATTCACATTAATAAAATTGAAGGCCTCTATAGGTTTGGAGTACATGTGTATATAAGAGAGATCTGTTAATAATTCCTATTTAAAATGAAAGAATTCAGGGGTGATGCATGTTCACAAGGCTGTGTCTTGCCGCATTAGAATTGGTAGATATGTTCTACCCAAAAGTAGAAAAATTACTCGCTAAGGATTTTTTTCCAGGCATGTTGGTGCTTCAGTTCAGAAGTAAAGTCAATGTGCTAAAAGGGGAATAGTGTTGGCAAATGTGCGCGATTTCTTGAACTTTAAAGGGAAAATGCTGGATGTGCAAAAAAGAAGCACTTCATTACAGATCATTAGTGCTAACTTTATGTACAGCTGAAGCCTCAGAAAGGTATCGCCTGCTTACAACTAGCTGGAAAGAAATTTGAAACCCCCTCTTTCTTTAATGAATGTAAAAGATGATTTTTTTTTCTCTAAAGATGTTATCTCCAAGGATTTTTTCAAAGAAATCGGCCCATTTTGAAAGTCTAAATAAGAGCCTGAATTTCCAGTCTTCGGTGGCTTTCATTTCCTGAAAGTAGTTTGGCTTTTCGGGCTGAAATATGGTGAAAGTGAGCTAGGACTACATGGAGGACCAGGGCTCTTACCCTGTGCTGCCCTTCTACAGAGTTCGCTTGTAGAATTGGATCTAGCCTGATGAGACCAAATTGGGATAACTCATCAGTCAGGTTACTATGTTACACTTGGGTATCTTAAACCCTTCTGGTAAATCGTGAATTTAAGATAATAATCAATTTACAAGAAGAGTGCAGGTAGCACAATGAAGAGCTTCCCTCAACACTGCCATGTCACGTCTAGCAATACCAGAAGACCCCAACCTGGAGAGAGAATGGGTACTGTGCTTCATTCTGTACTGGGTTGTTCTCAGTAGTCCCTGTGAGGAACTGGTGAGCAGACCCAACTGCAAAAGCATAGTACAGCCCCGAGGTTTTAGGAATGTTGTGAAAAGTAGCCTTTAAAAACATCACATTTGCAAGCAAGCCTCTTCTGTTCATCGCACTTCACCATGCAGTCGTGGCTAGTAAACAGACATTCCTTAGTAAATTCTGATGGATACCTGTAGCCAGATTCCTTCAGCTTACTCCACAAATGTGCCAAAGGGGTCAAACGACTGAATGAGCAGAAAGCCCAGGTCCCCAGTTACCCCTTGCTACAGTGTATCATTCCTTGCGTATATATTTATGTCACCATTTTGTGCTAATCACATGAGAAATCAGTGGAAAGGAAGAAAATAAGTCACTGAGGATCTGATCATCTCCTGAGCAAGTTTACAAGGGCCAATTTGCAAAAATGCGTTTCTCTAATTTTCCCTTGTGGTGGTGATGAGGTTATGAAATAGTCATAATAGCACAAGAACTGCCCTCTCTGGAAGCCGGTAAGAAAACTCTGACTATAATAGAAGGGCAAGGACTCTCCTGGTGTTTCTTAAAATGGAATTGAAGCCCCGCCCCTCCTTACCCAGCCGTATTTGCATATTCTTTTGAAAACCACACATTGAGTATCTATAGCCCCAGCTGATGTCATCGGGCACAGCATGCAGCCACTAGAAGTGGGACAATTATAATTTTTGTAGCTGATTAATCATCATGAAAAAGTAACAGTCAATTGACTCAATCATACATCCATGGTGATTAATCACACTTCACTTGTGTTTTTTTCCCCCAAGTATTTTACTGACAGTGCAGATGTTGGCTGATTTTCTCCTTTAGCCTTTTACTTGGTCACAGATGTTAAGTAATCACCTTGTCCTGATACTTGACTTATCCATAATCTTGAGTATTGCAAGCCCTTAAGAGAAAATGTGCTCTTCTCTTAGAAATCAAATGGTAACATAGTTATTACCTTTAAAGAAAAAAATAAAAAACACGTTAATCAATATATGAAATAGCCATAATTGTGCTCTGTAATCACAGATGATTTTTTTTAATAATCATGCTACTCCCCCATTTGTTCCCCAATGGCATGATTACTGATAAAACATAAGGGAAAAGAGCTGTTTTTTCTTCCCTCCTCCTGGAGTGTTAATGACTCAACTCCATTTAGATTTAATCCAAAACTAGATATTCTAAACTGGATTCATGAAAGGCCTCACCTGGCATTTTACTTTAGGGCAGACAAAATGTACTCTTGAAAGTAGAACAGACATCAACCATGCTCTCACCTGCTGCTCCAAGCTGTTTGAGGCATCTCAGTTACTGGCCCATAAGAGGAGCTGAAATGATTCCACTAGGGTCATATTTGTAATATTCTCACATATGAATTGTTGATATTTAAGAAGCAATTACAAACGCACCAGTCTGTTGGTAAAAGAGCAATATTCAAGGAATATTCAAGGAATATTCTAAATGATTATGAGTCAATTAAATCACTTTTAGGCACAAATGATGACCTCCTTTGTATTCACGACAACAGAAATGCTTCACTCCAGGCTTCCTTTGTAGCAGTGGGATTAGTGGGTGAGGTGTGTCAAAGACACACGGCAGTCAAGCTCTAGCAGAGAGACTTGCCTAAATTCTCAAAAAGAAATGCTTGATCCTCAGGATGAAGCAAGGTGGCGGTCGTAACACAAACCCCCACCCTCACCCCCGGACTGGCTTCCATGATTTCGGCCTTTCTAATCTTAGAAGAAGGTATCATCTCCCAATACTGACCTTCAGATAATCTTTGAGATCATTTCCCATGTGGGAAATTGCTTTCATGCCAAGAAAACACTGTCCTAGGCTACTGTCTTGATACTGTTAATAAAGGGCTTTGGGTTGGATATAATTGTTAATAAACTAATTCTAAAACTCCACTCAAATGCCACTTATAATCAGGATTTTCTGCTGGGCTAGGACCCCTGGGGAAAGCTTTGAAGCTCTGAATCTTGTATGCAATGGCAGGGATGAACATAAGAAGGTTGAGGACCACCCTTGCTTTATAGCTTAGTTGTTTAAAATGATCACATCTGAGGAATCTGAGAAACACTTGCAATGGTGAGAAGCAGAAAAGAAAGTGAGGGATGGAGAGAAGAACCAGAGGGAAACTCTCCAGCAAAATCCAGTCTTCTTTGGATGTGCCAGAGGGAGAGGTGAAAAGATGTTATTACTTGTAATTTATAACAGGAACATCAAGGCACAGAAGATAATATAAAAGCATTTCAGTGAGAAGATACCCATGACATGAAACTATTTAAAACAATTAATCAAAAAACCCTAATTATTCAATTAGATGGATAAATGAATCTTCTTAAAGTGGATATGCAAAAAAAGAGAGTGATGATGAAATCTTTTAAAGGGAAATGAGTGTAACAAATCAGCTAAATATGATCTCTAAAAAAATTCTGAATAATAAGTCAGTGATTATGTTTTAATTGGGCTTTAGCTTTATTATAATTGAGGACACTCATTATCTTGTTTTATTGTATTTATGATTTTAATATTCATACCATTTGGTACTTTATCTTTGTATACTTTCTGCCAGTGCTTGTTGCACTTCCTGGCTGATTAGTGCCTGGGTCAGTGTGAAGTGAATACAGATGTCTCAATAATGATCGGCAGGAGCGGTGGCTGATTTGCAGTGTTTGAAGGTCTCCTATAAAGTCGTCCTTTGTGCGATTGTCAGGATGATTTTTTTTTCTTTTTTTTCTCTCCTCTCTCAACATGAGTAGCTCTGTTGGTAAGAGTCATCTAACAGGAAACTGTTTTTCACTCCAAAGGGGATCAAGGGACTTCATTTTGGGGGTATAATCAGTATTTCTAAAATGACGACATACATGCACATTTATCCTGTCTTAGGAAAAAAATAGTTTTATGCAAACAGTAGCATCTTAACTGAAAATTCAAGCTCTTTATCTGAGGGTAAAACAGGGCAAAAGCAGAGCCCTTATGCATGAAACTTCCAGACGATCGGGATCGGATAAGCTAGTCTTTGTTCACAGAGAAGGGCAGTTGAGCCAAAGATTATTTCCAAGTTTTTGTCAATCACTTTGCCCTGTAAAAGGTGCACACATGGCTGATTGCTTACATACTCAAAATCAGCCAAAAGGTGCAGTCAGAATGCGTGGCAACTATTCAGCTGCCTTATATGTAGAAAGAGCTTTAAATGGGCCTTTGAGAAGCAAAGAGGGTAAGCACTTAATGCTTGTGCATGGGATTTTGTGAACTCAAGTGACATTTGTGAGTATTTAATGCATTTTTAAAATCTTTCAAATAAGTCAGTGGCAAGAATTGTATTTAGGATTTTATTTAGGTTCATAGTCTTAGTGCTGGTTATATTGAGATTAGTAGATAAATAAAAGGCATGGACTGTATTTTGCCCCATTGCCACAGAAATGCATATTTCCCAGCCAATGCTATGCTTAGTAAAGTAACTTCAATAATGTAAGAAATAATGAATAAATACACAAATGTGGAGTAAAACACACACACACACACACACACACACACACACACACACATCTGATGGCCTATGAGATTCCAAATGCTCTAGTCTGCTTTATCATTTCTCTAAACACAGAACTGAAACTTAAACATAACTCTTTACCAGTAGATATATTTTCACAATCATATTTTTAAAAAGAAAATTGATGCTTACTATCAAGTCACAATGTGTGTTTTCTAAACAAAAGATCTTGGGCAGGGGTTCACATATTTAAAGCAGGCTTTCTCAGTTTTAGTATTATTGACCTTTGGGACCAGATAATTCTTTGTTGTAAGAGGTTAGCCTATGCACTGTTGGCAATTTAGTAGCATCCTTGGATCTACCCAATGGATTCCTATGGCACCACCCCCTTGTGTTGTAACAATCAAAAATGTACAAACATTCCCAAATGTCCCTTGAGAATCAAAATCACCCCCTCATTTGAGAACTATTGCTTTAAAACCTTAGCTGATAGTAAGACATTCTTAAAGCAAAGAGGGTCCACAATAATATCGTAATGGATATAAAAGCAGGTCATTGATCACATATGCTGTAATTTGGAAATTGGGAACTGTTGGATGATTTTCAGCTCAGTTCTCTGAGACTAGTCAGTATTATCATGCAAAGTATTTTCAAGTGTTCCCAGGAATGAAAATTGGTAAATTTACCGGAATATAATCAGCCTTACATCACCTACTCAATGAGTACCCCCCCCACATTGGTCTTTTTTGTTTTTTTAACCATAAACAGTTTCTTGAGGTCATAAGCCAGACTACTCCGCTTAATCAGTGTTCATTCCCTGCTCCAGTACTGGCTTGGTGACTAGAGGTCATGTAACAAATGAATTGGCACCGTCTTTCAAGGCCATCTGTCTCTGGCCTCTTGGATCAACACCAGGTATTTAGTTGAGTACAATAACTTTAGCTTTTCCATTTTGAAGGTGTGAAGATCAAATAATTTAACCTGACATTCTAAAAGTAAAAGGATTGTTAAAGAAGAAGCAAGAAGTCCCTGTATGTGATTTCAGAGTTAGCATACACGTTTATCACTAATTGCAGCAGGCCCAGCACAGAAAGGATTTCCACTTTACCAATGTTGGATCAAATTTTTCCTTGGGGAGAGACAGCCAATAGCATATCCAGTGCAAGGCTGACCTCTCCATGCCTCGTATGTATTGTCTGCAGAACTGATGACTCCTTCAACTAACTTCATTTACTTATTCTGGTTTAAACAAGATTAAAAAGTAGCATATTTTCCTCCTTAATTTCTTTGTAGTTGCCCCTAGGATTTCTCTTTCATCTGGCTGCGTATTCTTAAAATTCTTTAGCTTTTGCATGTTGTATATTTCTCTCCTAGGCTGTCTTCCTAGGTTTTATAATTACTAAATTAAGGTCATGAGGACCCATCTACTCCATTTACCTTCTTCTCAAGATTGACTTCCCTTTGAGCCTTTGCTCCTAAAGATAAGTTCTTTATCCCTTAAAAGTTTGAGTCACATGATCACAAAGCAGGAAGTTCCAGGTATTTCCAAAGTCATTTTTTTCCTGGGACGGTTCTAAACATGCTAGACACCTTGTCCATTCTGTTCTTGGAGTCACTATTGATGACACATGGGTTTTCTCTATGTGGTCTTCTCCATTGACCATGAGATATGAGAGCTCTAAGACCTCTTATCTTTATGCTCCCAGTCCTGTAATTTTGATTGGAAGTGGAAAGCTCCTGAATGGGGTACTTTAGGAAGGTCAACAGCTAAGACATAAAGGAGATGAGTCCTCAGGGATGGGACACCCATTCTTTTTCCTCTTTTGAAAAATTATCTCTTCTCCCTCAATTGCAAGACAACAAATAAATAAATAACAGAATTTCTAAGAAGGCCCTGCAAATTGCTTCAAATAGCTGTAATCCCTTTTTTTTTAATGTGTCTAAAATTTATAACTATTTGGATCATATTGGGTGTTACTTTAATAGAAAGTATTTTTCCTCTTTAAGAATATTATTGAAAGAGTGTATTAATCACCTAAATCAAAAGCAAACATGTTTTTCCTATATACAAGGGAGGTAGAAAAATCCCTTCTCAGACTTCCATGAAGAAGACTTTTCCAGACTTTCCATTCTGAAGCCAGTTTCATAATTATATACCAATTCTTTTGATGAAGAATTTCATTATTTCTCCTTATGAGATAATGTATACGAACATGTGAATGCAGATGATAAATTTTGAAGATGCAAAAATAAAAGTGAGCCAGTATTTTAAAGTGTTTGTTATTCTTTCCTGCAATTAAATTCAGAATAGAAACTAAGTGACATGAAATTACACACACAGTAGCAAAATTACCAAAAAAATTAAAAAGAAGAAATGCTCACAAAGTCAACCACCACATTAAAATTCCTTTTTGCTGGGTTAGCTGAAAGACCATGGAAAAAAATCCACCTGCCATTCAGTTTAATTTCTTGTGTTTAGAGCTCTACAACATTCTGTGTAAAACTAATCAATAAAAAGGATTTATGAAACCTTGAAATAGAACAGTCGAAAGGAGGAAATTATAGTCAGTTTTAGTTATTAAAGATTTTCACCACTAAATTTAGTATAAGGGAAACGTTATACATCTTTTTTAGCTGAAACAGGACATTTATCAAGCGCATGGACTGGGGAGACAGTTGTGCTTAGACCCACTGTAATGTGTCTTTATTTGTTGCTCACCATTTATTGTTGGCTATTGCGAAGTCGGCCCAAACAGAAGAGAAACAGGGCTGGAAAAACTGTGTTTAAAAAAAATAAAGGCCTGACACAGTAGTTAGCTATGACCTAGACATGAGAGAAAAAAAGTGTTTGTGAATTCAGGTCCAGTTTATACTAAATAGCTTTGTTTGACTATATTTTTAAAAGAAAAAGGGCAAGAAAGAAGAAAAGAGGGAGGGAGGAAGGGAGGAGGAAAGTAAGCAGACTCTTCATCACCTCAAATGGCTTTTCACTTAATGGGATCAAAATCTAACTCTGATCGGATCAGAGACCAAGTCGTTACTGATTTTTGTTTATTTATGTTTGCATAATATATGCAGGACCATGGGCATTTCTGAAAATAGTTGTATGTAGACTAATCAACGCTGTTGCTTCGTGAAGAATGTTGAGAGACAGCCTCAAGGCACTTGGTATGTGGTCTTGAGACTCTAACTTAGATGCATTTCTTAGCAGGGCAATTTGAGAAAATTCAAGAATTTGGCTTTTGTTTGATGAAATACAAATGACAGATGGAAAATTGCCATATTTTGAAAAGAAAAAATGCAATGATGCACAGAACATAAGATTGCCATAATAATAATGGCACTTAGCATTTACACCTCGAGTTCTTCATCTGCAAAGTACTTTACAAACAACTAATTGAGCCTCATAATACTCCTGAAAGACAGGTAAGGATCATAACTGCCATTCTACAGATGGAGAAAATGAGGCATAGGGAGTAAGTATCTTCGCCTAAGGCTATTGGAAATAAACAGCAACACCTGGATTAAGGTCTAGGGACAGTCTTTCTTGGGTAAAGGACCAGGGAATAGCATTCTTTCAACCAAAACAATGAGGCTCTTCCAGATAAATATATTTCCTTTTGAAAAGATTAACCTGCCATTCAGTTAACACTGATTTTCTTTTAAATTGAAATGATACTTGCCTTCAGAAAACCTTTTCCTTTATTGGGCTTATTCTTTCTTTATTTGCCTTGTTTAGTCTTCTGTCTCCACAATTATCCTCAAAGAATGCCTTTTCTGAATGACTGGGTAACAGGACCTTTTACCATCACTGTCTCCTAGTGCAAAGCTTTTGTTTTACATTCAAGTTGCAATTCTTATCAATGGGGCTTCCTTTTAAAATTATGATTTCTCATTTCTGGTAGATAATAATTACTGGCAATTTCAAAATCCTATACTACCTGAGGTTAAAAAAAAAAGTAGGTTTTATTCTTTTCTACTAGTTAACTCTCTTAATAATTCTCCTGAATCTCCAAATTATTGTTCAACATGTGGAATGTCACCAAAGAAACAATTCTCAGCATGAAAACAATCTTGTAGATTGCTTATTTTTGAGTTAATGCTGCTTACCTTTAGAAGTCACCCAAGTTTTAATGAGTGTTTTGCTGAGTTGGAAACAGACTGTGGAAAGTTGCAGAAAATTTAGGACAAGTTCCCCTTTCTTGCTCTTTGAAAGATCGATAAGGTTGGTGACCATGTTTTCACATACACTTATTTGTAAATTCCCGGTCCCTAAGATCTTATACACCAACTGAGGGAATAGGATTTGAAATGAGAGTGAGCAATGCACCCACACTGCTGTGGGAGGTAAATGTGTAATTAAATCATATTCTGTCTAATAAATATACTAAAGAAATATAAAAAGGAACAGAGATTACTTTTTTCTGCTTAGGTACTGAAAACAGCACGTATTTATCAAATTTCTTGTGATTTGTACATGTGGTCAGCATTTGAAGAATTTGTCCTGAAAAATTATTTTTGTAAGTTTAAAAAACAAGTTTGTTTTATAATTGGACACTTTCTGAATTATCTGCTAAGTGAATTATAATGCAGTAAAGCGTTTTTTTTTTTTTTTTTTGGTCAGAATATGCCAAGCCAATCCACCACCTCCTCCATTCAGTGCTGGTCTGTTTTCACATCTAAGAACTCTAATATATCACTTTAAAATATACTCTCAAGTGCTTTAAAGCGATTTTTTCCCTTCTCACTTTGTTTCTGTTGACTCTGCAGGAGCCATTTGGGTGCCCAGCTGCTGTCTATTCTCTACCCTTATCCTACCCAATGGAACACCATTGAGAAAAACATTACTGCTCTATACCTGATACACTGACATAGGTCCCGTACCCACAAAGAGTGAAACTGCCTCCTAGTCACAGGAAATTAAGGCCTAAAAGAAAGACAGATTAATTTCTCTGCCCTCACTATTACACAAAAGATTGGATGCTGCCATTGATTTTCCCCCTGGAGTTCAGTGTTCCTCTTTGATTCCTGCTTAGGGTCCAAGCTGGTTTATCTGTCTGTAGAAGACTGTGATTGCAGGGACCATGTCTTCAGGGAGCTCTAAATCCCACAGGAAAAGTAAAATGAAAATACTGAATATTTGCTAAATAAATCTGTGAAGGATTAGATTTATTGGTAATTAGATGGAATCACTGCTGTCATCATTTCTATTTTCCCTTTACTCTATGAAAACATAATTGTAATGACTGATAGAATATTCTAGAAGGTGAAAATATCATGATTTACCCATTTATTTAATAGCCTACAGTTAGTGTGATTCCAACTCTTACACAAACACACAATATCTTCTTAAATAACATCATTTATAAGTTTTGTTCTAACTCTCTTATTGTTTTATACTTAATGTTAAAATTTTACTGCATTTAAGTAGGTAAATTATTCTAATTCTCTTTCTACTAGTTACCCAAAGCCCTTAGAAAGTTTTACCAATTACAGTACTATGTCCAAATGTATATTTCTCCTCTTCCTTAACCTTTGGCATATTTGCATTATTTCTTTCAAATAAATTAATTCATTTAAAATATTTTATGGCATATCATAAATAATTAGATACTATACATACTGGTATTACAAGTTTTGTTTTTAACTATGATATATATTCTTGTCCAGGTGCTAGAAAAACTAATGGTATTCTATTTTATGGATACTTAAATTTGTCTTCATTTTCAGTGAGTTGAAAAATGCCCTATGTTTATTAATCATTTCCGTTTCTTTCGTGGATTTTCTTATTGTGTCTTTTAATTATTTTTAATTGGGGTACTTTTCACTCTATTTGAAATATAGTCATAATAGAAACTTGTCATTTTTGTTTTAAATATTTTCAACAATTGCCTTGAGTTTTTTGACAAAAATTTAACATTGTTAAAGAAATACATTAATGTTTTTAAAATTAGTATGTCAACCATTATTTTTATACTTAGAGTAGCTTTTCCCAAAGCATAATCTCTGAAACACTAGGTTTTGAAAAATTTCATTAAATCAAATTATATGGCCTAATAAGTTTGGAGGAAGTGAAGGTGTATAAATTTAAGAGATTTTCTTTCACAGCATTGTGCTCTTAGGAGGTCACTATGCATTGAATTTCCAATGAGAGAATAGAGTATACAGCATTTATAGAACTTATTTGACCATGGATCCCTATGTTCATAGAGCATTTCATAGGATTAATGCTTCTTAGAAAGGTGACCCTATGTAGAAACTATTTGCCTGTCCTAAGAGTTTTTTTCTTGCTTTTTAGGGCCACACTACAACATATGGAAGTTCCCAGGCTAGGGGTTGAATTGGAGCCACAGCTCCTGGACTACGCCACTGCCATAGCAACGCGGGATCTGAGCTGTGTCTGTGACCTACACCACAGCTTATGGCAACACCAGATCCCCGACCCACTGATCAAGGCCAGGGATAGAACCCACATTCTCATGGATATTAGTTGGATTCCTTTCTACTGCGCCACAGCAGGAACTCCCCTAAGATAATTTTTTTTAAAGTTAAATCAGCTAAGGCTCCATAGCTCAAGGATTAGAGCACTGGTTTCGTAAAAAGCTAAACCATACTTTCTTTTAGTTTTTAGAAGCCTTATTATTTGTGCATTTATTTTTTTCTATAAGGTGTATATTTAATGTACATATACTATAGGGTGGGGCTTTAACTTTCTTTTCACCCAATAATCAGTTCTCCCAGCACCTTTTGTTTAAAAACCTGCATCTTGTAATCATTTGGCTTATGGTGCACTCTCATTTTTGCCATGATATAATTATTATGTATATATTTAGTGTGTTGAAATACTATGTTCTATTAATCTTACTGTAATTTCATGAACCAGAACCACAGATTATTTTAGCATAGCAATATACTTAAACATCTCTTTTAATATATTTGAATATATGATTTATTTTCCCCATAATATTCATAGATATCTTTACCTATTCATTCTTCCAAGTAAACTTTAAAATTATTTTATCATGATCCTAAGACATTTTATTAATCTTATAATTAATTTGAAAACAATTTGCATATTTTACAAAATCCAGTGTTCCATTATGGAAACACAGTTTCTATCCCTATTGTATTGAAGTTTTTATTTATATTGCTTAGGAAAGTATTTTCATACTTCTCATACAGATTATGTGCATTTCTTAATAAGGTATTACTATTATGTGAATAGTACCTTTTCTCATTATGTACTCTAATAGGTTATTGCTGCTATACAGAAAAACTATCAACTTTTGCCATTTAATTATTTAGCCAATCACTGTAATGAACTTTAATATTAATTCTCAGAGTTTTGTCGATGATTCCCTTGAGTTTTCTATTTAAATAGTCATATTGTCTGCAAATAATAACAAAAACTTGCTCTCTCTTATTTCAGCATTATATTTTATTGCCTTGACAAGGGAGTCCATGCAAGCATTCTTGTTTTTAATTAAATATAATTTTGAATCTTTTTAAAGATAATTTAAAAAATATAGTAATGGTTCTTTTATTCCTAATTCTGTAGGAACTTATTTTTAAAATTTAGAAATGAGGGTCGAATGCCGTTGAAGGAATTTTTACCAACAAATAACAACTAAAGAAATCCTGAGATTTCTTCTTATATATATCTCTCTAGCCACACACATGTATGTGTATGTGTATGTATATATATATATATATATATATATATATATATGTTATATTACAAATTCACATATTTAGTTGAATATGCCATATATACAAATACACACACACATCTATATCTAATGTTACTAAAAATTTGTCTTTCCTGTGCTAAATTCTATCTGGTTGCAAAATAAAGCAGCTTCCTAGAAGCTGCATCTTATTGCTTGATGCTGAGACTGTCACACAATTTTCTTGTGAGATTTCAGATTGTGTTCTGTGTATATGGATGTTCAAAGTTGTATATGGTAGAGTTGGCTCTGAGACATAAAGACCAATGTTCAAGGACCAGAAAGAGGTTTCAGGAACCTAAGGGTGATTCGCAGATAACATCCAGCAATGAACTGGTTTCTGCCAACAACCTGAGTCAGCTTGGAAGGAGAGTCTCCCCTAGGGCCTCTATATAACCTGACCTGCCAACACCTTGGTTTTGGTCCTGGGAGGCCCTCAGCAGCGAACCTGCTCAGCAACACTGTGCTGGGACGTCTGGACCTTTCCTAAGAGACAGATCCTTAATTTGTGCTGATGAAAGCCACTCACTTTGTGGTGTCAGGCCTGTATTGCTGTCTGAAGGCTTTCTTTGTCTCCTGCTTCCCCCTTCATTTTCACAGGCATCACCTCCACCTCTTGCAATTAAAAAAAAAAAAAAAAATGCTTGAGAGAAGTAAGGGTGGGTGATGAGAGTGCCCTGATTCCTTAAGAAGTGACACTTTCACATCATAAGGATGCCTGCCCCAATGTCCTATTAGATAGTGACCTGGAGTCTGTACACTGACAGAGAGGAAGAAATGAGATGTCTTCCTATTGTGTTTCAGGAAACAGAATACCTTTGTTGTAAGAAAAAGTTGGAAGAGATCATTAATTATTTAATTATTTTAATTATTTTTCTTATCTTCCATTGCTTTTCTATCCTTATCTTTCAATTCACATTTTATGTTTTTTTGAAGTATAGTTGATGTTCATTATTAGAATAAACACGTAAAATATAAAGATTCACATTTTAAAAGTTATATTCCATTTATACTTACAAAATATCAGATATATTCCCTGTTGTCACAAAATATATGCTTGTCCCTTACTTTATACATAATAGTTCATGGCTCTTAATCCCTCTCCCTGTATTCCCCTCCCCCTTCCCTCTTCCCACTGGTAACCACTAGATTTTTCTGTATATCTATGAGTCTGTTTCTTTGTTGTTATATTCATTAGTTTGTTGTAGATTTTTTTTTTAGATCCCACATAGAAGAGATATCATACAGTATTAGTCTTTCTCTGACTTATTTTACGTAGCATAATACCTCGTGTGTCCATCCATGTCGTTGCAAATGGCACATATCATTCTTTTTTGTGGTTGAGCAGTATTCCCTTGTGTATGTAACCTTATATTTGTCATCCATTCATCTATGGATGGGCACTTAGGTTGCTTGATATCTTGGCTATTGTAAATGAAGATGCTGTGAACCCTGGGATGCATGTATCTTTTCGAATTGGTGTTTTTGGTGTATTTTGGATGCATACCCACCAGCAGAATTGCTGGTCTTATGGTAGTCCTAGTTTTAGTTTCTGTAGAAACCTCAGAAACGATTTCCATGGTGACGGAATCAACTTCCATCCACATCATGCAGTACAAGAGTTCCCTTTTCTCCACATCTTTGCCAGCATTTGTTATTTGTGTTCTTTTTGATGACAGGCATTCTGACAGGTGTGAGTTGGTATCTCATTGTGGTTTTCATTCACATTTCCCTAGAGAATAGTGATGTTGAGCTTTTTTTCATGTCCTTGTTTGGCCATTTTCGTGTCCTCTTTGGAAAAATGTCTATTCATATCTAAAAATATGGAACACTTCATGAATTTGTTTGTCATCCTTGTGCAGGGGCCATGCTAATCTTCTCTATATCGTTCCAATTTTGGTATATGTGCTGCTGAAGTAAGCACTCAGTTCATATTTTAAATTTATAAATTAATAACGTGGTATCAAAATGTTCTAAAAGGCCTCTTAATAAAAGGTACCATAGAAGAGCCTTAATACACTATAATCCCACTGTTCCCATTTTTAGAGATAGGGAAATATAGGCCTGCCTATAGGCCTAAAATACTTCCCATAAAGTCATAGGACTTGGTAATTAGTAGCAGAGCCAGAAATGCATGAGATGAGTAAGCAAATGAAAACTAATTTTACTATATATTTACTCTTAAAAAAATAGTCATTAACTTTTAAAAACATATGTAACAAAATATTATATTTAAAAATTTTTAAATAAATGTCAGGCATCAGTTAAATCTTTGAGCCACAGATGCCAAAACATTGTCTTCTTAACTTCACCTCCAAAAAGGTGACTTCATTATGGGTAAGGAACATACAACAAAATTAAAGATGACATTAGAGCCAGGAGAGCATTTAAAGTTTAAGGGAAACTTGTCCTGATTTAACTTGAAGATAGTGAAGTATAAGCACAGAAATTGAGGAATCAGATGTACCCACCTTCAAGGAAGTAAATAAGCTTTGTAATAAAAGAGAATTTCCTTTACTGGTGAATATAAAACAATTTGTAACCTACTTTATGTTGCTATAACAGGAGCATCTAATAATGATAGTTCCACTTCATTTTCATATTCTCTTTTATCTCCAAACCTCCCCAGAATACCTAGAAATATTAATTTATTAAATCATTCAAAATTACTTTCAATCAGATGAGGATAGACAAGATCCCCTCACTCTACTCACAATTTTAATGGACTCATCCCACTAAATTGAGACTTGCTAATCTGCTCTCCACATTTCACAACCATATCTAGATTTTTTTAAATTATTTTGGCCATGCCCATGATATGCAAAAGTTCCTGGGCCAGGACTCTGCCAAGCCACAGCTGTGACAACGACAGATCCTTAACTACAAGGCCACCAGGAACTCCTGATGTCTATATTTTAGAAAGATCTTCAACTATGTAGAGTGGTCCTTTATAAAAATAGATAAAAAGGATCACAGTATTTGTATATATTTCATATGGAATCTAAGCACAACTTGATCAGAAGCCTTTTTTTTTTTTTCCCCTTAGCGGGCATATGGCTGTAGCCATTGCAGGATTATCTCTATTTAAAGCTTTCTCCCTTTGCCTTCAAGCTGAATGATGCCACTGTTTCACTGTTTCATACAAAAAGCTAATCTCCAATCCCTGTATCTGTGCTAGTTAGAGACAGGGGTTACCAGCTCTCAGTGGGATATATTTGCACTGAAATTATTAATAGTGTGCTCCGCCTTCCTAACCCTTCTCACTTCTGATATACAATACTCATCTTTCTGAGCAAGTGAGTTAACCCAGCACAGACAGTTTTATCATCTATTCCTGGTGATGTTCATTCTTGGCTTTGTTGCTTAGGTTTACAAAGACAATGAATACAGTTTTAAAGAGCATAGGTATAATATTAATGGCACATTTCTCTCAGCTACGCAATGGACTGGATTTAATTAACAATGACTGTAAATGTTTTAAGGGTTTGGGGATGGCTGACATGCTGATGTTACACTTTTGTAGCTAGTTCTCTGAGTAATATGTCCTTAGTCAAAAATTGGTCAAGAAGTATACATAGGATATCTGTAAACTGCATAGTGGACTATTCTCATAGGTGATTGATTTATAATATCCAGACTTCTAAATTGGGTTCATATCTGAAACATTTTCCATAACATTTTCTTACATGTGCTGCATCAAATTGGATTATTGATAAAGTCTCAGAACACTTATTCTTGGATTTTATTCTTAGAAATTGAAGATCAGCATATCTGCATAGCGAATATCAACCAAAAAAGTAGAAAGTTACCTCTTTTCAAAATCTATACTCCCTGGATTGCAGAAATAAGTATAATTTGGGCTTCCCTTCTAAGCATTGATTCAGTAATACTCAACTTATAAATTTTAAAAGAATCATCACAAGTTTAATTTTGTAAGTGAAGACAGGAAAGTATTATTTAGTTTCTTTGGATAAGTAAATCTATCTGAACACTACTCTTAAAATCAATGCAATGACTGTTCTTAGAGGAATATCTCATACTTGGTTGGTCCTGAAGCATTTACAGTTTGAGTATATTGGATGTAGACTTGAAAACTTCTTTTATAATGAAACAAATCTTGGTGAAACTGTTTCTCACTTCCCTTAGTGCTCATTTTGGCTTAGCTCAGCTGAGCTCTTCCAGATTCAGAGTAAGATGAGAAATAGGCCCAGTGCTCTTACTAAAGTAGAATCACTAATTTTTAAAAGTTGTTAGTACTTCTTAAGAAACATATTATTAAATCAGCAACAGAGTACTGTACTTGTAATTATAAAGTAATAGCATGTTCTTGGGGTAGTTGATTGCTTATAACACATCAAATCAAGTTTAAAAAATGAAGAAAAAAATAATTTAATTGATGGTATATGGTCTGAAGGTGTATTTCCTGGGATTCAGAGGAAATTGCCTGGATTGATTATAAATGCCAAGTTACATTAAAAACAGATCTCTGGAGAATATCTTTCCAAAACGCAGGCAGAAGCTAGCTCATTTTAGACTCATTCTTTCAGCAGTCCTTAACTGAGTGTCCACTCTGTACATGAAGAGATTTCAAACAGACTAGGCTTAACAACATCTTTCCTTTTTTTTTTTTTTTTTTGGCTGTGCCCATAGCATAGGGAAGTTTCCAGGCCTCTGAGCCACAACTACGACTTCTGTCACAGTTGCAGCAACACCAGATCCTTAACCCACTGTGCTGAGCTGAGAATCAAACCTGTGCTGCAACAGAGACAAAGCCAGATCCTTAACCTCTTGTGCCACAGTGGGAACTCCCAACATCTTCTTATTACTCCCATTTCCAATACAAATTTTGAAACTCTGTCTTCACATACAGTAAAGAACAGTTTGATGTTTCCATTTTGAGCTGTTTGTTGGTGGACATTGTTATATATTTTGAAGTGAAATGGTAATTGGAGTGATTTTTATCTATTAATTTCAAGTGTACACTTACTGTAATTAGACTGCATGGCCTAAAGTTCAAAAACTAATTTTAACTTCATGTCTGACAAATCATTCATGCTAATTCCAGTTCTCCTCAATGCATTGAATATTCACAGACTTGATAGATTCTTGATAACTCTAAGAAATATAGATAATTTAGAAAGGATTTATCCTATAGATACTAAATAATATGATGACATTATGTTATGTTAAAGGAATATAGTACATATTTAAGTCTTGCTGAGGTCACATCTTGTGAAATATGTGATTTGGGACAAGTTAATTACTCTCTGTGCCTCCGTTTCTTTGTCTATAAAGTGGGGTTTATAATAGTGCCTGACTCATTGAGTTGTTTTAGGATGAAGTGAGTTAACACATATAAAGCTTAGAACAATATTTAGCATATAAAGTGCTCAATAAGTGTGAGTTCTTAAGGGCATTCCTCAGAGGTGGTGTGAACATAGATTCAAAAACTTTCAACAAAATAATAGCAAACCAAATTCAACAGTACTTATAGGGACCATACACCATGATCAAATGGTATTTATCCTAAGGAGGAAAGGATGGTTCAGTATCCATTAATCATTCAATGTTTTATACCACATTAACAAATTGAAGAGTAAAAATCACATGATCATTTCAATAGATGTCAAAAAAGCTTTTGACAAAATGCAACACCCATTTATGATGAAAGCTCTAAACAAAGTGGATATGGTAGAAACATACCTCAAGACAATAAAGGCCATGCATGTTAAGCCCACCGCTAATATCCTACTCAGTAGTGAAGAGCTGAAAGCACATCCATTAATAGTAGTAATAAAAGATGCCCACTTTCACCACTTTTATTCAATGTAGCATTGGAAGTCCTAGTCACAACAAGGACTCTTTTTCAGACAGGAAAAATAAATAAAAGAATCCAGTTTGGAAAAGAAAAAGTAAAATTGTCACTCTTTTCCAGTGGCATAATACTACACATAAAATTCCTAAAGTTGACACCAAAAGACTACTAGAGCTCATCAGTGAATTTGGTAAAGTTGGAGGACAAAAAAATTAATACATAAAAGTTTCCACTGTGTTTCTATATACATTACATTCACTAACTGTAAACTATCGGAAAAATAAATTAAGAAAATAATTCCATTTACAATTGCACCAAAAAGAACAAAATACCTAGGAATAAATCTAATTAAGGAGATAAAAGACCAATACTTGGAAATCTATAGACACTGATGAAAGAAACTGAAAACAATACAAAGAAATGGAAAGATATACCTTGCTACTGGATTAGAAGAATTGATATTTAAAATGATCTTATTACCCAAGGAAATCTACAGATTCAAATGCAATCCCTTTCAAAATATCAGTGGCATTTTTCACAGAACTGGAACAAAAACTTCTAAAATTTGTATGAAACCACAAAAGATATAGAATAACAAAAACAATCTTGAGAAAGAAGAATAGAGCTAGAGATATCATGCTGCCTGATTTCAAACTATACTACAAAACTATAGCAATCAAAAACAGTATGAGTACTGGAAAATAAAAAACAACAGACACATAGATCAATAGAACAAAATAGCACAGAAATGAACCCACACTTATATGGGCAATTAATCTATGACAGAGGCAAGGATATACAATGGGAGGAAAGACAACCTCTTCAATAAATGATGTTGAGAAAACTAGACAGCTACATGCAAAAAAAATCACACTGGACTACTGTCTTACACCATGCACAAAAATAAATTCAAAGCAGATTGAAGATTAAATGTAGTATTTCAAACTGTAAAACTTCTAGAAGAAAACATAGGCAGTATATTCTTTGACATTTATCTTTGTAATACATTTTGGTTATATATTCTCAGGTAAGGGGAACAAAAGCAAAAATAAATGAATGGGACTGTATCAAATAAAAAGCTTTTGCACAGTGAAGGAAACTATCAACAAAATGAAAAGGCTGCTTACTGAATGGGGGCAAATATTTGCAAATTATATATGCTATAAGTAGTTAATATAACCCATTAAGTAGTTAACATCCAATATATACAAAGAAGGCACATAACTCAACATCAAAAAATTTTTTTTATTTGCCAGAGGATCTGAATATATAATTTTGCAAAAAAGACATATAGTTGGCCAACAGGCACATGAAAAGATGCTGAGCATCATTATCATCAGGGAAATGCAAAACAAAACCATGAGATATCACCTCACATCTGTTAGGACGGGTATACTCAAATATGCAACAGATAGCAAGTGTTGTTAAGGATGTGAAGGAAAGGAAATTCTTGTGCTCTCTTGGTGTGAATGTGAATTGATGCAGTCACTGTTGAAGAGAGTATGGAAATTTTTCCAAAAATTAAAAAATAAAACTACCATACCATCTAGCAAATTCACTAGTAGGTATTTATCCAAAGAAAACAAAAGACTTGCTAACCACGTGGTTGCCACAAACCTTCAGTTTGTGAAAAGCACAATATCTGTGAAGCACAATAAAGTGGCATGAAATGAAGCATGCCTGTATTTTCAGTCCCACCTTCCCATGGTAAATCAGTAACTGTGAGTGGAGGGAAGGTAGATGTTAACCTCAGAACTGACAGAGTGTTGCAAGATGCCTTGTCTTGAGCAGCCTCAGATTGACCTCAGTAGAGACTCTAAAAGTCCCTATAACTAAAATATGCCAGGAGCCTTTGCTTTAGTTTTCCTTTTTAGTTTGCTACTTTTCTATTCAAAATGTCCTCAGATGGTAATCCATCATTCTGGCCATTCTCCTACTCAATGTGCCTCATAGTAATCATTTAACTCCGTGATGCTCTAGGCACTGAAATCCTTAAAAATTAACTCCTTTATGGATTCCTCTCTGAGTGTCTCATGGAACAAACTCTACAGTAAAGAAATTTATTGTTCACTGAATTTTGAAGACTGCAATTAATTGCCTTCATCTCAAACTATTCTGTTAAGCTTTATTGTACACATTAGTTGTGCTTGATCTTAAAATCTTCAAAAATAAAGCCAAGGAAAACCGCATATCAATCTGGTTAACTCAGAATATTCATTAGGAAGATTCTGTAAGAAAGTGCAGTATACTATAAATTAAAATACAATTACGTATTGTATGTAGTTCAACCAGATGGAAAAGTTCTTTAATAATATAGCTGATGCTGGAGTTCTTTTGTGGCGCAGCAGGTTAAGGATCTGGCACTGTCACTGCAATGGCTTAGGTAGCTGCTATGGTACCAGTTCATTCCCTGGCCCCACAATTTCTACATTCTGTGGGTATGGCCAAAGTAAAATACATAGAGGAATTCCCTTCACAGCTCAGAGGTTAACGAACCCGGCTAGGATCCATGGGGATGTGGGTTTGGTCCCTGGCCTCACTCAGTGGGTTAAGGATCTGGCATTTCCGTGAGCTGTGATGTAGATCGCAGATGCGGCTCAGATCCTCCATTGCCCTGTCTGCGGCCTAGGCCAGCAGCTGCAACTCTGGCTCCACCTCCTCACCTGGGAACTTCCATATGCCGTAGGTGTGGGCCTAGGAAAAAAAAAAAAAAGGTCGAATGCCAAGATTCATCTTGTCTCTCTATTCAAATTCTGTGAAGGGAATTATAATTTGAGGTTCCAGAGTGGAAAAAATGATGTCTTCAAAGCTGCTGAACATTACAATATCAAATGGTTGGAATGACACTTGAGAAGTTATTCAGGGCATACTTACAACGTCCCAGGCAAATGAAAATGTACATAAATCTTAACTATTAAGAAGCCCCATTACCTCCATAGCCAGAATAAATGAATGCTCTCATTCCACAGGACAACAGTTCTTCACTTTCTATAACATTCCCGACTGTCCAAGAAATTCACAGGCTAAAATGGCCCCTTGGGAGAACTTTCCTATCAGCCATTGAGCATGTCATTGCCCTCATATATTAGCTTTCAGGATGTAGACACTGGGTTTGGGATTGACTCCATTCCCTGGGATTTCTACACAGTGAGTTCTGTTCTTCCTATTGTCCACTTGGTAGCAGAGGCACAGAAATTTCTCGTTGTGGACAAGAGAACAGAATAGGATTGAGTATCCCAGAGGGCAATACATCAGCCATAAAAAAGAGAGTTGTCCAAGATAAAATATTTTTATTTTATAGAAGATACTAAATATAGTTGATGATTAAAGATTTGCTACTACGTTGTAGCAGGTTCTTTTTTTCCCCTCCCAGTTTAATTAGTTTAGAGTGATAAGAAGGCATCCCAAAAAGACGGCTTGAAGATTTGTTATTTTAATTAGCCAAGTGTATAAAGAGGAAAACCATCATCTAACATGAGGAAAACTGAAGGCAACTTAAGCAGTATCAAGAGGAGATAAGACCATCTTACCAACAACACGAGCCTAAATTAAAAGAGTTTTATGGGCTAATGCAGAGTCGTAAAACAGCTGAAATGTTCTGTGCTTTTGTACATGAGAAAAAAAACACATTCTGCATCCCAGCAAAGCCAAGTACCTCATGGACTCTATACTGAAGCTCCTTGACTCCTAACTTCAAAGGTTAAGGAGAAACACCATGGCAACTGCCCAAAATGTGTGCATTGTATATGCTGGTTAAGAAATGATATAGAACATAAATACTATTTAAAGAGAAGGGGGAGAGAAGTTAAATGTATTTTTGTATTATCAAACCGCAGCATTTAGAACTTGGCAAATGTATTTCTGTATTATCAAACCACAGTTTTTAGAAAGAACTTGGCGTTTCGTATGGCTAGAACGTCAAATAATTCACATGATTCAGACTGAATTTTATGTGCATAATTTTAGATTGATTATCATAGACATGTTTTTCAGATTTGGCCCAGGTTTCCTTTGGCTCAGATGTTTTAAGTGTTTTTGTGTGCATGGCATCTGCATTGACATCGTGCTGTGTCTATTTTGTGATCTATTATTAGTATTATCAATTGGAACACAGGCAAACTTTCATAGAAAATGAAGGCGAGGAATGAAATTCGTCAATATCTTTTAACTGTTAACCCAGGCCTGAGGTAGTCTGCATAAGCATCTGCTCTGCATTTCTAGAGCTAGCTGTTTTTCTACCTTCACTCTCTAATTACACCTTCTGGGAGTCAGGAATTTGTACCATTTTGCCCTTCATTTGCATCATCACAGCAACTCTAGCCTTCATGTCCCTTTGCCTGATAAGTTGCAGGGTTTGGGTTTCTGCTCACTGATTATTCAAGCCAGGCTCGCCTCTCCTTGGAAGGCTCCAAGGACGTTGCTATTCTTCCTTCAGGCTTACAGCACACACTTGAAAAGACCCGTCTTGCCTTCCATCCTGCTCAAACAGTGGTGCACGACATTGTCTCAGCCCAGTTTCACCTTTCCAAAGACAGGGGTGTGCCTACATGAGGGCTACCAGCACAGACTTCTTCTTGGAAGCCAAATACATCCTGGTGTTCACTTGAGAATTAACCCTTGAGAAGCATGCCTTGCAGCTTACCTATGGGTCTGGCTTTCAGAGCAGATCATTATTTTCCCATATTTGGCAGAAGTCATAAGGTATTCAGTGTCTAGGGCTATATGAGTGTGCTTCCCAGTAAACGTACATCTAGGGCATTTAATCAAATACTTGTCTGAAGTGCCCCACTGATCATAAAAATGATGCTTAATCTAGAATTTTTTTTAGCTTATAAATTCCTACATGGAAACTACGTGGGACTGCTCTAAAAACTATAAAAGCACTGAAATTCTAAAGAAATCAGGTTGATGTAGTACAAAATGAAGTCTTTGGGGATGGTCAATTAATTATCCGAAAATTTACATAATGTAAATGTTTAAACCGGATGATTTAACCGAAACACTTAGATCACTGTGTCTATATACTTGAGTGATTCAGAGAGCTCAAAGCAAAGGGTTCATATAGTCACAGTGATATCCAATTCCCTGTGAGGGTTATGATTAGGCTGGATGTGATCCTCCTAAGATTTGCTTTTTTAGGTACATTTGAAGTTAAAAAAAAATTTTCTGATGAAACTTTATTTGACCAAAATGTTTTTTCTCTTCTGTATCATTGATTGTAAATTAGGAAACTGATAAATTTGGCCAAGAATCACCAATCATGAAACTTTCCTGGGAATTGCCTCACTGTTGATCAGAATTAAGAAGGAGAGAATGAAAAGAACTCATTCTGCCCAAGAATTGAACATGCAGATAAATAATTAGGATAGAGCATAATAATTTCATCAGATGTCACTTTAAAATGATTTTTAGTATACATTAACTTAGCACCTTTGCAAGGTAAATATGCAAATCAAGTATGCTAGAACTTAATGCATTGTAATGATCTGTGATCATAATTTGACAAACACACAAACATCATGCATCGGTGAACTTAGAGGTTTCACTAAAATTAAGCAAACATCGTAACAGCAAGGAGAAAAATGATTGCCTGAAGCTAACAAACTTTGAGAATATTTCAGGTGTTTGAAGACAATTACTGAGGCCCAAAGAAGCTTTTTTTCTTTGTTCTAAACACCATCTTTCTCTAAACTATTGCACTATGGGATGTTTCCTGAATATTGGACTTAAAGTACACTCTGTTTTCATCAGGCCATTGTAATTTTTGCCACATCGTTAATTTTCTGTAAGAAGACTTATCACTTTAGGAACATATCTTATAGCATTCCACATAGACTATAAGCTCTTTGAATACAGGAACAGAGAAGTAGGTGGAGAATGAGAAAGACATTCTGTTTACCTTCTAATGATGAATTTCTGCACATACTTTTATTACTCTATCCCACACATATCAACTCCATACCTGAAACTGGTTTGACAATATCTCAGAGACTCAGAGTGGTGCAATGGAAAATCCTTAGGTCTGGATTAAGTGAGGCTAATTCCAGATTGAAGGAAATCTTTAGGAAACTACAGATGGCTGAAATTTAGACATAAGAAGATATGTTGGGCTCAAGATTTCCTATGCTCTTTGGGAAGTAAAAAATGTTAGTAAAGCCATAGCCATGTATTTGAAATTGATATATACCCCAGGCCTGGAAAACTTTTGTAAATTAATTTGTATACTGATTAAACCCATATTTCAGAGTTCCTGTTGTGGCTCAGTGGGTAAAGAACTCACTTTCTCTGTGAGGATGCAGGTTCAATCCCTGGCCTTGCTCAGGGGGTTAAAGATCTGGCATTGCTGTAAGCTGCACTGTAGGTCACAGATATTGTCTCAGATCTAATGTTGCTGTGGTATAGGTCCCAGCTGCAACTCCAGTTTGACCCCTGGCCCAGGAATTTCCATATGCTGCAGGTGCGGCCATTAAAAAAAAAAAAAAAAGTATTTCAAGAAGTATTGATTACTGAATACCAATCAGTAGGGAAATGGTTAAATAAAGTTTGGTAAATGATTGCAATGACTACATGGACGTAGAAATTTGCTCTGTCACACCCTAGGGATTCAGAGCTCTCTATAACCCACTTTCAGGAGTGGACAGGGAGCAACAACTCTTCCTATAGGAGGAGGAACATGAACGTCAATGTAGAATGAAATGGCTTTTGTACAGTCCATTTCCAGTGGCAAATACATAGGTGTTTGTGAACTAATTCCAACCAACCATTGGTTGAGGTCTCCTGGGCACTAATTCTTGGTGGCCTCCATCCTTCTATCTGTGGGCACAAAGGACCTTATCTTCATGCAGAGATGCAGATGCTGGCAGCTGGAAATCAAGGCCAGCCTGCTTTAAAATAGTTCCAAATGGTATGGAGGATCCTTAAGAAATTAAAAATAGAAGTACCATATGATCCAGCAGTTCCACTTCTGAGAATATATGCAAAGGAAGCAACAAAGACTAAATCAAAAGTCTATACGCACAAGTTCGTAGCAGCATTACTTATAAGAGCTAAGGCATGGAAACAAGCTAAGTGTCTACTGATGGATGAGTGGGTGAAGTTGTGATGTGATGTGATGTGTGTGTACATGTGTGTAAAATGTGATGTGATATAATAGTTATATAATAGCATATAACTTAGCCATAAACAAAGGAAATCTTGCCATCTGGTACAATAAGGATAGACCTTGAGAGCATTATGCTAAGTAAAATAAGTCAGAGAAAGATGAATACTGTTTTATCTGACCTATATGTGGGCTATTTTAAAAAATGCTCCTGGTAAAAGGAATCTGATTTGTGGTTACCAGAGGTGGGCTCTGGAAGGAGGGGCAACTGGATGAAGACAGTCAAAGGTACAAATTTCCAGTTACAAGATAAGTAAGTCCTAGGGACTTCAGGTACAATATGATGGCTATAATTAACATCGCTGTATGGTATGTATGAAATATATTAAGAGAATAAATCCTAAGTTCACATCACAAGAGAAAAAGGCTTTTTTCTTTTAATTATATACATATGATGTTAAGCTTATTGAATTATTAATTTCACAATATATGTAAGTCCAACTATTATACTGTACCCCTTGAACTTAAATGATGATGTATATCAAGTATATCTTAAGGGAAAAAAAGGTTTGTTCCAGTGCAGTACAGATGGGACACTGCCAGTATCTGCTAAACCAGATTATTACTTCCAATAATAATTTCTGTAGGGTAATACTAGCTTCTAGTACATAAACTACAAAATTTCAGAGGCTCAACCAATGAAGTTTATCCACACTCATGTAAAAGATCATTATAGTGCTTCTAGTTGGTGGGCAATTTTCCTCCATTTGTTGTTTTTTGCAAATGAAGTTCCCAGCTTCTTTTGACACAGCTATCTAGCAGTGCTTCAAGTCCTCTGCACCCAGGTATTGGGAAAGGAAGTGCGGAGAAAGGAAATCCCCTTGGTTCAGAAGGGACCCCCATCAGCTTACATTTCATTGTCAGGTACTAGGCACATGGTACCATCTGGAAATAATACAGGCTTAGATATGCAGTCTGAGGCTGGGCAGTTTCTTTCCAGCAACGACTCAAAGCTACAGGACTCTAAGCCTTGAAATCAGGTGTAAAATATATGTCCATTTTGAACTCTGTGATAAGAGACCATCAGAGAAGCCCACATAGAATTGAACTGGATCCAAATTTGTCCTGATCTCTTTGATTTGTCCACAGCAACCTTGAGCTCAGCACACAGTCATGCTTGATGCAATTGGGATTCTTCCGTGGGAGAAACTGAAATAGCTAAGCAAACACATTTTTCAAAGTTGTGTGAATGAACATTGCTCTGCATACTTGTTCTAAACCTTGAAGCAGAATATTATACACAGAACTGAATTTCCATATGTAGAAACTGTAAAATTGCTATTTGCAAGTCATGTTCATTTGTATACCAGAAACCTGCCAGCGATGCACCCAAAATTCATTTGTAGCTGCTATTTATAGCAATATCAGCATTCAAGTTTTTAAGTAAAAATAGCAAAGTGGAGCTATGGGTATAATAGTAGCTAACATATTTATTCATTCATATATGAATGTTTATTTGCTCCTTGTAGAAAAATATATTAGGACCTATATTTAATATTCAATAGAAGAAAATCGTGAGGACTAAGGGAAAGGTTAAAGTCAAATATCTAGATAAGAACTAGAGAAACCTATTAATTAATATATAGAATCTTTCCAAATATCTGTATATTTGATGTATGTCAACAAAAGTCAAACGTCTTATGTGCTCAGAAGCCAGATTTCACTTTTAACCACAACAACAACCACAACCATAACTGCTCAGTAAGCCAAGATCTAGCTGAGATCCTCACTGGGCATAACCTGGGAGCTGTGTGTATATACAGATGTTGGCAAACAATTTCCAAAGGCCAAGAGTGAGGATTGCCCAACTACATAATCAGTGAGTAAATTCTGGATAATTGTTTCTTGTCTGGATATTGCCTTTCTTAAACAAACTATACTTTTATAATTAGAGGTAGAGTTGAGAGATACCTGGAAAGTTTCAGTTCCAATATGTGATGAAAAGTTATTACTCTCATCTCGACAACAAGAGCAAAAGAGCTTGACAACCCAAAAGTCAGCAACTTTTACTGGACCCGTCAGAGAGCTGAGGTGCCCGGGCAAATCGCTGTGACAAAATCTAGAGAGACAGGTGCATCTAGAGAGATAGTGAACTGAGATCCGCTTACCTGGGAAAGGAGCAGCTAGAGCCTTGACCCAGGCAGAAGGTTTAAAGGTAATCTTCACCAATTGCCTAATGCTGAATATCAACTGTGGTAAAAGGGAGACTTCTGCAGGTCCAGGCTTCCAGGAGCCCCCCACTTTCCTAAGCGCTCCCTATAGGAACTCCTCCAGCTTCTCCGAGGGAAGATCTGAAAGACTGAATTATACCCAGAACCTTCTCTGTAACAAAAGCCTGCTCCCCAAGGGAAAAATTTACCATAGCACAATTCTGAAATGTTATCCCAGCTGAAGGAAGATAATAACTGCCCACTGTATCCCCACCCCCTGGCCTTTCTGTCTCATTTGAGGAGAAAGAAAAACAGAACAAAACATAGTAAACAGGGACAGGCTTTAAGAAAATAGACTGGGGACACTGTAGCCAGGGAAAGGAATGGGGGAAAGGGCGAAAGCACTTTCTTACTGGGAGAGGGACAGAGAAGTTGTGTAGGCCACGACTCTGAGACCTAATCATAAGACTCTAGAATGCTCCCTGGCCTCACTCCACTGTGATACCAGACATGCTCCAGTTTAATAACAATGGCCATAGCTAAGAGCTGCAAAGTGAAGGTTTCCTCCTAAAAAATACATAGGAAAGTCCCAAAGCCAAAAAAAAAAAAAAAGACGAAAACAAGGACACTAGAGGCATTTGAAGCCTCTGGTATCTATAGCTGTAATAAATATTAAACACAGATCAGCTCCTAGCTAAATTAACATAAATCCTCATACTAAAGGTATATTTCCCTCAGTTCTTACTAACCAATACTACGTGTTTGGATTCAACAAATAATTACAAGTTATGCCAAAAGGCAAGAAAAAAACATTCCAAAGAGACAAAACAAGCATCAAAACTAGATTTAAATATGACATAAATAGTGGAATTATCAGACAGGGAATTTAAAGTAAGTGTGATTAATATAAGGACTCTAATGGGAAAAGTATTCAAGATTCAGGAGCAGATGGGGAATATTGCCAGAGAGGTGGAAACTCTAAGAAAAAAATTAAAAGCAAATACTAGAAATAAAATGCACAATAGCAAGAATTAAATGTACCTTCAACAGAATCATCAGTAAACTCAACACAGCTAAGAAAAGAATGAATGAACTTGAAGATAGGTCAATTGAAACTTCCCAAACTGAAATGTGAGGAGAAAAATAAGATCGAAAAACAAAAACAGACTCTCATTCAACAACTGTTAGGACAATATTAAAAACTATAATATATTCATCCTTAAAAACCAGATGAAAGAGAGAACTTAGTATCTGAAGTCATGATGGCTGAAAGCATGTCAAAACTAGGGACAGACACCAAACCACAGATTTAGGAACCTCAGAGAAAACCAAGCAGTATATCTGCCAAAATAAATAATAAATAAAAACAAAATTAAGATACATATACAGAGTCAGAAATCAAGAGGGGGAAAAAAAACCTTACCCATACAGAAACATAGATAAGAATGAACATAGACTTATCAGAAAATGTGCAAGCAGGGAGTTCCCTTTGTGGCGCAGTGGAAACGAATCCAGCTAGTAACAATGAGGCTGCGGGTTTGATCTCTGGCCTTGCTCAGTGGGTTAAGGATCCGGTGTTGCTGTGAGCTGTGGTGTAGGTCGCAGATGCAGCTCAGATCTTGTGTTGCTGTGCTATGGCTGTGGCATAGGCCAGCAGCTGAACCTCCATATGCCATGGGTGCAGCCCTAAAAAGCGAAAAAAAAAAAAAAAAAAAGTGCAAGAGAGGAAGAGAGTAGAGAGAAATCTTTAAAATGTTGAAACACAAACTACCACCCCATGATTGTATATCCAAAATATCCATCAAAATTATCCTTCGAAAGGAAAAGAGAAATATGACTTGTCCAACAAAAACAGGGGATTCACTGTTAGAAGGCCTACCTTGCGAAAAAAAAAAAAATGTTAAAAGAAGGTCTTCAGGCAGAAGAAAAATATTATTGGTTAAAAAAAAAAAGATGCTCTTCAAAAAATAAAAATAAAGAGCATTAAAGAAGGAATAACTAAAAGTAAAATAAAATCCTCATTTTTCTCATTTTTAACTTATCTAAAATACAACTGTTTAAAGCAATTTTGCTAACCATGTATTTGGTAGCTGCAGCATATGGGTAAGTAAAATTAAGGACAGCATTGGCCCAAGGGTCAGGAAAGGCGAATTGGAAATATGTGGGGTACTATGTGTGCTTGAACTACATGTGAAGTAGAACTGAATTGTATGAAAATGAACTTAGATTATTTAAAAACACAAATAGTAAACTATGGTGCAACTACGATATTTTTTTAAGGAAAGTATAAATGATACTCAGAAAGGAGACAGATTAAATCATAAATGCTGTTCAGTTAAAACCAGAGAAGAAAGGAAAAGAGAGAAACAAAGAGAACAAAGCGGAAATGCAACAAATAGAGTTACAAATATTGGTAGATGGTTCACCTATATGAATGATCACTTCAAATATGAGGGCTCTAAACACACCAATTAAAGCATATATGTTGTGAGAGTGGGTTTTTAAAAATGAGCCAAGATATGTCATCTATGAGAAAACTACCTTAAACATAAAGACTCAGGTGGTTAAAAGTAAAGAGCTGGTGAAAAATACCAACACATTTTTTTTTAAAGCTGAAGAAGATATATCAACTTCAGACAAAGCAGAGCTGAGAACAACAAAGAACAATAAAGATTAACAGAGATAAAGAGGAGCATTACATCATGATAAAGACATCAGTTTTCCAAGAAGACTCAGCAACTCTAAATGTGTATGTACCTAACAACAGAGCATCAAAATAGATGAGACAAAAACTGATAGAAGGGAAGGGAGAAATCAACCAATCTACTGTTACAGTGGAAAACTTCAACACTCCTCTGCCAATAATTGATAGATCAAGAGGCAAAAAAAATCAGTGAGGTTATAAATAACCTGAAGAGCACTATCAATCAACTTGATCTTATTCACATTTGTGGAATACTCTAAGTTCACATGGAGGCTTCACCAAAATAGACTACATCTATGCCATAAACCACAACTTAACAAATTTTAAATTCTAAATCATAAGGGAGTTCTCTTGTGGTGCAGTAGGTAAAGGATCCGGCATTGTCACTGAAGGAACTTGGATTGCTGCTGTGTCATGGGTTTGATTCTTGGCTCAGGAAATTCTACCTGCCATGGGCACAGCCAAAAAAAGTTAAAAATAATAATTAAAAAATAAACTATAAATCATGCATAGTACATTCTCAGACCACAATGAATTATACCAGTAATGAATAAGAGAAAGATAGTTGGGAAATCCTCAATTACCTCCAAATTAAACAACCCACTTCTTAAAAAACTCATGGGTCAAAAAAGAAGCCTCAAGAAAAAATTTTAAATATTTTAACCTAAGTGAAAATGAAAATATAACTTACCAAAATGTGTGAAATGCAGCAAAAGCAGTGCTTAGAGGGAAATATAGACCATTAAACTGATATGTTAGGGAAAACAAAAGCTATAAAATCAGTATCAATAATTTAATTTCATCTAGAAAACTGGAGCAAGAAAAGCAAGTTAAACTAAAGCAGGCAGAAGAAAGGAAACAAAAACTAGAGAAGAAATTATCAAAATATAAAAAGGAAAACAGAGAAATTTCAAATAACCAAAAGTGGAATTCCTGTCGTGGTGCAGCAGAAACAAATATCTGTCTAGAATCCATGAGGATGTGGGTTCCATCCCTGGCCTCACTCAGTGGGTTAAGGATCTGTCATTGCCATGAGCTGTGGTGTAGGCTGCAGACGCAGCTCGGATCTGATGTTGCTGTGGCTGTGGTGTAGGAGAGCAGCTACAGCTCCCATTCAGCCCCTAGCCTGGGAATTTCCATATGCCATGGGTGTAGCCCTAAAAAATAAATAAATAAAATAACCAAGAGTCAGTTCTTTGGGAAAATATCAATTAAAATGAATAAGCCTCTGGTCAGGCTAATAAAAAAAAAGAGAGAGATGCAGTAATTTCATAAACCTTAAAAAGGATAATAAAGAAATAGTGGAAATAACTGAATACTCATACGTTCTATAACTTAAGTGAAATGGACCAATTTCTTAAGAGATACAACCTAACAAAACTCAAAGAGGGGTAGATAACCTAAAGAGCCCTGTGTTTGTTAAAGAAATAGAATTAATAATTTAAAATCTTTCCAGAAAAAGAAAACATCACTGGTTTTTACCATTGATTTCTAACAAACATTAAAGGAAGAAATAATGTGAATTCTCCACAATGACTTATAGAAAATGGAAGCAGAGTGAACACTCCCAAATCACTATAGGAGGCCAGTATTACCTTGCTATCGAAACAGCTAAAGACATTACAAGAAAAGAAAACTACAGACCAACATCTCTAATTAACATAGATGCAAATCCTTAACAATATTTTAGCTAATCTTATCCAGCAATATATAAACAGGATAATACATCACAGCTAAATGGAGTTTATTTCCAGTAGGGAAGACTGATCCACAATAATAAATCAATCGATCCAATTCATAATATTAACAGGTTGCATGAAAACACAATCAAAAAAACATTTAACAAAATTCATTCACTTATAATTTTTAAAATCTTAAAAATCTAATAGCCACAGACCAGGAGAAAACATTTACAAAACAGATTAAGAACCTTTATCCAAAACATACAAAAAACTCTTTTAAAATTTAACAAGCAAAGAAACAACACATATGTCTCTCCAGGATTGCCATGGAGAATTATCCTGCAGGTTCCACCTTTACTTTTCTGGATTGGGTTCACTATTTCCTGGATCCCATGCCCTCCTCTTTCTATGTTTTCTCACATATTTTACTGGAACACACATTCAAGTCACTTCTTAAGAAACTGTGTGATGGAAATAAATGCCCTGTGTTCTTGAAATGGCTTTATTCTACCTTTACGATAAAGAGACCATTTGGCTGATTCTAAAAATTTATTATCCATTCTTTGAAAGTGTTACTCAACTGATGTCTAGTCTTCAGGGTTGCTAATGAGTTATTTTCCCATTATGACATTTCATTCTTTTCAGTGACCAACCCCACCCTCCTTTCTGGGAGCTATATAAATTTCCTTCTTTATTTTTGATATCACAGTCTTATGTCTAGATGCAGCCCTTTTTCATTCATTGAATCAGGTACTTGACGGACCATTTCAATCTGATGACTAGAACTGTAAGTTTTGGAAAGAAATCTTTCCTATTATTTATTATGATGCCTTGTTCCCAGACTCCAAACCCCCGTCAGGAAGAGTCCAGAAGAATCTCAGAGTTTATATGCTTCTGCTAAGACCCTAATTGTCCCAGTCCACTTGTATACAAACATGCACAGCCTCCCCACGACTTTCCGCTTTGATGTCATTAGGAGTAATCTCACTTTGCCATCTCTCCCTGTCTGTCACCACATGAAGCAGAGAATACCTAGGTTACCCTTCATCTCTGATATATGAAGTCATGGACACATATCACAGAGCTAACTGGCATAGGTTATAGCATGGGGTTTAATCGGGGGAAACCTACAAAGCATGTATTTCCTCAAACTCTCCTTGCTTCTTAGTGTGGCTAGGCAAAGATGTTCTGAGTGTTGCATGTCCTCCTATAATCTCAACTTTAAGGACCCACTTGTCCAATCATTACCTTTGTCTTCTGCAACAAGAATGATCCTGTTAAAACATCATATATGTTTCTGCACCAAGTCTGTATAATAAACCCTCATTTCCCTGAGATTAAAAGTCAAAAGGAAGTGCATGCAAGGGCTACAACATCTTCACAAGATCAGATCCCTCCTTCCTTTATCTCTTATCACTTACCCTCCTTGTTCATTCCACTCCATCCCACATGGCTATTCCCTGAATATGCCAAGTTCTCTTTCACCTCAGAGTTTCTGTGCATGCTGATTCCTTTACCCGAAACTCTCTTTCTCCAGACATCTGCAGAATACCCCTCATTCTCTCATCCTTTTTTAGTTTAAATGTCACCTTATCAAGGGAGACTTCCGTATTGATTCTTTATAAAATTGTAATTCTTTTATCGCCTCCCCCCAGTACTTTTATTCTCCTCACTTGCTTTTTTTCCCACAGCATGAATCACAATATGAATATGATACATTTTAATGGCTGATTTGCTTGTTTGTTCCCCTTTCCCCTGCCATCTGTCCCCACTAGATAAACTCTACAAGGACAGGGATCTTGATGGTTTTGTTCACCGCTATATTTGAAATTCCTAGGCTAAGTACAGAGTAGAATGTCTGAGTCAATGAATCAATGAATGAATGAGTTATTCTTATAATTCCCTACCTTCTACTTTCCTTTCTCTTTTCTTTCTAGAAATCCCATTCACAGAACACTAAACATTCTGCCTGATTCTTCTTTCTTCTGATATTTTCATCTCCTTGTCTTTGGGTTCAACTTTCTGAAATACTTTTTCAACTTTATCTTCCAAATTTATGTTAAAGTATTTGTTTTGTCAACCATATTTTAAATTTCCCAAAAGTCTTGCCCTCTGATTGTAGCTTATTTATAACATTCATTATTATTTTATAGATATAATATCTTTTCAAATCTCTCTAAGGATACTTTTTGAAAATTTGCCATTTTTTTCACTTCGCTTTCAGTCCTTGAAGTATTTGTTTACCCCCTTGTCATTTGTTTCTCTTTGTATATAAATATGAAAAAAAAAACCTAGGAAATGTTCACAAGAAAATGTTACCTGTGTTGATAATGATATCTGGGTGGTGGGTTTCTAGATAGGTTCCTAATAATTGTGAGTATATGGTTTTTCTTCTGCATATCAATATTTTCTTATTTCCTTAATGAACATACACTACTACTCTAATAGAAAGCATTGTAGATAATTTTTTTTAAAAGAACAAACTGAGAGGGAAAGTGAGATAAGTAAGGTAAGCCAAGTCCTCTAGGAAGACAAAGACAGACAAAGAGAAACAGGAACATCAGCTATAGACCCAAAAGAAAAACATTAGTGGATCTAGTGTCCAGAAGTAACAAGAGCTTATATCCTACCTGCCATTTATTTGGATGCTCTGAGAGCCAGTGCTCTGTATTATAATCACTAAATTAAATGCACTCCCTCCAGTTGAGCATTTTTTCTTTCAAATAGTTCTCTTCTCAGGGATTCTGCTCTATTTCCTCTCCCTGGAAGAAGCCCTTAGGAGGGCAACTCAGTTATATTTACATTTCTTAATCATGTGGTTACCATCATTCTCTGCTGCAACTCTTAGGTACTTCTGAAAGAAGCTCTCCCGTGCCCTGGACTTGTTCAGTAAGCTTTTCCTGCCCATGACCCTGGAGCTGAATACATTAAGAGTCAAATTCCATCAGTGAGAGAATTCGATGGCTCATGCAATTGAAGCTTACCCAGATCTGGCTTAAAAACATAAACATTTATCACTTAAACTATCAGAGATGAATTCAAAGGAAAGTAAATGTTCTTCTAGGCACACTGAATCAGTTTCACACCCCATAATAAAGTTTAGGACTTCTCTGCTTGCTAGTAGAACTTCTTGGTAATGATTCAAATTAACATTTGGGGTAGAACAATTTTCTTTGAAAAAGGAAAAGTCCAAAACTCTGAAACTTCATTATTTTGATGTCTCGGGATATGTGAGAGCAGTAGTTTGAAAGAGAGGAAAATGTGGACCCAGGTCGCTCAGTGCCTGGTTCAGAAAAGATGTTTTATAATTTTGATTAAATCCGAATGTTGTCCAGGCCTCTCATTTCCACAGGAGGAAACAAAGACCTGGTGAAGTTAACTGATTTGCAAAGGGGAATAAAGTGTAGGGCCAGGACAAGAGCCTACATTTAGAAGCAATATCTAAACCAGACATAAGACACCCAAACCATAAGTTTAACTTTGAAAATTTCAAATCATGGTTTTTCCTATGAGAACTACGTTCTGCCATTTGTGATTATACATGCAATTGGTTTCACAATGAGTAGTATTATAATAGTAGCCAAACAGCCTAATGTTGTGTGCTTCTAGATGTTCACTACCTAAAAACAACTTTAATGAAGTATAATTTGCATGTAACAAAATGAACCCATTTCAGGTTTTAAAGTTTAATGAGTTTTCAGAGGTATACACCTCTTTAATCACCACCTCAAAGAAGGTTAAATCATTTCCATCCAGCCCCCAAATTCCCTCCTGCCTCTTTGCAGTCACTTCTCTCCTTCTACCCCAGCCCCAAACAATTGATCTGCTTTCTATCACTATACATTCGAGTTGCCTATTCTAGAATTTCATGTAAATGGAATCATACAACTACTCTATTTTGTCTGGTATCTTTTCTAAGCATGCTGTTATTGAAATTCATCCATGTGTGTTCTTTTTTCTTGCTGAGTAGTATTCCGTTACATGAATATACCAAATATGTTTATCCAGTCACATGTTAATGGGCATTTAAAGTTATTTCCAGATTTGGGTGATTATGGATAAAGCTTATATCAGTGTTTGTGTATGGAGAGGGTTCTCATTTCTCTTAGCAAATGACTGGTAGTAAAATTGCTAGCTCAAGTTTGTTAAGGGCACATTAAACTTATAAGAAATTGACAAATAACTCTCCAAAGTAGTAGTGCCGTTTTACATTCCCACCAGGGGCATATGAGAGAGTTCTAGGTACTCTGTAACTTCATCACGATTTCATAATTTAGTCCTTTTAATTTTACTTATTTTAGTAGATGTGTAGATGTATCTCACGGCCCTTTTAGTCTTCATTTCCCTGATAACTATTGATGTTGAGAAGCTATTTATGTGCTCACTGGTCACTTGTCACATCTTCCTTTGCAAAAATCTGTTAAACCTTTTGCCCATTTTCTGTCTGGGTTGTTCATCTTATTATTATTGATTTGTAAGAAGTCATAAAAATGATAAAGTCCTTTATCAGATAGATATATGTACTGCAAATACATGTATTACAAAGCCAGGTTCATGACTTGCCTTTGTATTTTCTGAGTTTTGTATTTTGAAAAGCAGAGTTTATTTTAATGAAGGACAACACAGTTGATCCTTGCACAACACAGGGATTAGGAAAGCCAACCCCGCCCCTCCACGTGGAGTCAAAAATCCTTGTATAACTTTACAGTCAACTTTCTGTATCTGGGTTTCACATCTAAATACAATAAATCAATACAATAAATCATGAATTGTACAGTATGTAGTTATTGAAAAAAAATCCCCATGTAAGTGGATCTGTGCAGTTCAAACCTGTGTAGTTCAAGGATCAACAGTATACAGTTGTTTTTGTTTATGGTTTGTGCTTTTTGTATCATCTCTAGAAAATCCTTATACCAAAGAGACAAAGATTTTCTTCCATGTTTTCTTCTGGAAATTTTAACTTTTACATTTATGTCTAAGATCAGTTTTGAATTAAATTTGTATATAGTGTGAAGTCAACATTCATTTTTTTCCCCAAAAGAATATCCAGCTTTTACAGCACAATACATTGGAAAAGCTTCTCTTTCCTCTACTGAATTGCTTTGGCATCTTTGTTGAAAATCAATTGACCATGTATCTGTGGTTCTATTTCTGGACTATCTGTTTCATTATTCTGTATATTCACCTGCATGCTAACCACCTGTCGTGATTAGTGTATTTTTATAAGACAATGTGAAAGAAAGAAAGAGGTTGCATACAAGGAAAGAAAGAAAGAGGAAGAGGATTTTTCTGGCAGAAAATGGTGCTAGTTTCCACGTGGCAAAAGTGAAAATATCAGCCCTAATTCAGAATGAAATTCAACTCAACTATCTTATTTTTAATTAATCACTTATATGTTGCTGAGCAATTATGTGGCCTCTGTGTGCAGCATACATGTCTGGGCACAGTTTGAATGCATTTAGTTACCCCTGTTTTCATTGGAATGACTTTTATCTTTTTGCTCACCTGTTTTGTGGTCTTTTGTTGCGAATTTTAGGATGGATTAAATCAATTAGTTAACAATTTCCTAATGAGTTAACATTTTGCGAATATGAGATGCTACTTAGAATGTGAAAAGTTCATCGATAAAGTAATTTATGTTAGTTATGAACTTAAAGAGTCTACTGAAGTTTTTAAAAAAATACTTTGGTTGGAGTTCCTGCCGTGGCGCAGTGGAAACAAATCCGACTAGGAACTATGAGGTTGAGGGTTCGATCCCTGGCATCGCTCAGTGGGTTAAGGATCCGGCGTTGCCGTGAGCTGTGGTGAAGGTCGCAGACACAGCTTGGATCCCGCATTGCTGTGACTGTGGTGAAGGCCGGCAGCTACAGCTCCTGTTAGACCCCTAGCCTGGGAACCTCCATATGCCACAGGAGAGGCCCTAAAAAGACAAAAAAATATATTTTGGTTAAAATGAGGAAATTGGTGACTAGAATTAATATTATTGATCATAACTATTTACCAGGTACTACATTCTGTGCTTTACCTGACAATCGACCTTTGAACACCACAGGTTTTAACTATGGGGACCCACTTAAAGGCAGGTTATTTTTCAAAACTAAATACTTCAGTACTGTACAACCCAATATTGGTTGGATCTGTGGATGTGGAACTGTAGCTACAAAGGGACCATGTGTACAGAGGGCCAACTATAAGTTTTATGTGAACTTTCCACTGTCTGGCAGGACAGCGGACCTAATCCTCTTGTTCTCAAGTGTCAACTGTACATAATTGTTGCAATTTATTGCCTATTATGTTTCTGAAATTATCCTACTTATTTCCCATAACAATCCTGCAAGGTAAATACTATTCCCAATGTACATGTAAGGCCTCTAAAGTCAAGCAGCTTGCCCTGGTAGGAAGCAGTGAAAATGCTCTAAAATCTAGCCTAATTTGGCCTTCAAGCCCAGGATCTTCCCACTCTCTTTATCACATTCACATGACTCATGGCAATATTCTATATGTTGCATGAACATCAGGGCATAATCTAAAGGTCAAATGGTAGTTCGAGTACTTCAAACAAATCCATTAGCTCTCTTCACTGATATGCTAGATCAACATCCATTTCCTCCTCCTCAGAATCAGAAAAAAAAAACAATAAGCTGAGGGCTAATAGAATTTAATCAGAGAAAGTATGCCTTTACGTTTGCTAGGCTAACAGTATTCGCCTGACTCATTAACCATGAGACACAGGAGAGAGAGTCTAAGGGGAGACAAGAGAGGATGAACGAGGAAATAATAGTGACATATGTAATATGCAGTATAATACTCAAAGGAGATAATCTTATAATTTAAGGAACTCCATTAAGGGCAGGTATTATTACTTTAGAGATAGAGAAAGCAAAGATCTGAGAAGCTAATGCATTTAGCCAAAGTCTTACAAGTGACAGAGAAAGGAGCTAGAAGGCTCTACTGGGCACTTGGCACTGGTACTAGAAAGCAGTGGGGTGCTGAAGGAAAGTTGGAGAACAAAAGAGCGATTTGTGAGGTGAGGGAGCAAGGCGAGGAGACGGTAGGTGTAAGATCACTTAATTGTTCTTTCTGAAGCTGAACTCAGTTCATGTACCTCATATCCCTGCTCGTGCTGATCTGGCACGTACGTACAACTAATTCATTTTCTTTTATCTAAGATTTTAAAGTACCTCTGAGAAAGACCAGGGTATACAAATCAAATTAGAATCACAATAGGTTGGGAACTGATCCAAGGACTTAATATAAGACCTAAATAATAGAAAGCAAAAATAGCAGAAAACTGAGGTAGTTTGCATTCCTATGTCTTATGAATAAAAGTACAATAATGACATCATCTCTCGTTCTTTAAAAGAATAGTGCTGTTAACATTTTGACTTGAAGAAGTGAAGACCGGTCTTTCAAAATAGTGCGACCCACAGACCTTGGTCTTATTAAGACAGCACCTATTTTCCCCACCTCAGCTGTGCCATAACAGATCCTAAAGGAGTATTAAATGGAATTACAAATATACACACACACGCACACACATACACATATTCACACACACACACACACACACACACACACACACGCATTCTCAAAGAACTTTCAGGGTTGGATTTTATTTATATGGAGAAACCTGTATCTTGATTCTACTTTTACACCCTTATCTCAGGTACTTCGTGTATTCTCTTAAGTTATTTCAGTATAAGTGACTAATCAGGCTGTCTTGAGCAGGAGTTCTCAAATATAAGTGCTTTCAGGGGTCAGACATGGGCTAATTATAAGAAGAGTGGTAAGGAACTGCAGCGTTTGTGAATATATAAAATCATTGTAATTTTGCCTCTTTTAAGGACTATCTTTTCTAAATAAAACACTTAGAGACCCAATTTGAGATCTTTCGATGAGATTCACTGTTTTAATCAATTGACTGCCATATTTAAAAGGAAATGTCTAATTTGAAAGAGTTAACGTAAGGAGACCTTTGCTAAATCATTTGATTATACAATTGTGTGTGTGTTGTATTAGAAACTCAGATTGAATCTGCATAGGTAATAGGAAGGAAGAGATATATGTCAATCATATTTATTTATCTATTCAATAGCAAACAATGACACTAAATGATCTTTTGGGCAAAACTGACAATTGTTAAACCAAATTGATAGGGTACTTGTGTCTAAATGATCCAGTAGTTACACAGATAAATCCAGGCTTAAAGGCAGATCTTTTCCAACTTTTGATTCAGATAGCTGGTCAGTGTCATGTGACACTTACCCAAGTTATAAAGAATTAACTACTTCTTAGCAATTAGATTGAAAACCTTCCTCGGTATATAAATGTTTGACATGTTCTGCCTTCCTAAGGATGAGATTATGTATGTGGTGGACTATGCAATGGGGAAAAGAGCTTTTAAGCTCAAAAGACCAAGATTTTGTGAATTCAAGTATTCTATCCTGACCTATACATTTTAAAAAGCAGTTGGCAAAAAGTTATCTGAGAGTCTAAATTTCAAATCTGAAAAGTCAGTAAACTTGTGGTACAGATGAAAGTTTTAGTGGCTTATAGCCTCCACTGATTTTCAGGTGGTAAAGCTGTAGGAATATATATATAAATATATCATCTTGATACTAACTCAAGCTGCTGAATTTGAGTGGTCATTGACCAGATACCTGATTTAAAAGATTCCATATTTACAGGTGTACGTGTCCTTCTCTTCTGCAGGGAAACAGGCTTTAAAAACCAAGAGATATCAAGTGAATAACACTCCATAAGCCAATATGCTTAATAGACTAATCTGATTGTCAATCAGCTTTTGCACCTATCTGAAGAAACGTTTGACATTTTGCCTATATTCATTTATCAAGGGTCTAAAAATAGATTTAATTTAATAACATTAGTGTTCAACTTGTCCAATGTTCGGATCTTATTCCAGGGGGAACAATGCTTGTAGCAATGGTAAAATTAGGAAAGTTGTTTTATGTCACATTAGTTAACATATGCAAGCTTACTTAACATGTGGACGGCAAATAAGTGTAATTACATTAAAACAAGGAGCTGTAGCACAGAAGCAATAAAAATAGACTAGGTTGTATTATTAATTCTTGTGTTAAGGGTTTTGAGCCATGTTGATTGGCCTGAATTTTTTGATTTTGTTATGGTACAAAGGGATTGTTTGAAGTAATTTGTCCCCGAGAGAGGCTCACAATCCCAAGCGGGTTTCAATTCAGCAAAGCAAATCTAATTTTGTTTGCTTTATGCAAACCAGAAGGGGCTGTGGTTCATTCTGTTTTCACTGGAGGGGAAAGGCGCACTAATGGGACCTGCTGAAATGCATGCATTGCAAACATCATACCCCTGCATATATTAAATTTAGCTATGTGATGCACCGCGTTCATCATCTCATTGTGTACACAGATACGCTTTAGAACAAAGCCTTTTAATAGCGAGGGAACCTTACTACATTATGTCAATACTCTATTGTATTTATATTTAATGCTGCCATTGAAATACCTGCCCTTAGCTAGAGTATGTTCACATTTGTGATCATTTTGCATTTTAGCTGTTCCTTATGTGAAAGTGGGCTATATGCTGAGGCTATTATGCTAGAGCTTAAAGCCAACATCTGAAGATTAATTATACTTTGATCGATAAAGGTTTTTAATTTTCCTAATCTCCACCCCCACACATATACACACCCCTTGTATACCTGAGTTAAATTAGGGAGATGCTTGGTACCTTGCTGAAAGAACGGACCACATCCCAATCTGAATATTCAAAATGGAAGATAAATGGCGGATAATAATATCTGCACAACAGGTAATGCTAAAGACAGTGTTCAGCCCTGTGACAAATCACCAGCCTCCTACCTGCCCCCCCCCCCAATGCACTGTGGTGTTTTCTTGACTTGCCAGATACAGCTATGCTGCCAGATACATTTGATCAAATTCATCAAAATTAGAGGGTGCATGAGATGGGAATGGAAACCAGTACATGATAGATGATAATGCAGTTATTGGCTAGGTGAATTTATTCACAAAAATGGAATTATTTTTCAATTAAAATTGCATAATGACTGTATCTCCTGTCATGCCAGCACCGTTTTCAGTGTGTTTTTGTTTTGAAAACAGTTCCAGTACTGCAAATAGACAGACACATCTCCAAACCCTTCAATTTGTCATTAGACATTTGGCGGCATGCCTACTTTGCTGTTAATTTTCCAAAACTACATTAATTTGCTGAGTGACTTCTGTGAATCAGTTCATATAAAATTCAAGATGATACTTGTCACGTATCAAAGAGTGACTCAAACGCATAGGCTACATGTAAAAACACACTGTGTGAATCAGTTTGAATTTTGTGTTTTAAGTTCAAACATGGGTTAGCATTAATGATTTTTCTCTTTCCTAATGGAAGTTGCTTAATGAAACATTACAAGGATAATCTTCCCGTTTTTTTTTTTTTTTCTGCTTCTGCTTATCTGTTTCTTCAATTTACTGGTATATACATTCTTAATTTAACTTGATTTGGAACACAAGAGACCCCTCAGGCAGTAGAAATTCAATGGTGTGGCCAGAAATAATTGTTTAATATTGTGACATAAGGGATTTGATCCTCAAGGTATACTGTATCTGACAGTTGTGCAGTTTAAGCACTGGGAGAGATTACTCTGTGCATAGACCCAAAGAGCAAGATCACATGACATTCTTAGTGGAATTCACTTGCTAATAAAAGAAGGCATTTGGTTGAGAAACATTAGAATAATTTCTGGCCTCTTGTAGCATAAAATTGTGAAACAGTAGTATAGTAGCTATTAGAAATGCTCATTTGTTTATATTCATACCTGTTTAGTTTACAAAATATTTTTACTATAAGAAAAAAATCCTGCCTTGGTCCTAACATACATATTATCCAGGGGATTCTGACCAGATATTCCAAATGAAAGCACATCTTTTATTTGAATATATATATTCAAATGTAAAATATATTTTATAAAATAAATATTTTATTTGAATATATACATACCCTATGTGTATGATATATTATATATATGTATAGTACATATGTGTATATTGAATATATATACACATACACACATGTGCATGTGTGTGCACATTGTATAAAACTCCATGTATATAACCCTGGACATCATATAAATTTTTAAATTAAAATTAGTTAAATAAATGATAAGTTATTATAATTTAATTGGCTTAATGCACCATAAAGGTTGAATTAAGGGGAAAATAATTATAGAACCCCTAGCGAGTTTAAATCTGCTGCAAATACCATAAGAAATTATGTCACTTTTAGTTTTAAACCTAGAGAGGTATATGTGACACCTCTCTAGGCTTAAAACTAAAAGTTTTCTTACACCTAATTCATTGCCACTTCACAACTCTGCCTCTTCATCATCCAACCTTCTTACCTTTTCCTAGTTCACCTCCTCAGTTTAACTTGAACAGGAAGCTAGGAAGAGGTAAGGAGAGTGAGAAAAGTGAAGGCTGATATCCTGCTGCTGTGCTACTCTGATGATCAATTAAATTACTCCAATTCAGGTTAAACATACCACTTTCGGTAAGACTGGCAAAATGTTACACTTGGTGAGAATGAATATAAACTCTTCTTGGAGTTCCCATTGTGACTCAGCAGTAAAGAACCCGACTAGTGTCCATGAAGACATGGGTTCGATCCCTGGCCTTACTCAGTGGGTTAAGGATCCAGCGCTGCCGAGAGCTGTGGTGTAGGTCACAGATGCGGCTTGGATCTGGCATTGCTGTGGCTGTGACGTACACCAGCAGTTACAGCGCAGATTCAAGCCCTAGCCTGGGAACTTCCATATGCTGCACTGCACGTGTGGCACTAAAAAGACAAAAACAAACAAAAACTTTTCTTAATAAGCAAATTTATCCTAATAATAAATATCTTCCCAGACTGAGCTCCAGTTATTCAAAAAGCAGTTGGAGATGTCAGACTGGAGGAAGTGACTTTAAACCCTTAGTAAGCTCTGCCTGTGCACAGGAAGTCCTTTACAGATGTGTCTCTTAACCTTGAAGGGCTGAATGCCATCCCAGCTCAAATTCTTCTTCAGCTCAGCAGCTTAAGATTGCATGGGAAGTTAGGTCTGTTCTCAAAGAACTTCTACCCAGTGGTGTGCTGATAAATGGATAACAATCAGCTCTCTGGAAAACAAAAAAGCAGTACCTCTGATTTGTAGTGTGAGTCAATTCCAAGCTACCAATGCGTCACAGGGAACAAGCACAAAGCATCAGACCATTCACACTATTTCCCCCATCTAGACACAGTGTATATATAAAACCGCAGGGCACATATCATAGTAAAATGTAGTTAAATAAGAAGTAATAAGTTTGGGAAGTATCTTTCTTCATGATATTGAATTTTAAGTTTATATACTTTTATGTCAGTTTGTCATAATGACTGTGTGTAACAGAAAGCTTGCCAAATCCTGAAAATTGAACAATTGGCCCTTATGAGTTAGTGCAAGGCGGCCCTACACACCACCGCCTCCATCCCGTCTCAGCACACAGGCCACACAATTAGCTTCCTGGTTCATTAACATCGATCCAGAGTTATGCCTCATCAAATGGGGAAATATTTGTCCTGGCAAGAAGCAAAATAACTTCTTGTTGATCAACTGCTCATAATATAGTTGTGCAGTACTGTCTCCACCTGTATTTTCCGTGGTGCATTCTTTTTCCTGCCATCAAAGGACCTAGTTGGACCTTTATTTTATTCAACTGCATGGGGGACATGGCCTGTGTCTGCATTCCTTTGTCTAAGAATAGAGATTCTGCACTCACACATAAAGAGGAGAAAGAGAGCTACTATACAATGGTGTGGAGTGCTATGAAATTTTACTGACACGAGTCTGGGAAGACTGCCTGATCTGTATTTGGAACAACGCTATTTTGTTTAATTTGATATATGTGTGGGCTTTTTATTCAAATAGAGTTGAACAGTTTGTTCCAGCGGGAAAAAAAGGGCTGCTTGTTACAGAAAGGTTATTTATCGTTCACTATAACACTTGGCATTCTGAAGAAAATTGTGAGGATTCTCCTTTTGGGGGCTGTACGCTGCTGTCCTAGCCTCTGTACAAAAAGATAAAGCAGAAGTTGAAGGAAAAAAATCCTCGGAGGCTGACTCAGGGCAGTGTTTTAGATGCCCTCAAATGACGGTGCTTCTCGGCCTTTAAAAATCTTCAGTGACCCATTCCATCACTCATTTTTGCTGCTAATTGGACATTTTAAAGTATGAATTCCCACCGCTTCAAAAGATTCAATGCCAACATCAATTAACACCTTCTGGGGAAAGAGTACATGGAAGAACTGCTAAAGAAATCTTAGCAGGATAAGCACAATTGAACTTTGCTATCTCAGGCAATATTTTTATTCAGCGTTGCTCTAAAATGCTCATATTTACACTGTAATTGCAGCTTTTTTTTCTCTTGTTTCTTTCCTTGATCTCAACACAACCACTGTCCATTTGAACTCAATTCAGCTTTAGCTCATTTATAGCCAATTTCAAGAAAAGGTCTACAGCTTACCATACAGGTGACCCTTACCTTAGAAGAGACACGTGTCCTATAGAACTCAGGTACTACCAACTCTCTTAAGATGACTAGAAGTAAAAAAAAAAAAAAAAAAAAAAAAAAAAAAAAAAAAAAAAAAAAAAAAAAAAAAAAAAAAAAAAAAAAAAAAAAAAAAAAAAAAAAAAAAAAAAAAAGCGGAAAAGAAAAAAAAATTCCAATTATATAGAAAGAATGAAACAGCATGTCCTTTACTTTTCTATTCATTCCAAAAGATTCACCCACTGTACACAATTTAGGGACATTCTGCCATATGCCTAAATACTAAAAAATAATCTTGCTTATTCAAAAATTGTAAATAGATCCTAAATAGCCCTATTAGCCCAATCAAAATATTTCCTCGAATTTCCTCTGGTAGTCCGTTAAGCTTGGACTGCCAGTTAGCACTTATGAAGTCTTATTCTTGTTTGCTTCATGCTTTTTGACCTCTTCTTCCAGCTGTCCCCAGGCACTCAGAAATGTAAGTGTCTGTGAGCTGAAAGCTGGATGCAACTCTGTTTTACTGCCTGAACCACCATCGTCAGTGGCCTTCTTCTGGTCCTCAGGAAACATTTGTCAGATTGAACTGTACTCTCCTTTGCTCCAGGAGCTCTTCTCTCTTCTACTAAGGCAGATATAATGAGTGCAGGTTCAATCACAGTATCATTCTTGCCAAAGAGAAAATTCAACCTTAAAAAACAGAGAATCACTTCATCGAGCCCCAAAGACCATATGAGTAACTCACCTGGGGAAGGGAAGAGGCATTTAAATTAGACCTTGAAGGATAGTTAGAACTTAACTATGCATACATGGTTAAAACTTAAACTACTTAGCATAATTTAGCAGACGTTGTTATTCAATAGAATCTGGGGTGGTTTTTTTTGCAGTCAAACTATAATCCTAAATTATAAAATCTATACTGCTAAATATAAGCCACACAGCCGTTCTGGGGTCTGTTAATTCTCCCTTCCTGGCACACAGACTCTGAAAGTACTTGGGGAGAGAGGTTTCTGGCAGGAGGGGGCCTCTGAGCCAAGTCATACAGGTGAAGAAGGAGCATGAGAGAAAGCATCTGAGTGTGGGAAAGGCATGAGAAAAGTAAGGGGAATATGAAGACATATTCTAGGAAAGAGGTGCAGATTAACTGGGCAGAAGCAGAGGGGCCACTTGATATAATAAGTAACAGGATACCATTTATTGAGCAACTACCATGTGCTAGCCATGGTGGTCAGTACCGTAAGTGCCTTTTACTGTCTTTGAAAAAACCTGGCAAGTCAAATGTTTAGGAGGAAACTGAGGATCTGATAATACCCTCCACCCAACGTCAGGCTGATGGGGTTGGAAGGACCAGAGCTTTAAACATAAGGAGTTTGAACTTAATTTTATAGGGGAGACCCAAAGGAAACAGCTTCTGGGAAGCCATGAAACAGAAAAGACACACTGACGAATAGGAGTGAAAGATTTATCGTATGTACTTGAAATGAAATGAGTTTATTCTATCCTTAAAATGTGTTGGAAGTCTTGCACATTGTGATGATAATGCATTTGACCATTGTCAAGTCAAACATTTTTTCTCTTCTAACATTATTAATATTTTAATATTATAATATTAATATATTAGTATCTGGCAACTACCAAACCTCCTACCTTATTATACAATTCTTCTACCCCAAGAACTTGTAAGGAATCGTAAGACCAATAATGATCTGCCAAAAAGGAAACAAACCGAATAGATTAATTTGGCAGCAACTCTTACTATAAGGCTTTGAAAGCCTGTGGAGCCTTCGGGAGCTCTTTGGCCAAGAGGAAGGGCATATGCCAGACAAATGAGACTCTGTTCCAAGAGCAGCTCACAGGAGAGGTCTGAAAAGAGCAGACAAAGGAGGCTGGTGAGAGGAATGGAGGGAACAGCAGGGAACATAAAGATAGGGGAGGTCAGGGCATATGGAACCTGAGAAGAGGGGGTGTAGCTGATGTGATCAAAGAGGAGCTTCTGGAGCACGTGGAGCTACACAGAGGGTATGAGCTTAAAATCCTTTCAATTCTATGTTTCATGGGAGAAGGTAGCAAGTGGGAACGAATGACTAGAGTTAAATGGTGATCAGGAAATAGCGCTGGACTGTGGTCTTAGCCATGGTGACTGCTAAGCCTTTCTTCTGTGTATGACCAATGTCTTTCACACAGCAGCTCTTTTCTAAAGGTCTTACAAAAAATGTGTACACATTGCAACCAGCAGTCATCCTCACAACACCAGTAAGGAATAAGTGAGTAACAGAGAGACAATTACTATTTATGGTAGGTTCTTATTTACATCACAGGTGTTCTTATAGCTCTCCAGGTGTCACCAGGAGGATGCCAGGTTCTGTTCCTTCTGCTCCAGAGCTCTCTTCACTAAATGTGAGTTCCTTCTTACAGGAAAGAAGTAGGCCCTATAAAGCTCCAAAGATCAATTAGTCAGTGCTAGTAACATTATGCAGATCCTTCATCTTCCATCCAGGCACAAGAGTACATGCTCTCTGTAACATCAGTGAATGTATGGAAAAGATGTATAAAGTTGAGAAAAGTTTGCATCAAGTAAGAGAGGAAGCAACCCTGGGATTACAGGGTCCAAAAATTTTACATCATCTTCTTCTCTATGGCACTAAATTATGAGAAACATTCTTAAAACATATTTGTGTGAAGTTAAATACATGGAAGTTTCTGCCACTAGTCCTGCAGGGCAAGGTCAGTGAAAGGAACTGATTAAAATGTTAACCCTTTTGATTGATTCAAGAGTGGATGACACTGTGTCTACACAAATGAGTTCCAAAGTGTGTGGCCAGCTCAATCTATATATTGGATAACAGAACCTATTTCCTAACTGCAGAGAGCAAAGATTAGCTTTCATTTTACATGAATTATCAACATAGTTATAGGAATTTTTGCATATACTCTTTTTTGGGAACATACTTTCCTGAGACCAGAAACTTTTCCTTTTCCCTCCCTTCCATCCTTCCTTCCCTTTTTTTTTCTTTTTCTCACTCCCTCGCTCTCTCTCCCTCACTCATCCCTCTTTCTTTTTCTCTGAGAGGATGAAGCCATATGCAGATGATAACAAAAATTCTTCTCCACCTTTGCAATTAGAGTATGGTGCCCATTTCATAGGGGCAAGCTGGGCTCACCTCTTTGAATGTGCTTAATTTTTGCCATAACCAGAACCGCGCCCACATGCCACTGTGCCACCTTCTGCCAAAGGAAGTCCGAGGTAATTGCCAGTCAGTTTCGCCATAAATAAATCTTCGAAAACAATGAGTCGTGCATGTAAATATTGCCCTTGCTGAGTATATTTATTGCGTGTTGATGTTGATTGTTTAAAAAGGGGTTATGGTTCAATAAATTGAACACCTGAGCTGAGAGCTTGTAGGATGAAATTGAGAGACGGGCAGATCAATTTAGACTCACTTCTACTTTTCGATCTGTTTAATAGATTTTTAAAACGACACTTAGAGCCCCACAGAGGTGGCGGCACTTCCCATCCTCCTAGCACCTCCTTCCACAGACACGCCTCCCTCTGGTCCTCGCTGCGCTTGGCAGATCTGTGAGCCTGTGAGCAGAGACCCGCTGAGCACGGCTTGGCCTCCCCTTCTCGACTGAACCAGGCTCATTTATTCAGTTGGTATTGCAAGTTTGGGGGCACGACAGTACATCTGACCCCTTTGGGGTAAAATTTGATCTGGCATTTCATTTCAAGGGCTCAGCCACCGGTCTGTCAAATCTTCATTTTGCGGGTGCCCACTAGAACTGCTGACGCTTGCCTCTAACTCCCTCCGCTTCCATCTTTCACTGGCAATAAACATGTCACCCTGCTGAGGTGAAACACAATCTGGAATTAAATTTACTGCATATAAAATATAGTGCCCTCTTTATTGGTTCAAATACTTGTCACTCATAATTTATTTGCCGGTGTATGGCCTTCATGCAGAGAGAACACTGCCGTCAACGAGGAGGGGGCATGGGTGTTCAGTGTTTGCTGGGATCTTTTTCACTTTTCATTCCTTGCCATCCTAGGTCCTCAAATCCCACTTACCCACTTGGGCTAATCTGTTTTCCATGAAGCACCTCCAATAAAACTGGAGCCCTTCACCCAAGTGTGGCAAGCGTTTCCCTGAACACCCTGGAGTTGGGCTTCTTGGCTGAGCGACTGCGTGTTTGCTAGGACGTGGTGAGCAAGGCACCTAGTAATGCTCTCCAGCGGGCAAAACCCAAATACAAATGTGCGGGGGTTGGGGGGGGAGTGGATTTCGCCCTCGTCAGTTTCAATCTCCCACTTGCCATGCCTTCCCTTCTGGCACTCAACTTTTTCATGATTTATTCCAAATACTGTCGATCAGCTTTCACTAATACAGTTCTTGTATGAAGCACCTCTCTAATCTCTTCAAACACAGATGTGGAAGCACGGCTTAGAGCATGGAGGCCAACAAAAGCCCTCTGCCTGTACCAGTGATTAGCTTTGATTGACACAGAACCCTTCTGCTTTCCTAGGCATCCTCTAACACCCATAAATGATTGTTTTAAAATGAGAAGCACAGGCTATGGTGGGCACCAGCTTCAGCAAACTTGCTGTGCAACGATATTAGCTGATAACTCACCAACTACAAAAAACTAGATCCTAGATTTTGGGTTTGCCCCTCCCCATCGCTAATTCTTTTTCTCTCTTTTAGGCCTGTCTCCTTATTAATAAAAAAAAAAAAAGTTTTAGTAAACATTTCTCCTGTAGAATTGTTGAAAGGTGCATAGATGCCTATTTTATGTTAACTACTGTTTTCAACATCATATGGTCCCAGATTTTTAAAAATTTCCAACCATAAAAATGTGGGGGATTTATTTTTGAATTATTTTAAAATATTTTAAGTATATTGAATTTAACCCTCAATTAGTATTTAGGTTCATCAGAAATGAGTAGATGTCAGTGACACAAACCCAGATTCCCACAGACCACACAAATTACTTATAATTTATCAGTCGCCAGGAAAGATACTATGTTTTTACTTATATTAACTCTGTCATCTCCTCTCATTCTGTGTAGTGAGGCCTGGGAAACTTCCCAACTTGCCCTGGTTGTTTCAGGTCATCTCCTAAGGTGACAATGGATGATTCATTCTTCTTGGTAGGAAAAAATGTTCTTTGCAGCTAGAAGCACTCTGGATTTTCCTGGTAATCCCCAGGTGCCTCAAGGATGGTTCTGAGACTGTGGTCAATTCTTCAGAGACTGCCTCAGATTGTCTCAAATCTCAATACCACTTTGAAAGATGTGGTTTCTGCCTTCCCGCCTGCAGAAGGCATAGTCACTTTACGATTGGCCATGGATGCGAAACGCCTCTCTCTGGCTGCTTTTTCTGAGCAGAAGCATAAGTGAAGAGAAGGATTTAGAATAGGAATTCTTGCTCCAATCAGCTATGAAATGCCTAATTTTATTTGCATCTGCACACATATGCAGTTAGATGTTTTATTCATTACTTACACACTTACTTCCAAAAGAAACTTGTGAAAAGCAAAGAAAAATCATGCTATCTTTTAGTTTTCATTTTAAGATTTCAAAATAGTCTGTTAAGTTTAATATTGACTTCCAAATGTTTTCCAAAACATTTTTTAAATTAGTTATATATGAAGAAGCTGAATAAATAAAAAGACCACAGTGATGTCTTAGAAAGTACCTCGCCTCCTAAGTGCTTTTAGGATTTTAGAATCAGAGTAGAAAATTCATCTCATCTATACTTTTCATTTTAAGGCAGAAGAAACTTAGATTCAGAGAGTGGTAGTGACTTACTCAGGACCAGCCATTTAGTACATGGAAGAGTAAATAATAAAATCCAGTGTTTGTCTCTATTTCCTTTCCATTAAGAATGTTTTAAAGTCTGAAGACTCAGTTATTATTGCAAGCAATTCAACAGACATTGAGAGTATTGTGCTTGACAAAAGGCTACTGCTGCCACGTGCAATGGCCCACAACGATCTCGTTGTGGTTGCTTCCTTCACAGATGGACAAGATGAGGCTCAAAGAGAAAAAAATGACTGACCAGGATTTGCATGAAGTCTAAATGCCAGAGCCCAGTTTTGAACTAATGTACTGACTCACATCTAGGACTCTGTGAATGGCACAGGCCCCTAAAAAGGAAAGCCACATCCATCTCAAAGGAGGAGCAATGTGAAGACAAATTACACCAAGTGGGAATCTATCGTCTTCATTCATTCTCCGATTGTCCCATCTCCGTGTCAGGTCTTCCTTTGCTTTCTTTTAACCATTTGCCAAGTGAGTGTACATTATTATTTGAATTTTCTAATGATCTTTGACATCTATGAGAGCAACAGCAGCAAAACTTAAAGTTATATTTTCTATTGTCATTTCTAAAATTTCAGTAGATAACTTAAAATGTCAGATTATCCCTTATGTGAGATTATGGGACCAATGAAATAATTAGCTATTCACAGCACTTGTCACAACGACTCTTTTCAAATGATACTGCGAATATTTGCTTTTGTTTTGGAGTATTTTTATTGTATTTTATTTCTTTTGCTTTTACTTACAGTTTTACTGAAATGTAAAATCGACTACATAAGCAGCAATAAAATCAAATGTGAAAATACACATCTTTGAGTTTTTGTTATATGATTGTATCTGAGTATATTATTCCCAGTTGGCTATAATGAAAACAATCCTATTTGTACTAGTCCGACTTCTATTTGAAGCATAAAATATACTGTAGTGTAAAATCTATTAAATGTGTTCTTTAAAAGGGCTATTATTTCTCTTACTACTGTACATGAAGTACATCTATGTCCCCAAACTTGGAAACACTTTCTACCAGAGCAAAGAGTAGAAGTTTCAGAATGGCCAGCAGATGTGTGTTGGATAAATGCATTTGTGTGAATGGCGCAGGCTGGGGAGGGCAAAAAGCTACAAGCTGCCGACCAAGCCCTAGGGAATTCTAGCATTTAAGGAATAGGAAGAGAAAGGACAGCATGACGGAGATGGAACTAAAGGCTTTAGTGGAAATGAAAGGAGGGAGGGTGTTTTAAGTGAAGGGAGATGGCAAACACAGCACTGAGGTTGAACATGACAAGAACGTATTGACCTTTGACTCGGTTCCTGTCGTGGCTCAGTGGAAACGAGTCTGATTGGTATCCATGAGGTTGCAGGTTCAATCCCTGGCCTTGCTTAGTGGGTTTACGATCTGGTGTTGCTGTGAGCTGTGTTGTAGGTCACAGATGCGGCTCAGATCCTACATTGCTGTGGCTGTGGTGTAGATCGGCAGCTACAACTCTGATTAGACCCCTAGCCTGGGAACCTCCATATGCCATGGGTGCAGCCATAAAAAAGACAAAAAAAAAAAAAAGAAAGACAAGTAGCAGAGGCTTTCAGTGAAACTGGGAAGGTAGAATTCAGTTGGCAGTGAGTTAAAGAGTGAATGAAAACTGATGAATGGAATAAGTGTGGCCATCTCCTTGACTGGATAAATATTAAATAAATAAAGTTAGAATGGGACACATGATAAAAGGTATGTTAAGTATTTGAAAATGTAGTTTAAAAAATATTTTTGTGAATAACAAAGTAATATATGGTAACTGTGGAAAGTCTGGAGGTTTTGAAAAAGGGTAAATAAAATCAAAGTAATCTCCAATCCCATGACTACAGAAAACCTTTGGACTGTTTGCTTCCAGACTTTGTTCTATGCAATTATTATTATGAAGTTGAGTTCATTCTAAATAAACAGGTCTGTACTATTTCTATACCTATGACAGTGACTGTTCTAGAAAACATGAATTTAGTGTATATCTTTAGCTTTAGTGGAAAGACAACTCTAGTGAGGGATCACTGAAGGTAGAAGGAAGAGATAAAGGACTGGATAAATGTCCCAGAGGTGGAGGGAGGTACAAAACTAGGGACATAGAAAGAAGAAGGGAGGAAGAAATGTGCCAGAATAGGTACATTTGTGGAGGGCAGGAATCAGAGGCTGAATGAGTTTCTGCACTTTGTTTCTTTCTTTCCCTTTTTTTTTTTTTTTTGCTTTTTAGAGCTGCACCCACGGCATATGGAGGTTCCCATGCTAAGGGTCTAATTGGAGCTGTAGCTGCTGCCCTACACCACAGTCATAGCAATGCATGATCCAAGCCTTGTCTGTGACCTACACCACAAGTCACAGCAATGCCGGATCCTTAACCCACTGAATGAGGCCAGGAATTAAACCTGCATCCTCAAGGATACTAGTCAGGTTCGTTAACTGCTGAGTCACAATGAGAACTCCCAGTTTGTGCACTTTTTAAAGGCTAAGAGCAAACCCACTCATTTTTAACCAATGATCTTAACTATGTACAAGAAAGCACATTATCAGAACACAGGGCCAAGCTGAGGCTGAAAAACGGGGATTGTAATGTGAGCAGCTGCATGGTGGTTGCCTTCCTTTCAGCTGCTCTCAGAAGACTGGGTAGGAGGAGAGACTGAAGTAATGAAGAATTCTGCTTTGCACAGAGGTGGAATGCTAAAGATGTAAAATAATAAAAGTTCTAAAAACGAAGATAGGAGTTTCCATTGTGGCTCAGAGGGTTAAGAACCAGACTAGCATCCATGAGAATGCAGGTTCCATCCCTGGCCTTGCTCAGTGAGTTAAGGATCTGGCTTTGCTGCAAGCTGGGGTGTAGGTTGCAGATGCGGCTCAGATCTGACAGCAGCTGCAGCTCCCAGTCGACCCCTAGCCTGGGAACTGCCATATGACTCAAAAGAAAAAAGAAATAAAAACAAGGTTAAAATAAATGATCATCAAGGACTCTAGGATACCGAGAGAAGCAATGGAAAGAAAATCGAGGGCTCAAAGGCTAGGAAATTTCTATGAGGCTGAAGAAATCTTGTAGTAGGAGTAGGAGATGAAGGAATGGGGATTATGGTCAGAGTGAGATGTTGGAGTTAAAAGTCTCTGCTGAGGAATAAAAGTGGGTAGTAACAAGGTCCAGGTATGGCTGTGGAGGTGGAAGTCTCAAGAAAAGATAGTATCAAAAGGTACTAGAATCAACACCAAGAGTAAGCCCTTATGTGAACTATGAGCTTTGGGTGATAATGACATGTCAGTGCAAGTTCATCAGAAGCAACTAATTTACCACTCTGATGGGGAACGTTGATGACTGGGGGCGCTGTGTATATGAGGGGTAGAAGGTAACTTCGTCATCTCTGTACTTCCTCTCAATCTTGCTGAGAACCTAAAGTTTCTCTAAAATAAACTCTTAAAAAAAAGATACTGAAGAAAGGGAAATAAAATGTTATAGTTTCTAGGTATCACAAGTCATGGGCTTGGACACTGCAATCACCCATGTTGTTGGCACATTGTGGGAAATGAAGGAAAACTGTTGAGGGGGGGTCAGCGAACATGGCGTGGTTAGATGATATTGAAAAAGAAGGCAGTCAAATGAAATGGCACCAAACTCAGGAAAAGCAGATTGTTTTATGACTTGGAAGTCGCCTCAGGACCCATGTGAAAGCACCCAAACTGCCTTAGCCTGTGGAAGACTCTACTCAAGCTCCCCAATAGGCAGTAGCCTAGATAAAAACCGAAGCTTCATTCCAGCCAAATAAAGCAAAGTATTCAGTGGACAAGTAATGTTACAAGTAGTTTGCTTGTCATGGAACAGAGATTCTAGAGGTAAAGCAGAAAGCAGTAGCGGGAGAGGAGAGAAGAGAGGCTAAGTCAGGTGACTGAAGCACAGAGTTAGAGAAGAATATCAGAACACGGCCACCAGTGGGCTTACATTTTTGGGTGGTATCTAAAGACAGCTGGGCTGTGGGACATGGGGGACTGGAATGGTATCCCTATTCCAAAAGCATAACTCTCAGTTATTCAACTGGACACACAGGAGCCTCTATTTCCCATTCTTAGCCCAGCATAAGTTACCAATAAATGTCAAGTGAGTGACTGAATGACTGTATCGGATTAATTTTAGAATTAAAGTGATAATGAAACAGTGAAGTGAAGATTATATACCAAAGGCTACTGGCAGTGTAAAAAGAGCGGTCCAAAGAGGGATTCTCTGGGAGGAGAGAGATCTTATTCTCTTAAGAGTAAAGGAGTGAATGAAAGATTGCTTTGTCCTATAATTTTAATCTTCGTCACTTTACTATGAGCTATTTCAGATGTGTCAAGCTCTCCTTCCTTTTCAATATGTATGTTTCTTCCACTCAATTTCTTTATCTTCCCCCTTACTTATGTATCAAATAACTTTTCCTTATCCCTCTTCCCCTGTTTTTTTTTTTTTTTTTGTAACTCTGATGAAACAGATCCTAAATTGACCACAAGGAATAGGGATTAGTTTATGCCTAAAATCAGCCTAACAGTATAGGTGAGATAAATCACATTTAGGGCATCCTCCCCTCCTCCCACAAGAGTGTATCTGTTTCACATTTTTTTCTTTTTTTTTTTTTTAGGGCTGCACCTGCAGCATATGGAAGTTGAATCGGAGCTGTAGCTGTCGGCCTATGCCACAGCCACAGCAATGCCAGATCCGAGCACAACTCATGGCATTGCCAGATCCTTAACGCACTGAGCAAGTCCAGAGATCGAAATTCCATCTTTATGGATACTTGCCAGGTTCGTTACCGCTGAGCCACAGTGGGAACTCCTCATGTTATAACATCTTTGTAGCAGGTGTGCCATTTCAGAAAGGGGTTATTTTCTCTATGTAAGCTCTGTGCAGCAGTGGAAAAAATTACTATTTATACAACTCTTAAATTTTAAGAACATGCTGTTCATTTATAATTATTATAGTCTAGTACAAAGAAGGGTTAAAAGTTGAAAAAAGAAAAAAGCTCTTCCAAAAGCTTTTCTATTTAATTCAAGCACCACTCCAGCATAATTTCTTGTCTTTTCCCACTATCTTCTTCCCTCTTATGCAGTGTCTAAACTCTCCATCAGTCTTTGTGAGGAATAATTTTCTTTCTCTCTCTTTTTCTTTTCTTTTTTTTTTTTTCAAAATGCACATTGTCAGTGTATTACATGCTCACATTCAGGCTGCTTAACCTGAATAAAGGGCGTCTTATTCCAAAAGCAAGTACCAGCCCCAGAAGATATGTCTTTCTCAGTGGCTAGTCAGACTGTTTACTTAAAGATGATGAATTCATCCTGGCAAGGATACCAAAGGTATACCAGAATTAGGGGCTTTCTATCATTGAAGTTTACCAACATCCCAAGAAAGAGTTGACACAATCAAAAGCATTTTCACTGTATTTGCAGCCAATATACAGTAGATGGTACTGGCTAGACAGTTTATACATAGAGGCATTGTCATCTATAAGGAAGGAAACAATGTGCAGTCCATGTGTAGACTCTAAAAATGACAGATCATAATCGTCCTTTTGCAGCCTTTTTAATATCTGTTGTCAGCCTCTTCTGAGAGACTTCTAATAGGGTCTTGGCAAGATGCCACCGGCAAGCACTTCCTCTGCAGCTGATTCATAAATGCCTTTGGGGTTGCATTACAAATCCAGTAACCCCTGAGGTTTGGCGGGAAGGTCTGCCAAGGTTCAGCTGGGATTGCCTATTAGCCCATTGAACTCCCCTGAGCCCCAGAGACTTAAGAGTGAGTTTCATCCAAGCAACATGGGGAGGAGAGATGCAGTATTATTGTCTCTGCTGGGCAGGTAGGTTATATACACTCCATCCCAGGGAGAATGTTTTGAGGAGAGAGAGCATCACAACTGCCTCTTTCTTCCTGTTGCTGTAGTGCAGAAAGCTAAATTTCTAATTTAAATGACAAATCAAATAATTAAAATGAGAAGAACAGGACAATCATTAACCCTTCTGGCAACCTACAGAATCAGATTTCTACTTGAGAGATTGGATTAAGATGGCGGAATAGAAGGACTGGAGCTAAACTTCTCTCCCGAAAAACAGCAAAACTACAAACAAATGCCGAGCAGCCTTCAACCAACTGGACTGTAAACTTCCAAAAAAGATATTCTACTCCAGAAGACAAAGAGGAGACCATATCAAGAGGTAGGAGGGGCGATTACGCGATAGAAGCAACCC
>PVHT020000079.1:9898853-9927342 GCA_004024745.2 Catagonus wagneri
AACTAAAGAGACACAATGAACTTCTTTGAAGAACAGACAATGACTCACAGATTTTGGAAAACCTTGGTTTTTCAAATAAGACAATCTGGGGGGTGGGGGGATGCACTGTGGGTTTGGGACACAAAATCTATCGAATTGACTTATGATCTTTGTACACCTATAACTGAAATAAAATTCATTGTTAATATGAAAAAAAAAATAATTAAAATGAGCAAGGTCTTTATGACGTGAATATATGGCAAGGATGCCCATGACCTACATAGAGTGAATACTTGGTGTCCCTTTTCCCATTATTCTTCTACTTCGATGTATGTGTGTTTACACACGTGTGGGTGTGGGCGTGGGTGTGTGGGTGTGTAAGGTTCACCTGTGAAGGAGCAATGCCTATTTTGTTGCTATGTGTTCTTAGAGACTAGAACTGGGACAGCTATATATACAGTATTAATTGTGAAATGAATGACTATATTATCTACTATCTGAAAGCAGAAATTGATGTAAGAGTGCACTCCTGGGAGGGCGCCCCAGGTTGCCAGTCTACAAAGATACTAAAACATCATTGAGATGAGATGAATCAAATCGAATGGTCAAAAGCCTTCTCAGAGACAGGAGTCAGCCTGGTGAAGGGTAGAATGCCCCCTCTAAAGGGGCAGGCTCAAAGAACAGCAGGGAGCCACCAAGGATTTGGGTTTGGTTACCTTCAGGGAAACTTGGTAAAGTAGAAAATGAAATGTGGGAAAAGAACAGAATGACTCTGTGCAGTGGTGGACAGGCTGCCCCTCACACCAGCTGGCCTGCTTCATCACTGCCTCTGTGCAGAGCTCACTCTCTTTCTAAATAAGTGGTAAAACTTCAACCCTTTTGTGCTTGAGGTGAAAAAGAGCAGAAACAATTAGCTCCAGTTTCCTCCTGTAGCATTGCATTCTGCCATACCAGTTGTATTTCTGAAGCAAAGTCGATACAGCTATCAATTTTCCTTTTTTTGCAATATGTCCATTCAGTATAATCATACTTATCCTAACTTCATAGGACACTTTTAAATTCTCTCATAGTCTTCCTCCCACCCTCCTCTTTCCTGATCTGCGTGTGTTACCTTTGCCTGCTTCCCCTTAACCTCTCTCCAGTCTACTTACCACCATTTACTAAGGACCTTGGAACAATCGCTCAACTCTTCCGAGGCTCAGGTTTCTCAAATGTGACATTAGATTAATAGCTACTTTATTAATCTAATGTTAGACTGATGATCTAATGATGTAGAAAGTAGCATAATAGTGCCTGGCTCCTATTAGGAGCTCAGTAAATGGAAGTTAGGGGTGAGGAGGAGGAAGAGGAGGATGTAGAAGATGAGATATCACTGTAATGTAATGAATTTGTGTTCACAAAATTCCTAAGAGACACAGGTGATACAACAGTCTAGACCAGCGCAAGCATCCTGGGTATGTACTTGGTGTGATAAACATGTCATGTCTTACTGGATTTGGCAAAGCTTCACAAAGAGACGCCACCCTTTATGGAGGCAGCCATGAAGCTCATCTGGTAGCCCTACCAGGGGTTCCAGCACCCTCACTGAGCCCTCTGGAATGCCAGAGCATCGAGGGGAATTGCCCAACCCCCTTTTTGTCTTTTTTATCTTTTAGGCCACACTGGAGGCATATGGAGGTTCCCAGGGTAGGGGTCGAATCAGAGCTGTAGCCGCCAGCCTACACCAGAGCCACAGCAACGTGGGCTCTGAGCTGCGTCTGCAACCTACACCACAACTCAGAGCAACGCCAGATCCTTCACCCACTGAGCAAGGCCAGGGATTGATCCCGCATCCTCATGGATGCTAGTTGGGCTCGTTAGCCACTGAGCCACAACAGGAACTCCGGGAATTGCCTTTAAAACATTGCTGCTTTTTACTGCCTTAACATCTTTCTTATTTTATTTTTAAATTTTGTGCTTTTGGGAGAAATGGATATATAAAAAATAAAACATGGGTTGATTCAAAAAAGTCATTGCTCTGCACACAATCTTGTATTCTTTTTTCTGTGGAATTGGAGGACATTGATCAGATTTTACAGTTTCATTAAAAACATGCTGTCAGTTTTTACAAAAAAGAAATAAATCTTTAAAAGAGATGATTGCTTAATTAATCATAGGATAAAGAGAGATTGATGTTAAGAGCTGTTTTCCAGATTAAGAAAAGTAGAACAGGCACTGGCTGGCTCAGAGAACTAGCGTTATTTACTTTCAAATGAAGCATTTACTGAGATAAGCTAATTCTTCCTTTTGGTGATATTCCATTGCATCTGGATGAACTGGATTCAATTTCCCATAACTGCTTAGTAAGGTGAGTTACTGTCATGTAACGTTTCACACTTCTCAGTTATTGACTCCATTCCATTCTTAGATTAAGTTATTTAATTTCAGAATGTGATTTTTAAAAAGTATTGTGTTTCTATATTCCTTTTCTAATATTCCACTGTTAGTATACAGAAATGCAACAGATTTCTGAATGTTAATCTTGTATCCTGATACTTTGCTGAGTTCACTGATCAGTTTGAGTAGTTTTTGTGTGTAGTCCTTAGGGTTTTCTATATATATCATGTCATCTGCATACAGTGACAATTTTAACCCTTCCCTTCCAATTCGGATACCTTTTATTTCTTTTGTTTGTCTGATTGTTGTGGCTAGGACTTCCACTACTATGTTGAATAACAGTGGTGAGAGTGGGCATCCTTGTCTTGTTCCAGATTTTAGTGGGAAGACTTTCAGCTTTTCTCCATTGAGTATTATATTGGCTGAGGGTTTGTCATAAGTGGCTTTTATTATGTTAAATTATGCTCCCTCTATACCCACTTGGTAAGAGTTTTTATCATGAATGAATGTGGGACTTTGTCAGATGCTTTTTCTGCATCTATTGAGATGATCATGTGGTTTTTGACTTTTCTTTTGTTAATGTGCTGTATGATGTTGATTGATTTGCATATGTTGAACCATCCTTTTGAACCTGGGATGAATCCCACTTGGTTGTGGTATATCTTTTTTATATGTTGTTGGATTCAGTTGGTTAAAATTATGTTGAGAATTTTTGCATCTATATTCATCAAAGATATCGGCCTATAACTTTCTTTTTTGGTGGTATCCTTGTCTGGTTTTGGTATTAGGGTGATGGCACCTTCATAGAATATCTTTGGGCTTTCAGAAAAGTTTAAAGAGGATGGGTATAATTCTTCTTTGTATGTCTGGTGGAATCACATGTGAAGCCATCTGGTCCTGGACTTTTGTTTGTAGCGAGTATTTTTATTACATATTCAGTTTAATTTCTAGTAATCTCTCTGTTCAGTTGATCTGATTTCAATTTGTATAGTTCCCAAGGGGTTTATTCAGCCCACCGTCTGCGTGCTAAACTGGCACCAGTAGCTTTTCCTCTTTTTTGTAAATAATGAAAACTGAGGTGCAAATATGGTACAGGCAAGCCTCAGGAACCGTTGGGTTCAATCCCAGACCACCACAATGAAGCGAATATTCCGATAAAGCAAGTCACATGGATTTTTTGGTTTCCCAGTGCATATAAAAGTTGTATTTACATTATGTTGTTTTCTATTGTGTGCAATATTATGTCTAAAAAACAATGCATATACCTTAATTTTAAAATAATTTATTGCTAAAAAATGCTAACCATCATCTCAGCCTTTGGTGAGTCATAATCTTTTTGCTGGTGGAGGGTCTTGCCTCGGTGTTGTTGGCTGCTGACTGATCAGGGTGGCAGGGTGGTGGTTGCTGAAGGTCAAGGTGACTGCAGCAATTTCTTAAAATAAGACAAGAATGAAGTGTGTCACATTGATTGATTCCTTCCTTTCACAAAAGATTTCTCTGCAACATGCGATATTGTTTGACAGCGTTTTACTCACAGTAGAACTTCTTTAAAAATTGAAGTCAATCCTTTCAAACCCTGCACCTTCTTTATCAACTAAGTTCATGTAATATTCTAAATCCTCTGTCCCTCTGTCGTCATTTCAACAATCTTCGCATCATCTTTAGCAGGAGTAGATATCGCCTCAAGAAATCACTTTATTCATCTGTAGGAAGCAACTCCTCATCCATTCAACTTTGATCCTGAGATTGTAGCAATTCAGATACATCCTCAGTCTCCAGTTCTAATTCTAGCTCTCTTGCTATTTCCAGCACATCTGCAGTTACTTCATCCACTGAAGTTTGAAAATCTCAAAGTCATTCTTGAGGGCTGGAATCTACTTCTTCCAAAGTCTTGTTAATGTTGATATTTGACCTCTTTCTAAGAATCACAATTGTTCTCCATGCCATCTAGAATGATTCCAGAGGTTTTCAATTTACTATTTCCAGATCCATCAGAGGAATCACTATCTATGGCAGCTATATCCATACAAAATATATTCCCTCAGTAATAAGACTAAAAAGCCAAAATGACTCCTTGATCCAGGATCTGCAGAATGGATGTTTCATTAGCAGGCATGAAAACATTAATCTTGTTGTACACCTCCAACAGAGCCCTGGGTAACCATAGCATGGAAAGAATTTTTTTTTTTTTTTTTTTTTTGAGCAATAGGTCTCCGTGGTGGGCTTAAAACTTTCAGTAAACCATGTTGTAAACAGATGTGATGTCATTCAGTCATCTAGGTTTGTTGTTAATATAGAGAGCACAGGAATGGTAATTTAGCATAATTCCTAAAGACTCCAGGATTTCCAGAATGGCAAATGATCACTGGCTACAATTTTGAGTAACTAGCTATATTAGCCCTTAGCAAGAAAGTCACCCATCCTTTGAAGTTATATTTTTTCTTAATTTTTTTTATGTTTTGGTCTTTTTGTCTTTTTTGGGACACACCCAGGGCATATAGAGTTTCCCAGGCTAGGGGTCCAGTTGGAGCTGCAGCTGCCGGCATACACCAGAGCCACAGCAATGTGGGATCTGAGCCACATCTGCGACCTACACCACGCTCACAGCAATGCCAGATCCTTAACCCACTGAGCAAGGCTAGGGATTGAACCCGTGTCCTCATGGGTGCTAGTCGCGTTTGCTAACCACTGAGCCATGACGGGAACTCCCCAATTTTTTTAATTCATTGAATTTTATTACATTTACAGTTGTGCAGCCATCATCGCAACCTAATTTTAGAACATTTCCATCCCAAAACCCCAGTTCAGGAGTTCCCGTCGTGGCTCAGTGGTTAACAAATCCACCTGGGAACCATGAGGTTGTGGTTTTGATCTCTGGCCCCGCTCAGGGGGTTAAGGATCTGGTGTTGCCATGAGCTATGGTGTAGGTCGCAGACGTGGCTTGGATCCCACGTTGCTGTGGCTGTGGTGTAGGCTGGTGGCCACAGCTTCTATTAGACCCCCTAGCCTGGGAACCTCCATGTGCTGCCAATGCGGCCCTAGAAAAGGCAAAAAGACAAAAAAAAAAAACCAGTTCACCCCTTCCTCTCCCCACTCTGAAATTTCAAAGCCCGATACTGTCTTATCCTCTCTAGCCATGAAAGTAGTAAATGGCATCTTCTTCCAAAACAAGGCTGGTTCACTTCCACTGAAAACCTGTTGTTTAGTGAAACCGCCTGCATGAGTTATCTTAGCTAGATCTTCTGGACTACTTGCTGCAACTTTTACGTCAGTACTCGCTATTTCACCTTGCACTTTTATGTTATGGAAATGGTTACTTTCCTTAAGCCTTATGAAAGAACTTCTGCTAGTTTCAGACTTTTCTTCTGCAAATTTCTCATTTCTCTCATCCTTCTTAGAATTGAAGAGACTTAGAGCCTTGCTCTGGATTGGGCTTTGGTTTATGGGAAAGTACTGGTTGGTTTGATCTACTATCCAGACAACTAAAAATTTCTTCATATCAACAATAAGGCTGTTTTCCTTTCTTATTTGTGTGTGTGTTTTTACTTTTTAGGGCCATACTCATGGCATGCAGAAGTTCCCAGGGTAGGGGTCGAATCAGAGCTGCAGCTGCAGGCCTGTGCCACAGCCACAGCAATGCAATGATCTGATCTGTGTCTGTGACCTACACCACAGCTCATGGCAATGCCAGATCCTTAAACCACTGAGTGAGGCCAGGGATCAAACTTGCATCCTCATGGATACTGGTTTGGTTCATTACTGCCAAGCCACGGTGGGAGCTCCCTGGAGGAGCACTTTTCATTTCCTTCAACAACTTTTCGTTTGCATTCACAAGTTGCTAACTGGTACAAGATGCCTACCTTTCAGTTTATCTCAGTTTTTGACTTGCTTTCCTTACTAAGCTTAACTATTTCTAGCTTTTGATTTTAAAGTGAGCGGCATAAAGCTCTTCATTTCACTTGAATAGGTAGAAGCTATTGAAGGGTGATTAATTGGCCTAATTCCAATATTGTTGTGTCTCACAGAAAGGGAGGCCTGAGGAGGAGAAGAGAGGGGAATGGCCCAGTCAGCAAAGCAGTCAGAACATATATATTTATTTATTAAACATATGGTCTTCTGTGAGTGTGGTTCGTGTGAGTGTCGTGCTCCAAAATGATTACAGTGGTAACATCAAAGATTACCGATCACAGGAGTTCCCTTCGTGGTTCAGCAGTTAACGAACCCGACTAGGATCTGTGGTGTGAGTCAAAGATGCAGCTTGGATCCCGTGTTGCTGAGGCTGAGACATAGGCTGGCATCTGTATCTCTGATTGGACCCCTAGCCTGGGAACTTCCATATGCTGCAGGTGTGGCCCTTAAAAAAAAAAAAAAGGAGAGAGAGAGAGAAAGATTACTGATCACAGATCACTATAACAAATGTAATAGTGAAAATGTTTTGAAATATTGTTAGAATTACTAAATTGTGACTCAGAGACAGAAAGTGAGCAAATGCTGTTGGGAAAATGGTGCCAGGAGACTTGCTCAAGGTAGGGTTCCCACTAACCTTCAGTTTAAAAAAAAAAACAATATTTGCAAAGGGCAACAAAGTAAATCAAATAAATTGTGGTATGCCTGTACATGCTTTAGCTAAAACATTCAATCATTTAAGAAAATAAGAGGAAAAAAAAATATTTGTTATCCTTGAGCTGTGATCCTTAAACTGGAGGCTGTGAAGTCCTAGACATTCCATGGATGGACTTTTGATAACTTAAATCCATTAGTTGTGGAAATAACTGACTAAGTATATGGAAGGGAAGAGCCACAGCTTTCAGCCAACCCTCCAGGAGTCTATGACATCCAAAAGGTGAAAAACCAAAAGTAAACTCTCCAAGGGCAAGTCTGAGTCTGAGTAGGGTATCCATCTCATCTCAAGGAGATATGCAATTTAGATGGCTACAGATAAGAAATATTTTCTGGGGCTCTGACACCAGTATTGACAGATAAGACAGATTTAACACTTGGTTCCTTAAGGTCAGCTTTGTGGCTATTGTTAATAAGATGCACATCAAGCTATTTCTCCTTCATGGATTAACAAGGTCTAGGACTCTTGGACCATCAGAATTAACACTTCTGCCAGTAAAGTATATATATTTAGAATCCTGTGGCTTAGCACCACCTATTTTGTAAGGTTGATATAATCAATTATGTGAGCCAATATTTCTGGATCTTATACTATGGACCAAGCTGTGAGGGATCAAAAGAAATGGACAATATGCTGCTTTACCCTCAATATTGTACAGTTTGGCTGCAGACAAGTACAGTAAGGTTTAAATAATAATAGCTGTTCTGTGTCACAGTGTGCAAAGAAAAATATTACACATGGATGATAAGTGGGTTGTGTCCTGAAAAATTTAGGATACAGAAAGTAACAGAGGGTTCTATTAATGCAGAAACCAATGAAATAAATTCCTCAATGGGAATTAAGATGGGAATTAACAACCTATAGGGGGAAGAAAAGCATTTGGAGACAGCCCAGACTTTCACAGAGCAAGATGGGAAGACTTTGGAGGGTTCTGAGCAGAAGAGTGAAATGATCTGGCATACTCTTTAATGGGATCATGATGACTGCTTTGATGACTATATATAGACTGAAAGGAAATAAGACCAAGTCAGGAAGACCAGTTAGGAAGCTATGACAAACCAGCAAAAATAATGGTAACTTGAACCATATCTGTAACTCAGATTTTAGATATATTTTGAAGGTAGTGTTGGCAGAATTTACTTATGACTTTGATGTGGGGTATGAGAGAAGGATGACCTGAAGGGTTCTGGGCTTGACTAATCAGAAATAGAAGTCGTCATGCCTTCATATGGGCAGGCCCAGGAGAGGACTGAGTTGTAAGAAGAAGATTAGGAGTCTGTTTAGAATATCAACAAACTTCGTCAACAAACTACATGGGCTTAACTCCCACATAGGCCATTCAGTGAAGAACTCTTTCAGGACCTACAAAGTTTCACCCCCATTCCTGACAGCCAAATAATTCAACTACGTGCTGCTGCTGTCAGAGGAGAAAGAGAGAGAAACATATAGCACTATTTTCCAAATGTATATGAGAACACCCTTCAATTTGACTAAAAGTCTCTACCCATCAGCAAATTTTTATCAAGCATCTCTGTGTGCTAAGTTTGTGTTTAGCTTTTTTTTCCTTATGTTAGCTACAGAATATTTTTGCTAAAGGACTAAATTCCATATGCATCATGTTTGCTGTTGTTTCCTACATACATGTTGTGTTCACTTTTATACATTCAGTGAGGACCCAGGAGAATGAAAAGATGTATTAGGGAAAATAATGTTCTGTGTATCTGCAGGAGTGTATGTGCATAGCAGCCTCAACCCAGCCCATCCTGGGGGCATGTTTCAAGACTGCATTCTGACTTAGGCTGTGGTATTTTTGGTTGTTCAATAATTAAATCTGATGCTACAAGAACTAAAATGAATCTGTTCATGCTCATTCCCACACTTACAACCAGGTCTAGGCTTCCTGCCTTGTGCAGTAAAAGACTATGGTGTCCTTATTTTCGTGTGGATAGCAAAGTGGAAGGAAAAAAGCTATCTTCTCTACCAGATTTTATCACATGCAAACATGTTATGCAAACTTGGAGGAAATTACTCAGTTTTTTGAGGCCTCTCTTTCTTCATAATCACAACACTTTACCTAATATTTTACTTACCTTTGGCTGTATTTATCAATCCCTTATTAAAGCCTACTTCAAAATTATATGTGTAGGTATGAGCTCTCATCAGTCTATGAACTGTTCCTGGGAAGACTTTACTCAGGGTCAATCTTTCCCTTCAGAAATTAGATTTAAAAAGCAACAGTTCTTTTGGAGAAAAAAATCTGGTGTCACAGTGTAGTATTTAGAGACAACTGTAATAATGTTTTAACTTCGGAACTTGCTTTTTATATTTTAAAGTTTTATTGAAGTATAGTTGATTTACAAGTTTGTGATAATTTCTGCTGAACAACAAAGTGATTCAGTTATACATGTACACACATCCATTCTTGCTCTGATTCTTTCCCCACATAGAATACCACGGAATGTTGGGTAGAGTTCCAACAGTAGGTCCTTGTTGGCCAGCCATTCCATATCCCTCAGTGTGCATATGCCAGTCCCAAATCCCCAGGCCATCCTCCCTTCTCCACCAGCCCCCCTTGGTAACCATAAGTTTTTCAAAGTCTGAGTCTGTTTCTGTTTTGCAAATAAGTTCATCTGTATCCCCCTTTTTTTTAGATTCCACGTATAAGTGATATTACATGATGTTTGTCTTTCACTGACTGACTCACTTCACTTGGTATGATTGTTTCTAGCCTAACCTCAAACTTTAAAAAATTTTAAAAATACATTATGGTGGGAATAACAGAGGCAATGATACATCAGTCCTGTGAGTTGGACCACGTCTGGGTGGTATTGTTTTGGCACAGAAAGCCATGGAGCTTCGTTTATCAACTAAGGTGAAAACTGAGGAAAGGTGCACCAAAGGAAGTGGGGTTGCTGGCCAGCTGGATGGTTCACCATGGAGATTCTTTGAAAACTTCCAGTCTTCTTCATGACAGATAGTTTCACACTCTTATTTTTAGCAATAGCTGCCAACTTCTGCCAGTCCTATAATGTTCTGCTTCCTAATTAATTTGGAAGCCACTAATTGTTTAAGTTTGAGCCAGCCTAGAAAGACTGCCAACTCTTTTGAGCAGGATTGAGCAGGAAAGTTGAAGAAATGGCCTACACATTATTACTTGCTCATTTATTTAATTTAGTCTTTTGATCAAATCATGACTCTTATACCAAAAAAAAAAAAATCACAACACAGAAGGGGCTTCTTTGAAAACAGCTAGGAGCTGGCTTTACTTCTTCGGACACAGCGATTTCATGTCTGAGCGGTCCTGTTGATGTTTAGAAATTGAGCACAGACTTCCTGGCATGACCCTGGGAGGTCAGGCATACTTTGGATAAAATCTGCAAGGTCAGTGATGAAAAACTGCATCATAAGAGAACGATTATAATACATTATTAATGGGATTTGGCATGTGAGTAGTTCTACTTTTTGTTCGAGGGCATTTTTTGTATGTGTTTAACAAAAATCTGGAAAAGAAAGAAATATGTGTGTACCAGAACAGTTAGCGCTGTGTTCAGAATTTGTCAGTGTGCTCGAGAGTTTATGAGGTAATAAGATCCTATGCACATTTCCACTTGCAATATGAAATACGTCGAGACTGATCACGTTTCATTAATTGTGCATTCTCTGTGTAACGTGTCTGTTTGACTGTTGTTTCCCCTGTTCTCATCAGTTGTCTGTACTATAAGTACAAAGAGGGAGGGTGTATGCAAGACCACTGCAGAATCACATAGGAAGGGGTTTATGTTGGCTATAGCCACCACTTCCTGAAGGAATCATGGTGGTATTTCTTTCTGAAATGTTTTTCACCAGCTCTACCTGAAAGTATGTATCAAGAGACTTTATATGATTTTAGAACAAAACCGCTCAACTTTTTATAGCATCACCAGACTTTCTACTTTTCTCTGTGACAGTTATCCTACATTTGGAAGCTTCAGGAAAAATGCAAAACCAGATGGCTAAGGTTTGACTCTGCTGGGCAGAGAACGATTATGGGCTTTTGTGAAGTTGTTCTCACCCTTTCTATGAGAAGCATCAGCTATAAACCTAGGAACTGTATTTCCCCATGAGGATCATGTAGAGTGTAATCTTTCTTAGTTGTGTAGTAAGGACCAACATACACAAACCTTTGCAAGGTGTTTATTGATTGCATCATGAGCATAGACTGCAGGATGTGTTTCATCATTCAAAAAGCAAGGACAGAACTTACTATACATGCTATTTTCAATAAAAAATATTATGGTCATTACTATATATAAAGTAGGTAAGCAACAAAGACCTACTGTATAGCACAAAGAACTATACTCAATAGTTGTAATATCCTATATTGGAAAAGAATATGAATATATGTATATGTGTATACATATACATATATATAACAATCACGTTGCTGTACAGTTGAAATTGACACATTGTAAACTAACTATACTCCAATAAAAAGTAAAATATGGTAACATTTCTTAATTCAAAGTATTTTTCAAAAAATTAATGTGGACTTAGAGTAGCCCCACCATCCAAAAGATTTCTTTCATTGGAAAGGATTCTTCATTCCATCCCATTAACCACATATTTACTTATGCATCATTCTCATCAAGCCCTTCCCTACCTGTAGGCTTAGCTTGTTCCCACAACCACTGGCTCACTTAGATACAAGTCAGTTCCGCAGCCCTGCTCTGACTGCAGCTTATCTCCATCTTCCTGATAATGGGGGATTCAAATTATATCGTCTCTTTCCAGGACGGTCTGCCAGAGTTGGCGGGATTCACTGCCTCCTCTGTTCCATTGCCTGCATTCCGTGACCCCCTAATTTCCATCTCAATGTTAAAAGACATCATTTTATGAACACCCAATCAGAAAGCCCAGAACTGACTTGTAAAGGAGACTCACTCTTCTTTATCAATATAAAGTGTGACTATGAAGGCCATTCCATCTCTATGAGCCTCAGTTGCATCAAGAGAATGCTTATTGGTAGGCTTCTCAGTTCCCCTAAACTCTTCATACCCTATTAAAATTATGTGCCAGGAACTAAGCTGAGAACAGTCACAGTCCAGTTTCTGAAATTTCCCAGTACAAAATTACCGAGACTCTCAGTTCCCTGTAATGCCCTTTGCCCCAGACACTTTGCCTCAATGTCATTAAACACAAGATAAAGTCTCCAACCAGCGTGCTGGCCACATCCCCCATGGCCACTCTTTGGGCTACTCCAGACAAAAGGGAGCAGGGCTGAATGAGATAATACACCCCCAAAGCGCTTTGAAATCCCCAAAGACAGATGCTTTATGAATACCAGACCTTATTATTATCTACTCTACTTACTGCCCCCATCACAACAAAGTCGGCCCAGGTTGAACATCTGCAGCTTCAGTGCACCCTCGCAAATGTATTTGTACTTTTTCAAGCTGTTGCCCATTAACTTCTTGCTAATATTTCTGATTATTCTGGGCCTCTTTATTTAAACACTCGGTTAGTATTGGCACTTGTCACCCTTCTGTCTTTGCAGATGTCACTTAGCACTCTTTACAAATTAGCAACACAATCAAGCAACGCTGAATCCTCATGTTTGCCCTTCTGTGTACCACCTCACTTTTGGATACGTTAGAATTTGCCCCCACTGTTAAAAAACCAACTTAATAAAGCATTATGCCACTTTCAAGCCTATCCAAGTCAATTTGGGTTAGACTGAAGGAAAATTTGAAGGATTTCCAAATGTTTTGCTAAAATCAAGCCATAATACATCCACTGGGCTTACCATCAGTTATTCTGGTACTCTGCCCTTCAACTACAAACTTTTGTACACAGCTTTATGTTTAAGGTGGGAATCATCAACCTATGCTATTTTTCTCCTAGACTGTTCTTAGAGATGAATTTGCATTCATTTTGTCCCATTCTGTTGCTTAGGGTTGAAGGACTTGACCTGAAAAGTAATAGAAGAAAACAAAATTTTTAATAAAAATCCTTGAATGATTGTCCAATGATTTGATACGTTTTAAAACTAATTGCTGACATACCAGCAGGGCTTTCAAGGGCTCTTGTTGGGGCACAATTAAAAACAGGCTCTGGTTATTGTGTTTAATCTTTGTTTGACAATGAATCGAAGACGTCCTCTAAAAATAGGAACAGGAGGCCGCCCTTTAGTCCCACTGTCACTTCTGATCCCCTGCTCCAGAATAGCAGTCTCCTGGCTTCTCAGCTGACTCGCGTTCATTCTCCCCTCCACTGGAGCAATTCTCCCTCCCACCCAGCGATACTCTAAGGATCAGTGAGTTAATATTTCCAAACAATCGGGAGCCCTGCAATGAGATGCACTGTACCAAAATCAATAATCACTTCGTGTGCAACATCTAAACCTTTTCTTTTATCCCTCCCCTCATCAGAGTAACGATGCTAAGAGCTACTTAGTCCATTATACCAATTCTTCCTCATAGGCAAATGCCTTAAGATTCAATAGACTAATATTTTGGTCATCTACAATAGAAATCTGTGTTTCCCATATGTTGCAGAACCAGATGGTTCAGGTTGGCCTTTTATTTGTCAGGCTCAATATAAAACACAGCTCTCTCTCTCTCTCAGGGTTTTAACAAAGGCCAGCCAGCCTTCCCCACCCCCAGCCCCCCACTCCAGGGTTTGACAACAGGCTGAACCAAGAGATGAGCAACTTCTCAGCTGCTGGCCTCCAAAGGCACTCTCAGCATGGCCAGCCCCCACTTCTGCTCCTGCAGGCTTTTTATGCAGGCCCTTGATTGAGAATGGTCCAGCTGGGCAGCCTGTTAACTCCTTTAACCCATTCCTCTCCAGCCCTCCTCAATTAGGCCTGGCTCTCCTTTTGATCAGAGCTACCATTTTAGTGAGATTGCATTGAGCTCTTACCCCAGCCACTCTTTTGCACCTTAAGTGTCTAGTCCTGACACAAACGGAATTGAAATGAACTGGTACTCGTGCATCTACTATGTGGTGAATGCTAAGCTAAATATTTTCCGTTATCATGATATTATTTAAGATGCAGAAAGATCCAAGAGGAGATATGATCATATGTATTATACAGAAAAGGAGACTGAGGCTCAGAGATACTGAATAACAAGTTACATTTCTAGTTAAGTAGTAAAATAGGATTGCCACTCATACATTCTGACTCTAATGCCAAGCACACAGCTTTCCTTAGATATTCTAAGGCAGAACCACACACACACACACACACACACACAATCAAATCCCAAGCATTGTTGAACTCTGAATTATTTGTCCATCATCTTCAGAATTTCTAACTTTCAGCAGAGAGGTTGTACATCTCTGAGCAAGACTCTTGGTTCTCTGCAGTAAGAGGGAGGAAAAGCAGTTGACGAGGTCAGAGAAGTAGGTCTTCAGAAGTGACTAAAAGGGCACTCTAAAGATGGTGGCTTTTGCTTTGAATGAGATGGGAGGCTTTGGTGGATTTGAACCAAAAGAGACTCTAAGTAGCCCACTCTGCTACTTAGCTGAGAAGAGACTGAAAAGAGTCCCGGGCGATTGCAAGCAGGCCAAGAGATGATGGTAACTGGAACTAGTTCAGTGGAGGTGGTGATTGGTGGTTAGATTCCAAATATATTTTGAAGATAGGAAAAACAAAATTCTCTGACACATGCTCTTTCTTAAATCCTTCCTTCTACTGTTCATGGTGACCTTCATAGCTAGACTGTGTGTGTATGTCTCTCTCTCTCTCTTTTTTTTTTTTTTTTGGCTTTTTAGGGCAGCACTGGTGGCATATGGAAGTTCCCAGGCTAGGGGTAGGAGCTGCAGTGCCTGCCTATACCACATCCACAGTAATGTGGGATCCAAGCCACATCTGTGACCTACGCCACTGCTCACAGCAACGCTAGATCCCTAACCCACTGAGCGAGGCCAGGGATGCAACCTGCATCCTCATGGATACTAGTAGGTTTTTTTAACAGCTGAGCCACTAAGGGAATTCCCTCTATGTCTCTTAAGTCTCAAATCTTACAGTTTCTTTTGGCTATTTCATAAATTCTGTGTTGGGCATAGTCTGAAGTATAAAGACCCTCTGACGGATGGGCTAATTCACTGATGATATTTTCCTCTTATATTTTATCTTCTTCCATCTAAATGATGCTCCTTGATATAAAAGAAAACACTGTTGATGCTTGGGTATAAAGGCCAAAACTTTTATTATTGGCAGGAATATATAGAAAACATAACCTAAGTAGATTCATTGAGAAGGCTGAAAATTGACTTAGTTCTAAAGAGAATTACTTCCCTAGCTAATGCTCTTCACTAAATTCTACTATTCCACTAAGTATCTACCATGTACCAGATGCCACCAGAAATTCAATAATTAAAAATATCAGGGTCTCAGACTTCAAGGACTAACAGGAAAATCAAAAGGTAATTAAATAGATCTTTCGGAGTTCCCATCGTGGTTCAGTGGTTAATGAATCCGACTAGGAACCATGAGATTGTGGGTTCAGTCCCTGGCCTCACTCAGTGGGTTAAGGATCCAGCATTGCTGTGAGCTGTGGTGTAGGCTGCAGACACAGCTTAGATGCCGTGTTGCTGTGGCTCTGGCATAGGCTGGCAGCTACAGCTCCTGTTAGACCCCTAGCCTGGGAACCTCCATATGCCGCAGGTGTGGCCCTAGAAAAGGCAAAAAGTCCAATAAATAAATAAATAATAAATAAACAAATCTTTCAAACATAAAGGGTTAATTTGTATAAAAATATGGGAATGTTGTAAGTTGCCAGGGTGAAAACAGAAGAGGGAACAGTCACAAGTTCCCTGGGGTAGAAATAAAGTACTGTCTTCAAGTCTGATTTACTCTTCATCCATATTTCCTAATATTGCACTTTTTCTTGCTATAAGTCAGCATATCACTGCAGGGAGCATAGGGAATCAACTTAGAGACTTCAACTTCAAAGCTAGAAAAGACAGGAGAATATCTTGTTCAATACCACATTGCAAATGTGATATTTAAGACACAGAGATGTTAAGTGACTTTCTCAGAGACACACAGCTGAATGGATATGGCCCTAGATTCAGAATGCAGACCCTTCATCTCAAATTTTTGTTATCTCATATGAGGTGTCAAGTACATCCCATTTTCCATTCATTACTTCCTTCCTTTGAGTTTAGCCTCTGATTTTCTTATCCTCTCATTTACTCTACAAATATACATTCATTAATTCCTACATATTAGGCACTTCTCTAGGTGTGCTAGTTATTGGCTATTGACTGTCAGCTCTAAATACACCCTTCTATACTCGGTTGTGTGCCATGATGTCCTTCTATGTTAAATTAACTCTGTTATAAAACAGAAACTGGTATGGTTTCTGTTTTCTTAAATGTCAGACCCTAGTGCATCTGATCTGTGTCCATCACTTCTCTGGGTGCTAAAAATACAGAAGTAAAGCAGACTCATTTCTTGTGGTCTAGTCTGAGCTTGTGGTCTAGTCTGAGAGACAGACTCTAGTCCATCGTTTATAACATGGTAGTGTGATTACAGATGGTGACAGTGACACTGAGGAAAGATGCAGCAGCTCAGAGTGTGGGTTATATGTTGAGAGTGCTTCCGAGAATAGGAGGCACCCTAGAAGAGACTCACCCCCAGAGCTGCCCAGGTTAATATTCTGTGGAAGAAGGAAGGGAGGGACCATGACACATTGATATACACGTGGTCAGAGACTCAGAGAATAGTTTGATTTCCTTTTATTTATTTTAAGATGAAGAAATTTGAACTAAAGCTTCACAACTACAAGCTGTAGTAAACTTTATAATTTGGTGAGATAATCTTTTGTCTATGGTCTGCCTAAGCCTGGTGTGTAGAAACTGCATCCCAGAATGCACATTTTCATTTATTTTTTTTCAGGATTTTATCCTGATATGAAATTCCTTCAGGGATCTTTAATTATGCAGGTATAGAATCTGTAATCTATTCCAAAAGGAGCTTTGATATGAGAATATATGTGTTGATTTCATTAAGATTTAGATACGTTAGCATACATTTTGAAAACTTTCAGCTATTCATTAGAATATGTGCAAAATTTATTATTTTAGAGATTTGGGAGAAGTAACAGTCACTTCATATGAATAATTAAAGTATCCTTTTGCATTGAAAAAATACATAAAAAGCAATTTGAAAAACAACACAATTGAATTTAGAGGAAGGCTAGAAGTTTTTAGAAGGAAGAAGGAGCATACTCTTTTCTGTTTGCTTCTATTCCTATCGGAAAAAAATATTTTCTTTCCTTTGCATTTATTTCCCTATTTTTAACCTCATTTCAGACCTTTATCACCTCCTAGTTGCCCCACTGTATCAGGCTGATAAGTGGTTTTCTGCCTTTAGTCTGTGCCTGCACACATGCCCACACACACACACACTCCTTCCACTCTGTGCCCTGTCATCAGCTTAATCTTAATTAAACCCTAATTCTATATGGCACTCCCCTTTGACTACAAAGTCAAATCCTCCTACCATAGCATGAAAGGTTTTATTTTCTTCTTTCTAAACTTGCTTCTAATTTATCTTCAACATGTGCATCCTAATATGGCTACACACTAGACTTACCTTGAAAAAATTCTAATGCTCAAAGCTCACTCCAAACCCATTCAGTCAGAATCTCTGAAGATAAACATCACATGATGTCACTTATATTGGAATCTAAAAAAAGGAGACAAATGATCTATTTGCAGAACAGAAACAGACCCTTAGACTTTGAAAATAAACATGGTTACCAAAGGGAAGAAGTGCAGGGAAGGATGGCCTGGGGGTTTAGGACTGGCATATGCACACTGAAGTGTGTGGAATGATTGGCTAACACGGAACTGCTGTATAGCACAGAGAACTCTACCCAGTGTTCTGTGATAATCTGTATGGGAAAAGAAACTGAAAAAAAGTGGCTGTGTGTATAGGTATAGTTGAGTCACTTTTTTGTACAGCAGAAATTATCACAACATTGTGAATCAACTATACTTCAATAAAACTTTAAAAAACATAAAAAATTAGAAGATAAAAGTTAAAAAAAAGAATCTCTGGGTGGGGGAATTCTAGCACCTGTATTTTTTAAAAACACCCAGAAGGTTCTAATGTGCAGCCAGAACTAGAAATTACCATGTCTGATGTGGTGGCTTAACTGGACCCACTAATTGTTCTTTCCCACATCCCATATGCACTGTTATTTTAATACTCCAACCCACTAATATTGGCGTGGGTTTTGGTGGAAATTATACCAGAAGAAATCTCCTGTATAAATATTAAGTTTCATTACAATTTAAAAAGTTAAGACCATTAAAGAACAGTTTTTCTTAATTAAAGTAGCATAGATCTAAATATTGTCAGTATGTGTTTCTACATTGGATGTCATTCAAAGCTGGTCTTGCATCCAGAGTACCACTGGATACCTGTCTTGTACTCTTTATGGTAATTTACCTGTTGGATGGTGTCATTGCACAGAAACAGAAGTGATGTGAGTCTCTGAAAATTATGCTTTTAAGTCTGGCTTTTCCTGTGTCTAAACCTGGAGCAGTTATAGAGCAAACCCACATAAATGAGGCTGCAAGAATGCCTTCAGTATCAGAAATGTCGAAGGGTGCACTACTGCACTGGGTACAGAGTCTGACATAAAACTGGTGATCGATTTATTTTGCAGAGAATATGAATGAATAGACAAATAAAGGATCCATATTGCTTGGATGTTATGTCCCATACAGACTCATCATCCTTATAAATTAGCTGTATGACTTTGAGCAAGGTCTTTAACCTTCCAACTTTCAATTTGCTTATCCATAAATTTGGCAGTGGTGTGAAAAAGGAGGAATGAGTTCAAAAATCTCTTCTAGCTCTAAGAGTTTTTCAGCTTATAAAGATTCTTGCTTAACTCTTTCTGTTAACATCAACAAATATTTTATGGAAACTTATCATTGGTCTTCCTTCCTCGCTGCATTACTTCCCCATTGGGATTGTACTCCATAATGAAAGAGAACCACAAAGCCAGCTGCCTCAATCTCTCCCATATGGGCCATGGGCCTTCCTTTTATATAAGACCAAAAGCCATCCACTGCTTGTAATATGACACTTCTCTGACACACAAAAAGAAAGTCATCTGATTCTGGAGAAATAAATAATCTGAATCTTTCAATAGCTATTAAGAAAATTCAACAAAATATAAGAAACTTTCCCACAATATAATCCCAGGTTCAGAAGACTACTTACCAACATTTAGCAAACACTTAGCAAACATTTAAGGAAGAAGTAATACCAAATTCTACATAAAGTTTTTAGCAAATTGAAGAGGAAGCAACACTTTTAAACTCATTTACTGAGGCTGATTTTTACCCAAATATCAAAACAAAGGATATTGCAGGAAAGGAACACTAAAGATTAATAATCCACATGACCATAGATATAAAATGGATCAGACATATCAAATGGAATCTAGCAATTATCAAAATACAGCATGATTAAACAGAGTTTAACCCAGGAATACAGACTTGAAATCAAATGATGTAGTAATTTACCATATTAACAGATTAAAAAAGCAAAACCAGATGAGTATCTCAACAGGTAAAGGAAAATAATTGACACAATTTAATAGCCATTCAAGATTCTTTAAAAAAATTTTTTAACAGACTAAGAAGGGATCTTCTTTAACCTATTAAATAGCATCATAAAAAAAGTGTTAGCAAACATCATATCTAATTGTGAAGGGCTGAATTTCCCCCAAAATTGAAAACAAAATATAAATACTCTGACTTGTATATGTTTTTAATTACTTAAAATAAATACCTAGGTAATTAAAAACATATGTCCACAATAAAAGCTTGTACATATTGTTTAAGGCAATTTTATTCATAATAGTCAAACATTTGAAATCACCTATATTGAGCTAGGAAATGAATACAAAAATTGTTATCTTTGCTTATGCGTACATTTGTTGATAAACTATTGATTTTTATAACAAATATAATAAAGGAAAATAAAATGCACAACAAAAGTGCACAGAGTAGGAGTAAATGGAATTATATTGTTATAAGGTTTTGTAGTTTTCTGAAAGTTATATAATATTTGAGTAAACTATGATTATTTAAATGTGCATATTGTAATATCTAGATAAACAGTAAAAATTACACATAAGTAAATGCAAAATATATAAGATGATAAAACAGGACAGTAAAAATATTTGATTCAGGCAAAAGAAGACAAGAAAGGAGGAAAATGGGAACTGATGTTAAAATAGGAAATAAATGCTAAGATGCTACACTTAAATCCAACTATATCAATAATCACAGTAAATGTAAATGAGTTAAACACTTCAATTACAAGGCAAAGATTCTTGGACAGGATTAAAAATCTGAGCACAACTGAATGCTGATTGTAAGCTTTGTAGTGATTTATGGGCATGTTAAATATAAATAAACTGACTGGTTGAAAGTAAAAGGGTGAAAAAAGACATGCAAATACTTAAATACAAGAAAGTTAGTATGTCAATATTAATGTCAAGCAAACTAGACATTACTTTGAGCAGAGTTTTATAGAGTTAAGAGGGGTGATTTGTAGTGATAAAAGAGTCTGTTTTTCAAAAAGACAAAATAATTCTAAATGCTTATGTATCTAATACCTGAGCATTGGAATAAATGAGACAAAACTGACAAAATTAAAGAAGAAATCATAAATTCACAATTACAGTTAGATACTTTAAGAGGCCTTTCCCATTAACTGACAGGGCAAGTAAAGAAAAAAATCAGAAAGAATATAAAAGATTGAAACAATTAACAACTAATTTGCTCTTGGAACATTTTAGAACACTCTTCTTATAATAGCAGGATACCAATTCTTCTAATATTTACATGACATTTTCACCATCCTATGTTGGACTATAAAAAACAAGTCTCATTAATTTAAAAAAAAAGATCAAAATCATACAGAATATATTCTCCAAATATTTGAAAATTAAACAACACATTTCTAAATAACACTTCTAAATCACAAGGAAAATTGAAAATATTTTGAACTAAATTATAAGAAAAATACAACATATCAAAACGTGTGAGATATAGCTAAAGTGTTGCTTGAAGAGAAATTTGTAGCTTTAAACACCTATATTTAAAAAGAAAAAAAAGGTATGAAATTATCTGAACTTCCACTTTAAGAATTTAAGAAAAGAAGTAAAAATTATTCTTGTTAACTTACACAAAGTAAGTTACAATAAATAAATAATAAAAAGAAAACAATAAAAATTTTAAATGGACAAATAATAGAGAAAATCGATAATGCCAAATTATTTTTAAAGTGATAGGTAAAATTTATAAACCCTTAGCAAATTTCATCCAGAAAATAAGAAAGAAAATACAAATTGCTAATACAAGGAATGGAAGAGGGGTCATGCTAACAAATTCTAAGGAAATGAAAACGATAATAAAGAGATATTCTGAATAACTATGTCAATAGATTCAACAACTGAGATGAAATGAACAAATTCCTGAAAAGCATAACTTACCAAAGCTGGCACAACAAAAAATAGAAAATCTGAACAGCGCTAGATCAATTAAAGAAATTGAATTCATAATCAGAATCTTTCACTGAGAAAACTACAAGCCCAGATGGTTTCAGTGGTAAATTCTGTCATAGATTTAAGTGAAAAATAATACCATTCCAAAATAAATTATTTTTAAAAATACAGGAAGAAGGAATATTTTCATATTCATTTTTATGTGGCCAGCAAAAACCTGATCCCAAAAAGCTACAAAGATATCACAAGAAAATTAAATGACAGATGAATGTTTCTAAGGAACACAGACACAAAAGCATTAGTAAGTAAAATCCAGCCATATATGTAAAGAATGACATATTCATGACAAAGCACAGTTTATTTCAGGAATTTAAAGTTGGTTTAACATCAAAAAACCAATCAAAGTAATTCACAAATGGGAGTTCCTGTTGTGGCTCAGTGGAAAGGAATCCTGTGATGCAGCTGGATGCCTGGCCTCGCTCAGCGGGTAGGGGATCTGGCCTTGAGGTGAGCTGTGGTGTAGGTCGCAGGAACAGCTCAGATCCCGCGTTGCTGTGGCTGTGGTGCAGGCTGCCAGCTGTAGCTCCAATTTGACCCCTAGCCTGGGAACTTCGATATGCCACAGGCGCGGCCCTAAAAAGCAAAAAAAAAAAATAATAATAATAATAATAATCATAATAATAATAATAATTCACAATCATCACAGAGTAAAAGAGGGAAAAGATAGTGAATGGTGTTATTTAAAAATAAGATACAAATAGAAGAAAACTTTTAGAAGGTCTTATGCCAAAATGTTATCTGTGATTATCATTTAATCCTTGGATGCTATGATTGTGAGAAATGCTTTTTACCCGTGGTTTCCTGAATTTTTTCAAGCTTCGTGCAAAGAGTATGTGTTATATTTCAGAATTATACAAGGGTGTGTGTGTGGGGGGGTGTGTGTATGATGAAAAAATATTTGAATATACCTTCAAAGAAGCTACAGCTGATGGAGACAGACAGATAGACTGGTGATATCAGAATTGTTGAGGACCTTGAAATTTTCTGATGAGAGAAAAGTTGCATTAATCTGAGTTAGCTATTGATAGCTTTTAATCTTTATCTCCTAGAAGTGATGTTGTTCAGGTGCAAATTGAATTCCTTTTCGAAGTTTACTCTGCTTTTCTAATAGAAAATTATTAAGGAAAGTAAAAGGCCTTCTCAATTTGGGATCAGAAACTTTCTACTCCTCTCATCAGAAGAATTTTACATGTATATCTGGCATCACCATTGTAGCATCAAAGAACAACAACCATTGCCATTTGGTTCTTGTTTATTCTGACATTACAGCACATCTACACACAGAATGAAAACTGATGATCTGCTTGATATCAGCCTTTTTTTTCTATTGAAAATTGGACATAATATAAAACAACAGTGATGTCGATTAATGGCATAACTAGGCATTAATTCACCAGGACTTTTCATGCCAGGCCAAGACCTTAAATCAGAAGATGAGTGTCAGATGTGGAGACTGTAGTGTTTCAGGAAAAACAGATTTTCAAACCAAGGGCATTACATTGAAAGGCAGTTTCTATAGTGCTCTGATATGTAACTCTGACTGAAACGCAGCAGGCAAGACATTAATCTCAACTTTCCTGTAATAGACCACTGATGCTCCAGGAAAATAAAATTATAAGACTCTCATGTTCTTCCAAACAGATTGAGCAATGTGCCAAGAGGAATTATACCTTAAAATCTTCTATTTTGTTTTCTGTAATACGGGAGAGAGGAGAGAAATATTGTGTACTTGGCTATAAAATCATAATAAGTGTTTATTTAGCACTTTTTTCTTTTAGAAATTGTATGTGGACTGGACTAGAAAATGTTCCATATTCCCACATCATATTGTTTGGTACTCAGGTTGTGAATGTGTGTGTGTATGTGTGTGTTTGTATATGTCTTTGCATGTGCTGTTATAACCTATCTGGCCAAGCATGGACTGTCTGCAAAGATTAAGTGCACCTATTTTGAACTGGAGGCTGCCTGCCATAATTTTTAGCTAACCCGTTCCCTTCTTAGTGAAAACAGAAATAAAAATATATTGTGCACACTTCATTGCTAGAGCCTTTGACCTCAGCTGCCTGTCTAGCTGAGACTGTGATGAATGCTTTGTGTCCCTTCATTTTTAATTGCTCATAAATTGTTATCCCACGAAACACAAAACTAGCCTTGTCCTCATTTTAGTTGGGGTTGGAGGTCAGCCTAACAGTAATACAATTAAGGAGTGTCTTTGTGTGGGGGTGTGGGACTGAGGAGGGCACCAAGGTTGCAGAAGAGGGGTAAAGGAAGACACAAAGAAAATTCCAACTTTTGAGCACAAACATCACAAATAGAGTAAATCCTGCCTGTTTGACAATTGTGTCCAAAGTGCTTTGAAGGGCATTTCTGGACAGCAACAAAGAAAGTGAATTATACTTCATGACTGTGTTCACGTAAAAAATGTGTTTTTGTGATTCATGAGGTTGAGGATAAATTAATTCTGTAGAAAAAAAAAATATCTGGTTTCAGAAGTGCCATTGAAGCCCAGGTTGTTTTCAAAAGACAGTGTGTATGGGAACCTGAGGCAGAAGCTAGCCTTCAGCTTTGTGTCACTCTCTGTCATCTCGGGTAGCAGCTCACAGCGATTTCTCTGGCTCACATCTGACTCCAGTGCACCCTGAATCTTTTCTGTGGGTTTTGCAGAGTCAGTCATTGTTTTCAATTATACTCCGTCTATTGCTCAGCAACTAAGGTGTGACCTTAAACAGTCATGTTTAAAATATGAATGAAACCAAGGCTTTGAATTTCTTTTCTCATTTGTGAAGACTGTCAAAAACAGAGATGATTATGTGCTTTATTCTGCTGAAAATAGTGTTGAAAGCCCAGCTAGTGGCCTATTGACTGATTTTATTATTTTGATTAAACCAAACCAGAAACAGTGTGGTCTTCATGCAAACAGAATTGACCTTATAGTGAGACCACGCCTTTCCTTTTCTTCCAGTCAGTCTTCAGACATCCTTTAATGTCAAGCAAGTGGTTTGACTTCCCTGGTTAGGCTGTTTCCAAATGAAAATATACCTTCAGTATATACCTTATAAAAATAATATGTAGGCAAGGGAAGCTTATATATGTGTTATAGCCTTCTTTCTCAAAATAAATGTGTAAAATATACATTTTGACAGATGCTGTGATTCTTAATCTCATTTTAATCACTATTTTCTTGTTTTAATCATTTCACGATACCTTTTGAATATTTTGTCAAGCTTGCTTAAATTTGAATAGCCAAATGATAGTCCCACTATTATCTACTCTATGTATTGTCTTCTGAATTTATTTGTAGCAAGTTAACTGTTTTTCCCAGTAGAATTTACTTCTTTCTGGCTTAACTTTGACAAAATAGAGAATAGCTTAACTGTAACGTCACTCATCGATGCACAAACCTGACCACCATTACACCCTTCTATGCATATGTTTGAAGCACATATTATATGCCAGGCACCGTTTTAGGTACTGAAGACAGAATCACAAACAAAACAGAAAAAAATTCTGTCTTTAGTGAAAGTGACATTCTATTTATTTGACAAATTTGGTCAAATTATAATTCCTCGACATGGAAGCTAAAGTATAATATAATACAGTCAGGGACAATAGGGGGTGCATTAATAAAAATCACTGGATTATAAGTTAGGAACTTGGAACTAGAGGCCAATCCAACTATTCCCTGGCTTTGAGATCTTGTCCAAATCATTGGATTCCATTTTTCTTTGTTTTTAAAATGAGCTGGTCTTTTCCAGTTCTGAAATTATGAGGTTGTGTATACAAGGGAGAAATAAATCCCTGATCCTGCTCCTCAATGTGGCAGGGTTGGGGGGAGAGAGGAGAGAGAGGTGGGGGAGAATTATTCCGTATATAAAGATCAAGAATATCCCTACCCTTGGCTAGAAATTTTTGCCAGAAAATTTCAGAGCTTTTAAAGCTTGAAGACAATGAAAAATTATTATTTTTAGAGACATTTTCTTTTTCCTTATTTTATATTCTAAAAGAAAGCTCATGGCAGTAGCAAGTGATTCTGGTGCTTTTCCTGGATGTTGACAGTATTGGCACTTTGTCATAAGAAGGAGGGCAGAACTAACTGGTTCATAAGGTTCCCAGTGGTCCGAAGAGCAGAAAAATCTGTTAGAATCATGATGAGGGAGTTGGTGGCTGAATTCAGCAGCACACCAATCTAAAACCGATCATCTGTGCCCTCACCAGTAACTGCTCCTTGACTGCAATAAGAATCACTACAGCTTTACATGCTACCCCAAATGATAATAATGATATTTCCCAGGGAGGAAAGTTTTATTTTTTATTTTTTAAGGCATTTCAAAAAATCATCCAAACTAAAAAAAAAATTGAAAGTGTTAAATATCTGATATAAGAATTAGAGGTATATCAAAGTTTTACCTAACACATGATGCATAGACTGAAAGTTGTAATTTGTAGTAAGCATCACAAACACTTTAGACATTAGAGAGTATGTTCAGTCTCAAATAAGTGGCTGAGGTAATATGTTAAATAAGATTATTGTTCTAGTTGTTACTGGAACTTAACTTTTTCCCCTTTTCCTATTTGAGAAATTTGTGACGGCTATTAATGGGGCTTTTGTTTTGTAATTTTCCTGAAGATTTGAAAACTTGGATTCTCACACCAGCATATCTAGCACTTTCCAATGAGTAGTAGAATCAAGATAGAATGATGTGAACACACGTGCCCTTCTGACAGATGGACACTTTGTTTTGTTTTGTTGGTATTGACTCTACCCAACCCCCTCATAAGGTAGAGAGCAAGGGATTTTGTCGGCTTCCCGCCATCCCCTCCCCCACTCTGCCCTATATAGTGACTAGCCTATGGCAGGTGCTCAATAAACATTTACTGACTGAATTAATATTTCTATTACTTTCTGAAGCATAAATAAAACCACTAAGCTGCTGTAAATCGGTTCTCAAACCCAGTGGGCTCTAATGCTAACTTTCTCAAGATGTTTTTTGCTATTACTTTCTTCTTGAACTGTCACATCCCCACAGGGTTGAAATTGTCAAATTAGCTTTGTTCATTTCTGCTTTAGAATATTTGTTAGTTCCTGGTTTGGTATGACAACAAATATAGTTCAGTTTTAAAGTTTCAGTTCCTAGTATAGTCGATACTCCTGCCTCAGGTCTATGGTTATTTTTTTCTCCATAGGATATAAAGTAGTATATTTAAACAAACATATTCTCTTTGAGGTTGGAGATTATAATAATACCTTTATATGATTATTTGTATAGTTTTCTCATGTGATTTTGTCAATGTGTATTTTTTGTCATTTAAAAAAATTTATTGATATAACTATTTAAACTAACCCTGAAAATAGTTTTCAAATGTAACTTGGCTCATAGATTTTTATCACTATTATTTTGGAGAATTTATATTTGAGCAAAACAGGGTATCGCTAAAAGAACCCACAGTTACGTAACTACCGCTTAAGATTGTGCATAAAAATCGGGCATTCACACATGACAAAATAAGAAAAGCTATTGGGGTTTTTTTGTTTGTTTTGTTTTTTTCTTTTCATTTTTTATTTTATTTTTTTATTTTTTTATTTTTTACTTTTGCATTATAGCTGGTTTACAGATTTCTGTCAAATTTTCCAGCTGCACGACGTGGTGACCCGGTTACATATACATATATGGATTTGTCACATGTGATTAGACATAGTTCCCTGTACTATACAGCTGGATCTCCTTGCTTTTCCATCACCGAGGCACTAGTTAACCCCATTCCCTCCCACCCCCTCCCCCACCCCCTTGGCAACCACAAGTCTGTTCCCCAAGTTCGTGATTTTCTTTTCTGTTGAGAGGTTCATATGTGCAGTATATTAGACTCTAGTTATAAGAGATATCATATGGCATCTGTCTTTCTCCTTCTGACTTGCTTCACTCAGTATGAGGGTCTCTAATTCCATCCATGTTGCTGCAAATGACATTATTTTATCCTTTTTTATCGCTGAATAGTATTGCATCGTATATATATACCACATCTTCCTAATCCAATCATCTGTCGATGGACATTTGGGTTGTTGCCATGTCTTGGCTATTGTGAATAGTGCTACAATGAACATGCATGTGCAAGTGTCTTTTTCAAGGAAATTTTTGTCTGGATATATGCCCAAGAGTGGGATTGCTGGGTCATATGGTAGTTCTACGTATAGTTTTCTAAGGTTCCTCTATACTGTTTTCCATAGTGGTTGTACCAGCTTACATTCCCACCAACAGTGCAGGAGGGTTCCCTTTTCTCCACACTCCCTCCAGCAATTGTTGTTTGTGGACTTGTTAATGATGGCCATCCTGACTGGTGTGAGGTGGTATCTCATGGTAGTTTTGATTTGCATTTCTCTAATCATCAGAGATGTTAAGCATTTTTTCATGTGCTTGTTGGCCATCTGTTTATCTTCTTTGGAGAAATGTCTATTCAGGTCCTTTGCCCATTTTTCAATTGGGTTGTTGGCTTTTTTGCTGTTGAGCTGCATCAGTTGTTTGTATATTTAAGAGATTAAGCCCCTGTCAGTCGCATCATTTGAAACAATTTTCTCCGATTTTGAAGTTGTCTTTTAGTTTTCTTTTTGGTTTCCTTTGCTGTGCAAAAGCTTGTCAGCTTGATTAGGTCCCATTGGTTTATCTTTGCTTTTATTTCTGTTGCTTTGGGAGATTGACCTGAGAAACATTTGTAAGGTTGATGTCGGAGAATGTCTTGCCAATGTTTTCTTGCAGGAGTTTAATGGTGTCTTGTCTTATACTTAAGTCTTTAAGCCATTTAGAGTTTATTTTTGTGCATGGTGTGAGAGTGTGTTCTAGTTTCATTGATTTGAATGCAGCTGTCCAAGTTTCCCAGCAATGCTTACTGAAAACAGTCTTTTTCCCATTTTAAGTTCTTGCCTCCTTTGTCAAAG